>JAEUWP010000145.1:0-342740 GCA_018524725.1 Podaxis mareebaensis | reverse complement strand
CCTAGGATATTCACCTTAGTACATATTCAATGAAATGAAACACTTCACACCTTTGATATTGACATCAGCACCATGCTTAACCAGAGTCTTCACAATCTCCAAGCATCCCCGATATGATGCAGTTTGGAGTGCAGTGCCATACTGACCACCTAGGGTATTCACCTTAGTACATATTCAATGAAATGAAACACTTCACACCTTTGATATTGACATTAGCACCATGCTCAACCAGAGTCTTCACAATCTCCAAGCATCCCCGAAATGATGCAGCTTGGAGTGCAGTGCCATACAGACTGCCTAGGATATTCACCTTAGTACATATTCAATGAAATGAAATACTTCACACCTTTGATATTGACATCAGCACCATGCTCAACCAGAGTTTTCACAATCTCCAAGTGTCCCTGAAATGATGCAGCTTGGAGTGCAGTGCCATACCAACCACCTAGGATATTCACCTTAGTCCATATTCAGTGAAATAAAACACTTCACACCTTTGGTATTGACATCAGCACCATGCTCAACCAGAGTCTTCACAATCTCCAAGTGTCCCTGAGATAATGCAGCTTGGAGTGCAGTGCCATACTGACCACCTGGGATATTCACCTTAGTACATATTCAATGAAATAAAACACTTCACACCTTCAATATTGACATCAGCACCATGCTCAACCAGAGTCTTCACAATCTCCAAGTGTCCCTGACATGATGCAGCTTGGAGTGCAGTGCCATACAGACCACCTAGGATATTCACCTTAGTACATATTCAATGAAATGAAACACTTCACACCTTTGATATTGACATCAGCACCATGCTCAACCAGAGTCTTCACAATCTCCAAGCATCCCTGAAATGATGCAGCTTGGAGTGCACTGCCATACTGACCATCTAGGATATTCACCTTAGTACATATTCAATGAAATAAAACACCTCACACCTTTGATATTGACATCAGCACCATGCTCAACTAAAGTCTTCACAATCTCCAAGTGTCCCTGATATGATGCAGCTTGGAGTGCAGTGCCATACTGACCACCTAGGATATTCACCTTAGTACATATTCAATGAAATAAAACACCTCACACCTTTGATATTGACATCAGCACCATGCTCAACTAGAGTCTTCACAATCTCCAAGCATCCCTGAAATGATGCAGCTTGGAGTGCAGTGCCATACTGACCACCTAGGATATTCACCTTAGTACATATTCAATGAAATAAAACACCTCACACCTTTGATATTGACATCAGCACCATGCTCAACCAAAGTCTTCACAATCTCCAAGTGTCCCTGATATGATGCAGCTTGGAGTGCAGTGCCATACTGATCACCTAGGATATTCACCTTAGTACATATTCAATGAGATAAAACACCTCACACCTTTGATATTGACATCAGCACCATGCTCAACCAGAGTCTTCACAATCTCCAAGTGTCCCTGATATGATGCAGTTTGGAGTGCAGTGCCATACAGACCACCTAGGATATTCACCTTAGTACATATTCAATGAAATGGAACACTTCACACCTTTGATATTGACATCAGCACCATGCTCAACTAGAGTCTTCACAATCTCCAAGTGTCCCTGAGATAATGCAACTTGGAGTGCAGTGCCATACCAACCACCTAGGATATTCACCTTAGTACATATTCAATGAAATGAAACACTTCACACCTTCAATATTGACATCAGCACCATGCTCAACCAGAGTCTTCACAATCTCCAAGTGTCCCTGATATGATGCAGCTTGGAGTGCACTGCCATACCAATGACCTAGGATATTCACCTTAGTATGTCTTCAGTGAAATAGAACATTTCACACCTTTGATATTGACATCAGCGCCCTGCTCAATGTAACGTCTAACCAAGTCAAAATCTATTTGTGGGTGACGTAGGAGATCTTTCAGGCGAAGAGTAACTTCACCCCCCAAAAGATCAGGAAGCTTCTTTCGATGTCGCTGAAGGAAGGTTTCACTTAGGTCACGTAGTGGAACAAGAAGCAATAACAAGGCGAGAGTCTGCCCGAATGTCCATTTAGAGTCACCTTCTTGCTGTATCGGCTTGTTGTTTCGGATCGCAACCTCTGTATCCACAAGGAAGATAATATCAATGGCAGCCAGGACAAGCAATCCTAGAGCAATGGGAGTAATGCTTGGACTGGAGCGCGTGCTTTTACGAGCAGCATGACGGTATACCAGGTATGGAATGGTGAAGAAACCAATGGGAATGATGAGATTGAAGCCAGGAACAAGGAGGAGAGCATAAATGAAGATGGACCAGCCTCGCAATCCTTCAGATGCAAGTGGTACCCGCCGACCCAAGACCACAACAGATGCCGAAAGGGAGCATGGTGAAGAGATCCCAAACGCTCCAGGCTGACTCCAGAGCCAAAGGCCGACTGCAGCCATGAGGGATAGATGAAGGGAGCCAAAGATGAGGACTGGATGACACAGAGCCTTCTTCCCATGATTAATCCAACGTGACAAGGCCCGTGTATTCCATTCCCAGTATTCATTCCATCCAGCAGTGCCAATCAACCCATCCTGTCTAGCGCCCATTGCCTTGTGGTGAACGTAAAGCAAGAAATAGATGAACGTGTTCGTGTTGTTCATCCAGCTGAGGTTAAGAATGATTGTGGCGTGGAAGTTGGTCAATCCGGATGTAGCGGCTTGTATGATGGCGGAAATCAAGATTGCGAAGGCGGTGAAGAGGATGGTCGTTGACTGAGTCTCCAAGGAGTCCAGCTCAGCTAATGTGACCCACCCGTCATGGAGAGCATGGATAGCTGGGCCGAAACTAAGCAGATTTTGAGCGTAGATCGCCGTTCGAACGCCAATACCAGAGATGTCTGGGTTCGAAGGGATACAGTAGCTGCCTGGGTCAGACATGATGGACGTTGTAGGGAGCAAGGGAAGCAAGGGAAACGTACATGAGAACGCCTTTCTTATCACTGATATCAATCTGTGGCGTGCACAGGACGCGAGGTAGCAGACAGAAGATGGTCATTGCATGCTTCTATACGCGCCCGCGGGGACTTCCGATTCATAGTTATATTGGATGCCTTTAATGGGCCATCTACCTGGCACTGTAAAATTCGCGTTCTTCAGAAAGACAACCTCGATTAGCCAGTCTATACGGTGTTGGACCTGGCCTAGTGAAGGAAGGGGCTACAGCGCACTACTGCAATGCAGTGTATAGAAAGAAGTTGTAGCCGGGGCTCGGAACCTTACTGACCTTGAGTAGTAGCTTTACACGTCCAGCCACCAATAGAGTCTCGGGTGATGGCGATTTCGAACCCCAAGAACACGGCCAGGCTTCATTTGTAGCCACAACGCCCTTGACTCATGGCAGTGCAAAGCCACATTGTATAGTCACGTTATGGTATGAGCGTCCCCCGTCAAATCGTGCTAACCACATTAGTTGTGCGGAGGTAATGAGGCGCAACCGGAGGGGATTGCAAACTGTAGTTGGTCATTCGTATAGCTGAGGCCTGAGGGTGCATATTATGGAGCTGATATTAAACTGTCACATGCACTGGATTTGAGACAGCAGACGAAGACGCTCACGAGGCTTTTGACACGCTCTAGGAAGCCCGGATCCATGGTTGTGACCTTAGTGAGTCGCCTACCTGGCTCTGTCTAAAGCCCTGCTTTCCTCGCGAAGCCGACCTCGATTAGCCCATTCTCTCCTGCGACATTAGGCCTGGCCTTGTGAGGGAAAGGGCCAAAACAAACTATTGCGATGCAGTGCGCAGCAAGAAGGCGAGCTATCCATAGGCTCGGAACAGGCTGGAACAGGTCCTCGAATATTAGGCTCGGCGCCACAGCCACTAATGAGCCAGTCTCGGATGGTGGCGGAGCTTATTATGAACGTGACAAGCAGAAGGCAGACACAACGTGCCGCTTTTAAGCTTTACCCTGTTAACCAGTTTGAAAAGCTTTCCGTACGCAACGAGGTGTATGAGGGTGCATGTAGTCAGATGGGATTGCGGACGTAGTTCGTCATTTGCATCGCATGCAAAGTCTGTTTTGGTGGGCGCCAGGGAATCAAGGATTGGCGTGTTGACACACCGTCACGATTTATATGACTGAGGCTACCCAAAGTCTGTTCCGAGCGAGGGCTAAATCACACAGCCACAGATCCTGTGCTACACCGCGACGACACCGATCGTGAATTCTCCTTCTGCCGAAATCCAATTTCTTATGTCACCTAGGGTGCAACATTCCTCATACGTATCCAGCCACCCGTTCTGGGCGCACGGACAGTGTACTCTGCTTCGGTCGCTACTGTGATGCTCAAAACCGTATCCTTTCCCTGCACTTCAACGTACCTGCCTCTTCTTGAACAATATGCGTGTTGCAAGACAGCGAAGAGCTTGATTCTTACGTTCCTCTTCATTAGCTGGGGCTTCCAACGAAGACGCCCTGGAGTGGTCAGATAAGAATGAATCGCCTTCCGCCACTTCATGCAGAATAGAACGGTACGCATCAACATTCTTTCCCCTCGTCTACACTTGTTGACGAGTCCTGCACTCCGTGTACCTAGCGGACACTATATTCGTGTGCACAAGTCTCGTGTGCGATGGATTTTAACCCGACGGGTCGTCGCGTGAGGATGGAGCCTTGGATGGAGGGTCCATTTGTGTATGGGTTGCTCTCGGCCTTCTGTGCTTCAATTCACTGATGATTTCTTAAAGCATCCCCAGTGCATCTTCCGACATGACGTTCCAACGGGAATTCGCCCGTTCCGTCTGCTCTTGTCTAGTTGAGATACTTAACAGACACCATGCCCCTCCTAATGATTCGGTGGTGGCTTTATACGAAACCGAACTTAGACGTGATGGGGATGAGACCGAACTAATCGTCATTCCTAGGGAATGGGACCAAGGACTGGGCCTATGTCAGGGGACAACCTTGGGTACGCCTGTTTCATCGCCACATTATTTCCCTCAAACCCAACTGCTGATCGTTCGTCCGCTAGGCAACCTACAACTCAGCGACTTTCGATACCACCCGTATACACTTCGAAACTTCGCAACCCGTGCCCACGAAACGGCACCCAAAACGCCATGCCAGTGCTGACAAAAGCGATGCATTGAGGACCAGAGCCAATTCCCTTACAATATTTTTAGACTCCTCCCCGCTACATGTATGTACAACTCATATGCTCCAGAATATACCCCCACTCCATTGTTGATATCAGTAAAAGTCTTATGATATTGACATCTTAGGTATACTTAGCTATATGATATTACCGAATATCTAAAGAACAAACTGGCCGTAAATTGCGTCAAGGGTCTCCTAAGAGACTGCACACAACACAGATATCAATGTAAGGGAACAGAGAAAGGCAGAGTCAAAACAAACGAACGAAATCCGAAATATATGCACGCGCCGTGTGGAACGTCTGTGGTCTAGAAGTCGGATCAACCTGTTGCGGCTGCTGGTAAGGATTTTTTCTGGCTCGGCTTCCGATGCCGACGAGATGGATAATCCTGCGTGAGACGAGTAGAAGAAGGGGCGGCACCGGCAGCGTCATTCTCAGACGGAACGTCTGCGCCATGTGCCTCTTCATTCAGAACAGTACTTTTTCTTTCCTTTCCGCCTTTTGGTGCACCCTTACCACCTCCAGTACCTCCGCGTTTCTCAACCCTCTCACTTCTCTCACCACGGTTGCCCCTCTCATTTCCTCCTTTCACACCACCGCCTCTGCTCTTTCCACCGCCTTTCCTATGCCTCCCGCCTCCACCCCTGCCTCCACCACCACTACTCTGTCCCTGTCCCTGGCTCTGTTCAACGCCAAACGCCTCCAACGCCTCCATCTCTAATTTCACCCTCATCTCTTCCTCCTCCCACCACCTCAAGAACTCTTCCTCCTGCCTCCTCGCCTTCTCTTCCTCCTGGATCTCCAACAACGACCTCTTCTGGTCCTTGCTAGGATCTCCGGACTGCTCTTCTTGTTGTGAGTGTTGGATTGCAACAAACGACACCGACTTGGAGGTGGACGCAGTCGCAGAGGCCGTATTGGTTATATTGGACCCGTTAGCAGTCGCCTTGCTCGTGCTTTGAGCTGCCAGCATGGCAGGCGTAAGGTTGTCGACGGGACGGGTGTATGCCCATGCCTTGTTCGAGCCACTACACAAAATTCCATCAACATGATATCGTTTCATCCATAACACAAGCACATACGAAGCATTTCGTTGCCCTACGTTACTCTTCGGACTACTCGCAGGCATCCTCGTAGGTGTAATCGTAGGTCCCATAACCGGTCCAGATGGCATTGATGACGAACCCTGCGACAGTTTCGTGGGTGTCGTGTTCGGCAACTGGTTTGAGCTCGGCGTCTTTCCCTGAGATGCAGAAGGCCTTACAGGTGTTTTCTGCTTCTGCGACGTCGAAGGTTGTGAAGACGTAGGACCAGGAGGAGACCCCCAGGGTGTCTCATCACCTTGCTGCTCTTGTGAAGGCGATTGGGCCTTCCTCGGCCAGCCTAACTGCGACGAGCCTCTTGCCTGTGGTGATGCAGTCGCAGAAGAAAGAGGTGCCCATTGTAGTTTTGACGGTGCCTCACTTGGCCGCCCGGAAGCCATGGCAGGTTTCACCTGGCTGGCGGCCGCTTCTGCCATCACAGCTTTCATATCGACCCTAGGAACAAGATGAGCAACCAAGCAAGGGCAGTAACTAGCGAATATACTCGCTTTGGCGCCACATAAATTTTCCATGCAGGCCCACCTGCATTCGATCCTCCAAAAGGTTGCTGAGGTATACCCGTCAAAGGGAACAAAGGCGCAGGCGCAGGCCTATCCGGATCATCCATAACGAAAATATCGTCAGCCGAGGGTGGCCTCCTTAACTTGTTCCCACCATCAAGACCTTCAACCGGTTTCTCAAACTTGGGTATCGGCAACGCATTCTTCTTTTCCTGCCACGGCTTATTACTTCTCACAAACGGCGTGGGCACATCCTGCATCTCCAACCAATCTTTCCATCTCTCCATCGCCATATCGACAAGCTGGCCCCCACGCACGAATGGCGCCTTCTGTTTCTGCTTATCTTGGGCGAAGCGTGCGAGTTGAAGTACAAGGTCTGGAGGGATATCGTCCAACATGTGTGACTCGAGGAAGAGTTCCATGTTAGCCGCGATGTATGATTGGATTCTGTCGACAAGCTGGGTGGCGGAGAAGTACGTCGCGTCTGCAAGGATGTAGCACGCGTTGTGGATGTTCGAGTATGTCAGAATTACGTCGGAGCACAACAGCACGAGTCGATCGAGAAGGAGTTCGTTCTATGTAGGCAAATACATTAGCTCGAGAAGTTTCAAGAAGATACAAGGACTTACTGCGGCGCCCATAACCTCAAACATGAACTCCACCAAATCATCCACGATCTTAACAAATTCTAGCCTCTCGAACAACTCTCTATCACACCCGCAGCATACGAACTTCAGCACATACTCCATTACCTGCCACTTCAAGTGTTTCAAGTTGATCCTCACGACCACATCGTCATCCGCATTACTGTCCCACCGTTTCCTCGTCCAATCCGGTTCGTCAAAGAAACTCTGGAAGAACTCGGACCTCGAACGTAAAATGGCCGAATGCGTGCGGATTTCCCTGTCCCCCAACTCCAGAACCACGTCCGGAGTAAGCGCCTTCGGTATATCCCCCAGTTTAGTCTGCAGCTCCACATTTGTTTCCTCCACCTTGAAATCTCCTTCCCATTCCTCCGCGTTGGATCCCCCCTCCCACTCCTCCGCCTTAAACTCCCCATCCCCCTCCTCCGCTTCCGACGCCGTACCCAGCACTAGGCGATTCACCGTTTTAAATAACCTCGTCAAATCCCGCACCATCGTTCCAACTACCGCACACTTCACAGGTCTCTCCAACGCCCTCAATACTTGTCTAAAACCGAGCATCCTCGCCAGTACTTGCACTTCATTCTTGATCTGTGCCGGATCCAATTTGACTTTCAGGTTCTTCGCATACAACTCGACGGGAAGTGATACGCGCCGGTCCCAGATCGCGACAACGTTGTCCGAGTAGAGATAATGCAGGAGTACCAGTACCGAGAGTGCATGCGCGCCTGTTATTGATAATCGAGTTACTTTTTTCGTTCCGGGTCCAACACCAGGGTAGTTTGGACGATAGAGGGGTGGAAGGAGGCTGATTTTGACGTTACGTTGCTCGTCCCTCACGGAAGAATTTTTCTTCGCCTCCGCTGACAAAAGTCCGCACAACACCTCCGACCTTGCAGCGAGCATGACCCGATGCACAGGGAACACCGCCCCCGAATCCAGGATGACAAGTGTATCAGCACCATGCAGCAATTTCATATCTTCAACCTTCACACCTTCCTTCCTCCTCCTCTCCTCCCTCTTGACTGTGTCACACATCTCCTTAAGCACGCGAATGTCATTCTCAACCGCATCATCCTCCGTCTCGCCTTCCAAATCCTCATTATCCGAGTCCTGCCCAGGGGTGTGCGAATGCGAGCGCGAATATCCATTCATCGCATCCGCCGTCCATGACTCCTCCACCTCTCCGCCATTCCGCTTCATCCACGCAAACCTCGCGTCCTCCTCACTTCCGCCAACCCAAGGTTGCACCTTAACCAAATCCTGGCTCACAAGATTCCCCTTTACGTCTATACACTTCGGCCGAAAATCAACCCTCAACGCTCCAAATGCCCCACTCGCATTCGCACACACCCTCGTAACCCTCTGCAACATCGGCACACGCACGAACTTGAATGCCTTTGCTCCGCCGCCTTGGCTCATAGTCGCTGACGATGACTTGACGTTACGAGTGCGGACGAAGACATGCCCCGATTCGGTGCAGATGATGATAGACCCATCAACGCCAAGTGCGACGTCTCTCACCGCGCTGGACTTTTTGCGGAGGGCCCAGACGCGTTGGCATTTGAAGGGGCCGCCCGTGCGTGTAGAGCCTTCTGGGTCGTTTGCGTTTGAGGTGCTGGTGGACGAAGTTGCAGTCGCCGAAGATGATGCGGAATTGGTTGGGGAGAAGATGTACACTTCCCCGTGGTAGGATAGTGAGGCGAAGACGTCGCCGCAGCTTGTGATTTTGGCCATACGTGAGTCTTTGGCGGCTTGGGGTGGGCGGTAGGGACAGATTGGGGATGGGAAGGTGTGGGTTGGGAAGCTGGGTTCCCGTTAGCGATATGGTTATGTATAGGAAAGGGATCAACTCACTTGATGCGGTGGTGTCCGTCGTTGTAGAAGCACTCAACTTGGTGGTTTTGCATAAGACACGCCATGGCATTTTCCTTGTGAAATCAAAGAATCAGAACCAGCCTCGAACTTCATGAGGCGGAGCACATACAGTCATAGCAACAGAGATAACAGGCAATACCAATCGCGACACCTTACGTGGCAGAACCTGCACCGGCTGAGCAGCTTTATCATATCCTAATGATCGCAAATCATGTCAGCGACAACTGAAAGTACTTAAATCATTAGTATGGCGCCACGCACCTAATTGGCCATTATTGGTTCCCCAGGTATAAACACTGTCCTCAGTCCAGCATGCTGAAGCACATTTACTCGCAGCGACACCTTTGACAAATTCCTTCCTCAATACGCCTTGGACCTTCCGCGGCGCATACTGTATAGGTTCTTCGGTACGCCCGCCGGTCGGAGGATCGACGGGATAACCTAGTTGCGAGAAACGGTTCAGGCCCCAACTTAGAACCTCTCCATTTTTTGTGAGGGCAAGGGTGTGGTCTTGTCCAAGGGCAATCGAGACGATGGTTTGAGAGAATTGGGCTAAGGGTTTGAGGTTATATTGTGTATGTGAACTCGGACCAAGGCTACCCAGAAGAAACTAAGTCACAAACAGAAACGACGCAATCAACAAGAACCCACCGGCCACCACTACCAAACCCACACACACGCAAATTCCCCCCACTCTCGGAAGTGATGACAGCTAAGCAAATCCGCTCAATTTTATCACAACATCCCAAGGAAAAGAATGCAAACCAGTATGAAGTTTCGACATCTCAGTGTGTTTTACCCGCACAGGCAGGAATCGTGTCGAGAGATTTTGCTTTTCAAGCTCGACCGTATCGTCCTTGGGTGGGAACGTCACCTGTTCGGGGTGCACTCTATCATTACTGTCTCCGAGTCCCAACGCGGCGTTTCTGGGAGGATCGGGGATTAGAGGAAAGGAGAGGATGGTGAGCACTAGACACATACACATTTGCTCCCCAGGTGAATAGATCCGCGTACGCATCCCCTTCTTCCGGCGACGGCTTGGTTCCGATAAGCGTAGAGTTGTAGAGATCAAAGGCCGTGTAACCTTCGTTGTCCTTCACAGTGACATCAATATCTGGTCTTTGCAAGAGTAGTCGCCTACAAACAAGCTAAAGAGCTACGTTAAAACGCAAGAGTATGGCAGAACGTACGCCGCAGGTAGATTCGCATTATACAACGAACGATGAAGTGGAGTCCAATGGCTTTCGGTGTCCGGCAAGTTGACATTAATCGCAGGATGCTTGAGCAGCGCTCGAACATATTCCAGATGCTCGATAGAAGCCGAGGCGAGATGTAAGACAGTCCGTCCAAGCCAGTCCCGGCAATTGACGTCTACATTGATATGACCAAGTACTCCATGTTTCTTCCAAGACCTGCCACCGCTGGTGCTCGAACCTGCATTCTGCGCCCTATCTGGGCCGGCGTTCTCCAGCAGACGCTGGAAGAGCTGGAGATTGCGTGTGTTGAAGTAGTCATGGAGCAAACTCATGCAAGGAGGTTAGCAGATGCGCGACCTGGTGGAGGTACTTGATAACCTCGTCTGGTCGAGCAGTCTGGGTGTGTTGTGCCTGTACTGGGGGACGCACAAACAAAGCCTGAGGCGGTCTTGTTATAGAAAAAGCAGATATGAAGTGTTGGACGCAGAATAAGTCAACAAATCCGAGTCATCCAGACAAGATAAGCACGTCGGCGCCGCCCCACGTCACGTGGATCCGAACGTTCTATTTGACACTTTCCGATTGGCCGGTCTTTCCGTTGCTCCGTCCTAAGCAAAGGGGATAGTGCATTTTCTTCAGTGAAAACTTGATTTATTAAAGAACTCCCCGCGTGCGTCGGATAACATTCCTACTTTACGGCTCCGGGATAGTAACAAGGCGCAGAATCCAGATACACAAACAAAACCACCACTTCCAACCCAAAACCACCCAAGCACCACATTCACCCATCTTCACCATCCACTCCCCTTCCCCTCCTTTTCCCAATCCTTCCAGCCTCCCTCCACCTCTTCTTCCAACCCTTCGTCAACTCCCCCCTCTCCTCCTCCCACCTCTTCCGTATCTCATCCTCACTCTCCGTCCTATAAAACCCTACAGAACGCCAATCCCAACCTTTCTCCCTAAGTGTATCATACAAATCCTTTGGTCGATTCTTCGCGTTCGGGTTCGTCGCAAGGGAGAAGAAAGTCGAAGAGGTGGAGCGGGAGGGGTGGGAAGCGAGGAGCGGGAGGGGGAAGAAGAGTGGTTTTGAAGGGTCAAGCGTGACTTGGGATGTACTCCGTTTTTGGTCGGGTTTTGTCGTAGCTGTAGTTGTAGGGACGGCGATGGGAACGCTTTGGTCATCGGCGAGTTCATCGGTGGGGTGAGCGTCGTCGTTCGTCGTTGGAAATGGGACGTCCTCGTCGAGTTCGAGGTCTACATCGAGGTTTAGGTGTCCGAGTAATGAGAATCCTCCTAGGGTAGAATATAAGAGACTTGGATTGTTATTGTAAGTCAGGAATGGTACGAACCTTCAGCTTCGCTAGGCGCGAAGAGGTCCTTGAGTTGCGTAGTAGCCTTGGTGGACGCTTGTTTCTGTGCCTCTTTCGAAGGTACCTTTGAAACCTCCGGCTCTTCCGCACCCTGCTCCTCTGTTTCTACTTCCTCGTCAACGTCCATATCCGCATCCATCCCCTCAACTTTTTCATCAACATCCGTCCGCGTCAAACTTTTTGTTAACCCTCTCTCTCGTGGGACAACCTCAAACTCGACTTCCTCAGTCTGACCACTCTGCGCCTGAACGCGACTCCGTGCCAGGTCAGCTTCGTCAACGTCAGAACCTGGGGATTCCTTCCCTATCCAATCGTCTTCATCATTACTTGCAGAGGCACCGAAAAGGGACGCAAGGAGGTTGAGGGATTGTTGTTTTTCAAGATCAAGGTTGACACCGGACGATGACGATTGTGAAGTGGCAGGTATTTGTGGCTGGGGTTGTGAGATTGGTTGTGGTGGGACAATGACAGGGGTTTTCGTTGTGGTTGATCGATGCACGGGCATAACTTCATCTTCCTCGGCCTCACTTTCTTCACCTCCACCTTCAACGTCCTCATCCTCTTCGTCCATACGTTCGTCTTCCTCCCTCTCCACTTCTTCGTCTTCCTCCTCGCTACTACCACCCTCATCAAGCTGCATCCGAACCTCTTCCACACCCTGCCCACCCACTCCCTCCGGAACATCCACATCCAAAAACCGTCCCTTGAGATACACACTCCCATACTTCACCATATCAATCTTCCGCCTCCGCGCTCTAACGTCCGGCTTCTTAACCCGCTTCCTCACCTTCACAGTCCCATCCTTTCCCTTCCCCTTCCCTTTCACCGCAGCAGCAGCAGCGGAAACACTCGAAGGGAGAGGAGGCAAAGGCCTCAAAGGCTTCATCCTCAACGGTCGGTAAACCCTCCCGAGCGGCGTAACAACCCACCCACCCTTGAGTTTCGCGCCCTCAAGTGTGACTGGCGTCATGTCTTTTGCATGTGTAGCTCGATACGGAGCGTATTTGGAAATACGAGACTTTTTACGAGGTAGGGGAGGTTCCGCAGCGAATTTTTCGTTTTCCGCTTTTATTCTGGTTGAGTGTAAGGACGGGTGAGCTGGGAGAAACAGGTTGTGTGTGCGCACCGCTCTCGAAAATCTGGTTTGGCTTCTCCTATACGCAGCTTCGTGCCTTTCCATGTCGCACCGCTTAGTGTGTTTAGGCCTGGGAATGCATTAGGCTACACCAGAGTCAAACGGTGGGTTTTAGAGACGAACATTTTGAGAGTTTGGCGGGTGTAGCTTCGAGTGTCGCATATGCAAACTTTCTTGGTTGACCAGTCCCATCGAGAAGTCCTACTCCATCAAGAGATTTGACATTTCCAAAAGTCGATAATCGCTGAGATAAATCCTGCTGGGATATTGACGGTGTAAGCCCAGAGATGTGTAGTCGTTTCGTGACTGTAGGTTCCATGATCAAGAGACTATTATTTGACAAGATTTTCGTACACGTGTTTAGATCAGAAGCTCGCGCCAAATAAAGTTGATATAACCCTCTAGCTAGGTTTCGTACTAAGACTCTGGAAAAACTCGTTATAGGCGTGTTCAATGTCGAATAGCAGCTGGCGAGCTTGTTCGTCACTCAGCCTTTCAGAGATTTGCATCCCGTTCAGTGTGATAAGCCAAGACACCATCCGACTACGCCCTTCCGAGTCCTTGTGTCCTTTGAAATTGGAGCAGCTCGTAACAAGATCGCGGAGCAATGGGTGCAGTTCTTCTTTTGTCCGCAGGTTGAGCCGCAGCGCGTCCATAAATGTGATAAAGCTCTGTAGAATCCAATGAGACAATATTTTACCACCAAACACGACTGCCTGATACGCACCTGAGTCGTCTCTGCGACCTGTTTAGCTGTCTCTGGACCTGCCTCGCTCGAATGCTCAACCGTCGCTGGCACACCGACCTTGATACGATGCAGCGCAGCAGGGTTATCCATCTACCCAATACCCAACATCAGCCACTTTCATATATCAAGCCAACCGAAACAAACACTCACCCGATACCGAGTCATAAACTGCTCGATAGACGGTACCTCATCGCCCACTAACTTGAGCATCGTCTTGTACTGGGACAGCAACCGCGTACAAGCCGGCGAATATCTCTATGCGAGCGTTCTTAGCACATTATCTCCATTACACGATCAAGGGGAGGATGGTGCACACTCGGCTGCGGTGATCGAGTCCCGGACATAGGCCCTTTCGAGGTACTCCAGCGCCACTATGATTCCGAAAAGCGTAGCGAGAAGATTGTATTTCTCCCTTTCTGTGTTATTGGTATAAAGCCGGACTTCTTCGTCGAGGTTGATGCTCGCCATAGGTGGTGATGATGGTCGACTGCGCCGAAGGATGATGAAATCCAGGGCTGGCCAAACATAGGGGTCAGCGCGAGCACTGCCACCATCACGCTTCACGCTCGTTAGACCCCTGCGGAACTCAGAATCCATACTTAACCATCGCCCTCAGCATTTCCCCGTCGGCATTGCTACCGCCCTCCTGACTGCTGAGTAAACCAGCATCTGATTATACCCCCAAATCCCGATATAAATGCACCTCTTGCTAATAACATCTTTCCTAACCTTCCTTTCACTTACCATGGCCAACTTCTTTGCTCCACCCACATCTTCTACCACTCCCCTCGGACCACAACTCCAGCCATGGCACCCTGAGTCCAAATTCGAGGTACATCTCCCATTCCCACACAATACTGACACCACATTAACATCAACCAACAGACCTTCGGATCCGGTCTCGACGTCTCAAGCCTAACACCCCCAGGCGAACAATTCAACATCCAAAAAGTCTCCATCGCCTTCCTCGCACAACACTTCTCCATCAACCCAGATTCATTAATTTACCGCGATGGTTATGAAGACGATATCACCAAACACGCCTTTGCCCTCCAAGCCTACGTGCGTTGCTCCCATTAACCCCAAACTTCATCTACAACCTCTTCTCTAGGATGGAATCCCATTCGCAAACGTCGAAGCACACGTCACATTCAACAGACACAACAAAGTAGTTTCCGTCAGCGCTTCCTTTGTCACAATCAGTGCGTCTAACTCTTTCATTTCACTTCCCCCGCTCTAAATGCCCGCTCTATATAGCAACGACGCCAATAGCATCTTCAACGCCCACGATCCCTCTCCAAACAGCAATCAAGAGCGCCGAAGACAAGTTCCATGGAACCTACGTCCCTCCGTCCACTCCCTCAAGCTCCTCCACGGACGATAAACAGTCCCTGGCGTACTTGGCCAACCAAGACGGTTCTGCCACACTTGTCTATTCTATCCCTGTACGCAACGATTCCGAGGGGACGTACTACCAGGCTTATGTAGACGCACATGAGGGAGCAGTTGTCGCTGCCATTAATTATGTTGCTAATTAAGGGGTGCTTACATATGTGCGTTGTAGTCCGAGTAGAAGATATTGTACATTTAACTATGAAGAACACTTTTCGATATCCAGTTGAGACAGTACAGCACATAAACTACCTGAGACCCTATGGATAAGGGGATATTCAGTGTAGGGCCAAAATCGTAACATAATGTAGCTAGCTACAAGTCTATTCTTCACAGCAACCTGGAACGAGTATTCAGGAAAATGAGATAAGAGCCCGCCACAGCCCCGGGCGCTCCCATGCGAGGTACATGTCGACCAAAAAAACCAGGATACTCTGACGTCCGACTGGAAGAATCTCTCCGAAGACACGATCACGAGAACGAAAGGCTCGTGCGCCCGCAACGTACCATCCCAGAAACCCCGCCTTCGGCCGCCAGTGCAAACCCAAACTTCAGTGGGACCCAGGCGGTGGTTCAAGATTATGATCATACACAGTGGGATCCTTGACGCCTTTGGTGATCACGGCCCTATTATCGTACAAGCTCTTCTGATGAAGAACCGGCTTCTCCCATTCCTGCCAATGTCTCCCCCGCAAGATCTCGCGAAGTATCCCACTCCCATTGCCACGCCACCAAAGTAGCACTTCAATCTCAATATCCGTACACTCCCGCTCAGCTACCTGCTCCATAAAAGCACGAACGATCTTCACCTCATCGGAGTCCTTCTGAAATTGCTCTGGGTTCATATCGGTAGCGATAGCCTTATGGAGCGTCGTATTCTGCATGACAGGGAACCGCTTTTCTTCGATCAGAGTATGAGGGAATTTATTGGCCGCATCGCGGTCGGACCGGAAGTATGCTGGAACTTGAGTGCTTCCAGGTACACACATCGTCGGCGGCAAATTCGTCAGACATGCTGAAGCATCAACACAACCCTCCATGCCGAGCGAATATCCGCAGCAATCCAGAATAAGCTCCTCCCCGTTGACAGTCCTGAAATAAATCCAGTAGTAATTGTCGGGATCCAGGGGCATGGTCCGAGTATCTGTGCTGGGGTCGTAGTATGTCCATGTCTGCAAGCGGTTTGTCCTCCCCTTGACCTTCCCTTTACAGATACCAAAGTCTGCGATTGGACTCCTGCCGTACTCGAGACGAAAGCATGGCCGTCCACTTTGAGTAAAAAGGCCTGGTGTACCAGGTATCAGGACGTGGTACGTGGAGTATATCTCCGCGAGGAGCGCCAGACAGGTTGCGATGACTAATTGACAAACATTGCGCTCACGGGCACAGTGAAAAAGGAATTTAAGGCAGCCGGACATTCCATGCGCTCTCAACCCAGATTTCCACCAGGTCCCAAAAAAAGCGGAAAACTTGATGTCGTGTGGTCCACCGAGGATGACTGTGTGATGGAGCGGCTTATCTAAAGGGGTGCCCTTTCGTACACCTGGGAGGGGCGCCTTGACAATTTTATGGTTCATGGCAGGGTGCGAGTGTGGGAGCATGCTATGGGCATGGGGTGTGATATTCCGCATGTACTCCATCATGTATGCTATCAGTGGATAGAAGACTTTGAGGTTGATCTGGATTGTGGAAGCTGCTGGATGTGAGCTTCCATGCTGTTAGTTCGAAGCAAGAAGAACGTACAGCACCAAGGTTTATGTTCCTTCCAATCTTTCTTCTGGCACTCTCGAGAGCAGTAGATTCTCTGGTAGAACGATCGAGTCAGACGTACGATAAAGTTGATCCAAAGGAATGAATCACCGATGCACAACTGTTACACACCCGCAATCCCGTTGTACGCCCGCATACATGGCATTTATCGATAGCGCGCAAAGGAACAGATATGGTCCTTTGATCATTTGGGCCAGTCCGAGTTGGATACTCCCGGATGGGAATTCCGCCTGCAAAGACCCCCCAGACTGTTCTAGTAATGCTAGGTTCCCCATCTGCAAGCCCTGTGAGTATGAGGTCCATTGCGTTGCGAAACAGCATTCTTACGAGTACTCATGGTGATGGAATGAAGGAAAGGAGCAGGTGAGGCTAACGGGCGGTCTTCGATTCTTGTTTTGGCTGATTCACGTGCAGCCCAGACTCAGTGTCATCAGATCTAAGCACCCAAAGGTTCATTGTCATTCTTGGCTTATGAAATTGCGACAAACCGAGGGAAAGAACGAGAATCGGGTTCTGGCACGTTGCCTTGGTGTCTGTGTAAGTGCTAGGATATCGATGGGTATTAGTATAATTACATAAGGGAAATCCTAAATTTCTGATTGGGTCAAGCACCTCTGAAGCAGCCTTCACCCCAGCCTCAAGCTTGCTTGCACAAAACGCCGTCTATCATAATAAAATAAACGCTCAAGCAAGTTGACCTTATACAGTACTCTTCACAACATAGTTCCAAAACATGATTTGTAAAGCATGGAGCTCCATTACAGTTTATGCAAGGTTTGCATGCAAGCCATGATATTCTGGTACCTGGCAGTGCTATCTGGGTGCTTTTATGATATGATGTATCAATATTATGACTTTGTCCAGGTAAAATTATCCTATGTAAACACAGCCTAATTGTCCGAATACAAGGCATGGAGTGATCACCATTCTACACATTATTCTCGTGCCCCGAAAGTGCACCCTGCTCATTAATATTCGCATGTAGTATTTATAAATCTAGAAGGCCTATTCAGCAACCAACATAGAGGACATTGGCTTGAAGTGACAGCGTGATAGTCAATACTTTTAGAGAGGTGGATGAGTCTTGTAGAACATAAGACAGCTTAAAGGGGGTCCCCTTAGGTGTTCTTGTTATAGTAATCTGTGGCTCTGCTGCCTTGTTACTACCCGAAAACTGCTTGCAAACATCCTCCTGATATTTATCTTCATCTACAGACATTGATGTCTCGACTAACCGACAAAACCTTCCTCGAAAACTGTAGATACATCCACTCCGAGAGTCACAGGAACGGGGGCAGCCCAAAGTTTCAAGTACACATGTTATTATGTGACCTCGCAGCCCATAACCGGCCGCATTACGCGGGGTTAAGGCAGTTGCTTGTAACGAACAGTCTGTCGTTGGAGGCCGACACAAGGGCAGCAATTGATAGTGATAGCAAAAGACAACCAGGACCCAAGCATCACAGTTACGATCCGTCCGTTAGACCACCTCAAACGGCGAACACCGAAGGGGACCGCACTGGCGACTAGTAAATCACATTTCGGCCAGAAAACACATCTGTTATCGCCCTTGTAACCCTCTTTTGGGATCGGCTCTCCGGTTCAAATTTGGCCCTGGTAGCGTCGAAACGGCGTTAACGATATCATGAAAAGTGTTTGTTTGACCTGCGCACCACAAGTAGCTTCTAGCAGATAGTGGCTGGATTGATGAGTAGGCAAAATGAAAGGGTTCATCGCGCCACTTATGTTTGCATTCGCAATATTTCTAGAACAGGTGATCCTGACCAGTAGTCAAGCCACCAAAGTAACACGTCAGGGCTTTCAGCTTGCTTCCCATCCACTCTTCCTCCACTTCAACGAGTTCTCCCGGTAATCGGACAGGACGTCCACAATCATCAACACCGCTTAGGAGGTCGCTGATTTCGGAAAGGTCGGTATTCCGAGGCAAGTAGTAGGCAATATTCGGCGTGAGTTTGCGCGTGAGGACAAAAAGATCCTTGCCATGAATCGGTTGAATGGAAGAGAGGGTGTAAGTAGGGTGGTTGTCCGCGTCGGTGGTTTCAAGCTCCCCGTTTGAGCCCGAGAGATAAGAAGGACCGCCCCACGGTGGGCTCAGAAACACAGCATCAATCTTTCTCCGTTTATTCGGCGACGAAGCTGAGGTAGCTGGCGTTGAACACACTCCTGGAGGCGAGGGACTCGCAGATAGGTATGCGCGAACAAACGAAACATAATCTGCCTGGATGAACTCGATCCTATCCGCAACGCCGTATATTTGTGCATTGTGGCGCGCGAGCGCTAATCTTGTACGGTTTGTGTCCAATGCAATTACTATAAGACCATGAGACCTCAAAGGAAAGGGAGAAGTAGGATAACCTACCTCTTTCGCAAGTTTTCGCAAAGGCAATAGCATTCCCCCCAACTCCGCAAAAAGCGTCAAGAATGATATCACAACGACACCGCTCGGCGATTTGGTCGGCTATGCGCTCGGGAGTCACACTGTACCATCCTTCTTCATCGAGGAGACATCCTGGCGGTTTATCGTACAGAGAAAAGAACCGCGTCCGTTGGGAAAAGTCTAGAGGTTAATAACTAATTTAAACGGGATCTTGTATAAGAGCGTGAGAACAACAGACGTACACTTTTTCAGATGCTCCGGCACTTGTGAGATGTCGTTGTAGGAAGGTACAAGTCCCGTTGCGTCGTATCTAGCCGTACTTCCCCTCGATGTGATCACTTGAACCGCTGTCCGAGCTAGTTTAGACTCTGCGCCCACCGTCTTCGTCGGTCGCTCTTCCTCGTCTCCAAGGTGTTCCTCAGGTGCGGTCTCATTCTGGGTTATGTCTTGGGCTGTCATGTCGACGGAAGATTTGGACGAGGTGGGTATTTGTTGGGCTGAGGCCTGGTCTTGATGAAGAACAGCCACGAAACGCGAGAGGCCTGTCATTCCCGCCTTGGATTTTCGCTTGCCCATGTTGCGTTGAAGACCCTTCGAACGAAAGGGATAACCGCTAGCAAATTGGACATTCGAACGTCGAATTTGAAAGTCAATCAGACCTACGACGTAGAATTCCCACAGTCTGAATACATGCCAGTCCATATGTACCCAAAACTCTGCTTGAGCTTTGTTCGAGGTATTACATACAATGTTATAAGGATGTTGCGACGGTAGTAAGGTCACAACCTCCTATTGCAGTAAAGCGTTGCTACTGGGGACAGCCGGCAGGGAAAAGTGAATCAAAGAAGCGGGAGAAAAGGTAAAGATACAGAAAAGCTATAGTACATTGTCTTGCCACCATTGAAGTCACATACAAACAGGGCATGGTTAGCACTAACCCATGGCCGTCAAGACTCCATCAAATGGATGGCCTCCTCGTAAGAATCCCTCGGTGATGTCGACCAAGCCCAAGCCCAGTTCTGCTTAACTGTCTCCAAGAGTTCTACAAGCTTCGCACGTAGCTCCTCTCCTTGTAGTGACGAGAAATCAACATTGCGATACATCAGTGAAAAGTACTGTCCATTCAACCTCGCACGCTGGTGGACCTCAAGTGCACGGGGACGGCGGACCAGGTCAAATATCTTCAAGGCACGTTGTATTGAAGCGCTGCTTCCGTCAGTTTTGGGATGTCCGAGGACTGTGGCCAAGATGTATGCATCCTGCGGTTATTTTAGGGAAGGTTAGATATCGAAATGACCAAGAGACTCAAGTTCCGTTGACTTTACTCACCTCGATTGCTTGTCCTGCACCCGAACCCTGGGTTGGCGCCGATGCGTGTGCCTGAGGTATATGAATTAGCACTTCGTCGAAGGAAAAAGAATCCGGCCATACGGCGTCTCCCATGAGTGCGACACGTCCGTGGACGAAAGTGGATAGCGGCCTGACGGTGTGAATCGCCCACCGCAATGGTCGATCAACGCACTACTTGACAGAATTCATGATATCAGAAAGCATTCCACGAACGCAGAACCCGTTAGGAACTTGCATCAATGAGGGCCTGTACTTCGGGTTCCCATGTCCTGAATTGACTCGCCACTTCCTCCCTCTCAGTTGGTGTGACCCAGGGTCCGTTGAATTTGGTGTTTTCTTGGTCATGCCGCGAGATAAAGGCGACAAAGTTTATCAGTGTTCCTCTCGAAATTGGGTAAGCGATGATGTGCTGCAAACAGAATTAACGCATGGCCATCCACCAAGAACTTTTACACTCACAGCATTCTTCCCAAGGTACTGGGTCGCTAAATTAGCAAACCTACGTCGTGACAGGTGGAGGTGCTGCAGAACGAACCTGCATAGGCTGGTTAAAGACGCGATGACCGGGATACCGAGTTTTCAGCAATTCGGCAGGAATCAGCGCTCGATATGAGTTAGTACCGCTCCATAATGGGTCAATGGAAGCCAAACAGTCAGCTGCTTGGGCTCTTCGTCCATCTACTTGAGCGAGGTGTGCCTTTTCAGTCATGAGGGTTTTCCGAACGGCGGATTTGAGTCCGTCTGCCCCAATAAGTACGTCGCATGTCGCCGTTGATCCATCTTCAAACAAGAGTTTAATAGGTTCGGAAGGTCGCTGGGTGTATGTCAGAAGGCGCTTTCCACATTGTGTCTTGCAAGAGGAAGTAAGGCGTCTCAGAAGCACTTGCTGGAAATCCGCACGGTGGAACGTTACGAGACTTCCTGATAACAAGTGAAAATAACAAGAATCTCTAGCGATGAACACGGATTGCTGCGGGGTTTGACACACCTTCTGTAACGAGAGTATAGAATTCAATTCCTTCAGGACGGTCACTTTTGCGGTAGGCAAAGGTACTAACTGAATTGAAAACGTCAGACTTTACTAATTGTCTTCCGAACGTAACAAACCCACCTGGCCCTTCTTGGCGCTTTACTTCGGTCACCCTCAAAAGTTCTTCTTCAAGATCAAGCCTCCGGATAATTTCCCATGGGCCTACGGAAGTATACCATAGCAACAATTAGTCGCTGTAGCATGTAGTGGCGGAGATGACATACGCGGGAAGATCCCAACACCTGCACCAACTTCTGTAAGCTTCGATGCGGCTTCGTATATTGTGACCTCGATGTCCGGGTACTTCGACAATGCGACTGACCAGCATGAATCAGTGCCATTGCTCACTAGAGTAGTCACCAAGATACACAGAGTATCCCTCACCTGCAAGTACTAGCCCCCCAACGCCACCTCCGCTATTTCACCTATGAGAGCAACGCCAACAGCACATCATACCTTCACATACCAAATGCCCACTCGTAATCTAGTCGTCGTAGCGAACTTGGAGTTCCCCATATCGTTCTGGGTGTAAGAGCAGAGTATGAATACGAAACACGGTGGGGCAAGGATTGGACTGTGGTAAGGCCAGGGTATCAGAGCATACGCCCATACTTTATGCGTTCTTGTCCCGACCAAATTACACGGTTGGACCGGCCTTGTGTTCTGGTAACAGTAAGAACAACCTCCCAAGAACCTTTGACATTCCAGATCCAAATAACGGAGATCTTTGCCAGATAAGGGGCCAGTTTGTCCCACGATTTGGTCGCTCTTTCATGATATAGAAACCTTGCGAGTCTGATTCGATCATGAATTCACTTTACTCATCTTTCTTACATCCATACATCCCGTTTTTGGGTATCCTGAATTGGAAAAATAATCCTTTTGCCAATCATGGTCCGTGACGATAATAATTCTGCATAAATGCGGTTTTCATACCAAACCAGTAGGACGAGACTAAGAAAATGGCCGAGTAAGTGTTTCCCCCAGTCTCATGCCGCAAAGAAAACGCGCTGACTTGACGGTCGTGAATATTAAGAGATCGGGGTGTCTCAATTAGTAGTGTTTCATACGAGGATGAGAATGGACACCATGGAATGGTGCACTTCCTCTGTGATTGACGAGGATGCAGAATGCTTCCGAGCCCCCGCTTCAACGTCAATCTCGGAAGGAGCATTGTAGTTCCCTGTTGCCGGAGCGAGTGAGGCTGGATCCGGTACGAAGAGTCCAGATGATCGTTCCTCTTGATCAGACTCTGACGCACGCATGCTCATCGGTGATACTAGATTGTGTAACTTACATTTTTGCGCGCTCCAAATGCCCCAGCCCTATCTTCGACCACAGGTTTCCGTCATGGTTTCGTGGGCTGGACTTGGCCGATGATGAACGGACGAGAGTGTCGTCACATATGAAGTTCTCTGTACGTGTTAGAACAAAATTAGGCCTGCAGGTGACCGAACATGTGGAGATTGACGGAAGAAAGGTCCTTCGGCGGATATGCGTGAGTTTCTGAGCGGACGAGTTTCGGTACTCCAGAAAATAACAAGAAGCATACATAATCCATATTTAGAAAGTCTTCTCTTCTCCTGGCTTCTTACTTCTTGGACGTGCAGCTACGAAACCACGCGGGCGAATATTTCCGAATTATCTCACTCCCTTTTGTCGCAAGTAATGGATAATATCCTTGCTACCCCGCCGAAAGCATCTTAAGTCATTTACTGGGTCCTGTGCCACCATGTTGACTCATGCCACCCAGAAGCCGATAATATTCCAATCATGAGCCACAAGCAAAGGCACAAGCACCAGGCCTAAATTAATAGACCCAGCAGGCTGGCACTCGTCCTTGATTAGACACTCCACGCGCTTCGGGCCATACCCCTTGAACGGAAACCTGGCTCCAGCGGCCTGCCAGTTGACTTTTTTTGTCCACCCATGGAGTTACCAGGCTCCCAGTCCGACTAGTTCAGACATGGTTCAATTATATTGATCCTTTTTCTTACTCCATTACAGCTAGGGGAGCAAGCTGATCGCTTTCTATCTCCGTCCCCTTGTCTCGTCAATGGCCGTACCCGTAAAACCAGATGGCGGGATACAATGGTCTACAGGCCATCAAGGACATCAATCACCCTTTAAGAAATTTATAAGCTTTTACTCATGTACTCTTCACAGATGAAAGCGGCACATGTTTGACGAGGACACATCTCAGATCACATTTGTTACCTACAATCTCTATCAGTCGAGTTTGTTCTATTACCCTTCCGCATTATAAAGCATAATATAGAGATCTTCGCTGCGTTGCACCGAGCCGTCGCCTTACAACAAGTTGTGGCGGTTAATTTTACCACATTAGAGCATATTTGCAACTCCGATTTCAATGAATTTTCAGTGAAAACTGAACTGAGATTAATTGTTCCACACCCAAAATCCCGCTGAACAGGGTTTGTAAATATGCTCTAGTAAGCGTGTTCGTTTCCAGTGAACTTTCTGCGAGAACTAAATTAAAACTGAATCGTCCCACCCAGAATCTCGCTGAAAACGGTTTGCGAATACACTATTCTATTATTATTGCTGTCAAAGATTCTCTTGTTAATTCCATTTCAGTGTTGGCGTTTCCAATGAGTATGGAATGACCTTGCAGTCCCCGAACGAAGTATATCCTAAATGCGCTACTTATTACAACATGAGAGCGCGAGCGTCGAGCCGAAGCACTGTTGCCAAGTAATTCGGCTCATCTTATGAGGAAACCCGAATCCATTAGAAGCAAGAACGCCCACAGCAATGACCGGGTTATTTGTTATTTCAGGTGTTTGACATACCACGAGGACTCCAAGTCCTTGAGGGACGATCTACTCTTGATATGCTGCAATATGGTCGTCTTCCAGGTCAGGTGGAACCTCTCCCGAACCCATTTCACTGAAGAAGCCGCTTTGATCGTGGGTTAATTAGACTGAACTCATCACTCTCGCCAGTGCGTATTGAGTATATAATTCCGAGTCAATCACGAACCAACACCTGCAAGCAACAAATAACACCCATGGTCTACAAAGACATCCCGAAGCGACGACCGGATAAACCCGAGTGAGCAAATGACCTGTTTCATGTGCTCGTGTGCGCGTTTTCTATATATCATCACTATAAAAAAATACATGTGAAGGGAGAAGATGTCGTGAATACTTGGGAGGAACGCGCATGTCGCTGTGGTTTCACCAGCCAAAAATTAGGTCGGATACTTGACCCAGCACACCTCTGTTACTGGTTGGCGTTGTAGTAGGAGTGGCTGGGACCCCCATGGGTTTAACTGGCAGTGGCGTTGTGGGCTTGGAGGGAGCGCCAGCCTTCCTAAATGCAGATGTTGATGGAGCAAGCCGAATTGGTGTGCCAACGCTTGGCGTATTTGAGGAAAAGGGCGATTGCATCGGTTCGTCGACATTCATAGCACCACCCGGCGAGTTATTTTCCATTGACGGTCCTGAAATGCTCGACCGGAGAAGCGGTTGACCGAGCAGAGCTTCAACTTGTGCTGGCTCCTGTAGATCGCCGCAATATGGTAAGGCGGAACGGCAACGGAAAATGAAATGACGATTGCTCACCGCCCATTTGGCTCCAATCATCCAACTTCCGGCAAAAACCTCACCGTTCTTTCTGACAGCTCGTAACGCATCCGCAGCATCATGATACCCTATTCTGAAGCAATTAAGAATCTCTGTATTGGGCTCCGGTTCCGTCGCACTTCCGAGTGATTTGAAATATTCCACGATAGAAGGATATTTTTCTGGAGGGTAGCCGAACACAATCACGTAGACTGGTTGTGATGACTGGGTAACAGGAGGTGGGCGTGTATGACGGCGACCGAGGTGCGAAGATTCGAGGGTCGATTTCTGATTTTTCTTGTCAGCTAGAACTAAGTTTTCGCCAAGACAAGTTACTGACTTTCGTTGGCAGGCCATGAGGTGATGAGTCTGCATGAACTTCATTGGGTATATCATGTATTGAGCTTCTTGGCGGTGCGTCTTCATCCGCAAATGTCTGTCGCTGTCTTTGTGTGGCGTATCGTTAGTGCCGAACCGAGAATAAGATCCAGGGCCCATACCGCGTGCTTTGGAACATAGATTCCATCCCAAATTCGGATGCCGATGCCCTCGTGAGTACATTATTCAACTTCGCTTTGGTCTGCACGATAGGAATGTCGTCGACGCGCTGACTGTTTTGCGGTGCATTCTAGTAAAGTGTCAACATTTGCTCTTGGCAGCTCCAGGACTTGATCCATACCGTGTTTTGGGATGTCGACTGTTTGAAATAGCAGTTAGTTACGAACAGAGACAGAGTGAGCTTGAATAACTGACCAACAAGTATCCTGGTTGGTAATGGCTCCGCGACTGCGACAAACTATCACTAAACGATGAACCGAGTTGACCACTTGTACTTGAGCTTCCCCACGCGTTGAGACTTGGATTATGTGTGCTCGTCGACGAAGACATGCCTGCAACGCTAAAGGACGAGCTATACATGTTGGACATGGCAGAAGGTCAGACTGGATCCTTCAGTTAAGAACAGCAACTGTTTGGGGTAACGGTGATGTTTGGCTGCAGCTTCTGGATCAATCGTCACGTGATTCTGCCCAACTACATAAACGTCAATTGGATAAGCGCCTGGCAGTGGGACTTGGCGCAATTGGGTAGATGTAGACAAAGGTGGGTGCATTCTTGTTACTTCTCTACTATAATATTTGGCGCATCCGGTGCTGAATGTCAGATAAGAAATAGTTTCTCTGACTTGAACATTTAATAGATATCATCCGAACATGGTTGTTACTTCGCACGGCATCTCGTCGCCGGGACTAAGGATAAACTCAACGAATGGGGTACTCGTAAGCACAGCTCGCCTAAGTAGACCGGCTACTACGCACAACGCAAATCTATACGCTTGTGGCTCTAGAAGAACCTTATCGAACAACAGTCAAGCCACGGCAACCAAAGGAGATGCCTTACTGCAAGAAGACGTCTATTTGGACTGTACTCGGGATACGTTGCCCCATGCTTATCTAGAATCTAGATCAGAGAGACCCACATCTGAGCACAGGCATAGCATGATGTCGTGATCAGTCAATCCCAGCGACAGGGAGGAGGGTATCAATTGATTGTCTTCAGCTGTGCAGGGTTCAATCCCCAGGTTCGTCTCGTGCTCAGGTATACACAGTGAGTGCTGCGCGAAACATAATATTAGGGCTACGAGGGAATAGTAAATATATAAAGCCCATAGTAATGATAGATGTGTATATAAGATAACATGTTAAGATCGCATTCAACAGGATAATGTGGTGATATTATAAATCAAATTCCAAATTTCGTCATGTCCAAGACACAAGTTCCTCCTCGGCTCTTGCAGCTTCGGCTACAATCACAGACGCAGTGTTGGCTCTGCGAGGAACAAGCCTATAAGCAAATTCCCGAGGTTGGACAGACAGATGGCCATCCATTGTTTCGATATCTGGCAGGATAGGCTTCCCAAACTCGTTGAGCGGTGGCAGGATGTCGAACGCCCATAGGGTTCTAAACAGCATCAATCGCATGAGAAATGAAGCAGAAAAGGCCGCGCTATGACCACTAACCGAGCAAAGATAATCAAGAAGGAATTCATGGCAATATACATTCCAGGGCATATTCTGCGGCCAAACCCGAACCCAGCAGTGAAGGCGGGGAGCTTTCCATCTAGAAATCGTTCAGGTCGGAACGAGTCAGCTTCAGGGAACATCTATGATGAAAAGATCAGCAGGTCAGTCACGAGCGGCAGTCTTGGCAGTCTAATTACTGGCAACTGACCTCGGGATCTTGAGCCATTGCACTGGCGTGAAGGTTATAACCGTATTCAGACTTTGATGGACGATGGCTTACTAGACGTTCGCATGTATCCGACTACCTCTGGGAATGAACATCCCGTTGTATACATCATCGCGGATGTTGCTGTGTGCCACACCAAGGGGATGAACGGGCCGCCATCGAAGGGTTTCCTTCATAACTGCCTGGGTATAAAGCAAGAGGTGCATGTCATTGAATTCTGGTTGTCGATCAGCGCCAACCACACGGTCGAGTTCCTCTTGAGCCTTTCGCATAACATCTGGATTACACAACATCGCCACTGCGAACACGGGGCGTAAGAACTATGGAATGGCCAGAAGGGCCCAGAAGGGAAGACTGACTGATGAAAATCTGGTAGATGCTGACGGTCTGTGATGGCGAATATTAATAGGTTCACTAGTACCCAAGCAATGAGGGATATACCGTCGTGACTCCCGCCTGCCAAGGAGCGCTGAGGGCGTAGGCGATCTCAACGTCATTGAGACCCCAATTTGTTTGTTCAAGCGCCCTACTAGCGATGGAAGGCATGGCTGTCCCGTTTGCTATGCGTTCCCGAACGTCGTTCAATAGGCTGAGGTAGACCTTGGTGTCTCTTTCGCGCATTCGCTCCGGTTCGCGCCGGAACCATTGAAGGCATTTCTGCTCTAGTCAGCACAGACCACCCGAGCAAGCAAGTCCAGCTTACTGGGAGGTGAAGCAGGAATGGCCACTGAACTCATGCGTGAGTAAATCCAAGAGGAGAGAACAAACCATCACATACTGTGTCAACCCATGAGTGGCTCAGGTCCCTGCCATGCTCTGTCAAATCTTGAGCTTCAGTCCCTTGATAGCACTACGCACATGGCTCTATTTGAAGATAGTCAGCGTCATAGTCCATGACATCATAAGGCCAAACTAACTTGGACAAGTCTTCAAGGAGATAATCAGGGTTGTAATTAATAAATGGACGTTAGATGGTCAAAAAGAGGTTGGTCACTCACAAAGGTCAATTTCTTGATTCTCTTTCACCATCCGATCGCCCATGTCCTTTACTCGTCGACCATACGCCACACTCGACACGATAGAGATGGCATATCTGCATTGGGACACATGAGTAAAAATCAGTATCTGCGGGGAGAACAACCCACCTTCGCACATGCAACGCATACTGCTCCGACTTCTTCGCATCTAACAGATCATTCAGTAGAATTTTGGACTCCAATGACTGCAGCGTTTTGTAGTCTTGTGATGCTTCTATCGATAGCCCAGCATGCATCAACTATTCATAGCCATCAGTCGAGGCTAGAATCAGTCCATCGGCAGAAGGGTAAATAACCAAACACTCACAGCTCGCCAGCTCCTCCATCGCGGCCCGTATGGCATTCCAACGCCTCTCATTCCACCAGAAAGAAGCTCTCCTCTGTCAGAACACGGGTCATTACTACCATTCAGGGCCTAATGCACGGTGTTTGTTAAGTTAGTTACTGACCCCATGATATTTCTTGGGCGACTGGAATAGATGTTTCCACGTTTCTCCAAGATGTCGGTGGCAGCCCTCAAGCTCCCAAGAACTATCAACAGCATGAGTGAGGACGTCCCGTGCCTAGCATCGATGAACAACGGGATCCTACCGATGATGGGCGTACCACCCAACCAGAATGAAATAACGTCCCCTAGAAAAGAACAAAGTACTATTCAGCACTATCTTTGACGCGTCAAGAAATGAATCCATACGCACCAAATATTTTATGCCACTCCGTATATCTCTTCCATGGCTGATAAAAAGGAACGTTCCATCGATTATCTCCCAAAATACCAGGCGGAGGTCCTGGAGGCATCCTCCACTTTGTCTTGCGCCTCAACTGCACCGCGATAACCACCAGACACAACGCGCTGCATGATATAAGAGAAATCGACGAAACCATGATAGGAAAGACGAAAAAAGAGGAGAGAAGAATCGTGAAAAGGTTCAAAAAGTTCCAAGACACTAAGTAAGAGCTCATTCATCGAAATTTAGTCGGGTACATATACTTTCTTGAGGGCCGCGGCCCATCAATCACAGTAAATATGCCGGTATCCTCTTCCGGTGTTCGTCCCGCAGATCGAAATCCGACTCGGAGATCTGGCGCTTCGAACCTGGGGATACACGATGGGCATCAAACAAAACCGCTCCCACCTGCTTGGGGTTTGCTGACAGCATTTCTCCCTACAAGGAACACGGGTAGGGTCGTGTGTGATCCTGAGCGAAGACATGCTTCTATTGTATGAATAGCAGACATCTTGGTGCGTCATGGGTAAATCGTGTTCGTGGTGTTTCCTGTTCTGGAAGTTCAGGCGGGCGAATAAGACACTTCCAAGACCCTCTTTCTCCCTCGCCGGTTGATCCAGCTGATCGTATGTCCGTGGTACCAAGGTCAAAATAGCACGCGTATCTCACCGGGAGCTTCTGCAAATCACTGGAGCTGTTAGGAGCCATCTGGTTAGAAACGAGCTCATCCGAAGCGCGGGTTAGATGTTCGAAAGAACACCTCTGTCTCACCCGAAGGCTGACAGGCGAGCTAACGTCCGCGGTTTGCAAAACAGTCCCAACACTAAAGCCACAAGTCGCCACGACCCTTCTCATAGCGTGTAGTTTCAACTTGTGATACGATGCGAACAGTATAGAGATCCTTAGCGGAAAAAGGGTTGTCAAAGCCAAGGCGGAGGTAATACATGTAGGCATCCAATCAACTGATTACTGAGTCCATAAATTAAGCAATGCGACTTACACCCGCGTAACACCCCCAACGCAGCTCATAAGAAGTGCATCAACAGTTCCGGCCGTCTCCTCTTCTAACCAGCCATCGAGCTGCTCAAAGAGCCGCATTGCAGGCCCGCCTTCAGCCTTAACAGCCTTCTTCCCGGGCCACATCCCTTTCTCCGCTATTCCGATGAAGTTTATCATAAGCGTCTCATTATCGGTCGAGTTCGGAGGCCACTCGATGGCAAGGTCAACACTCCACGTGTCAGTCCCGTAAAAGGATCCTTCCCTGATGAAGTGTCGGACATGCTCGTTCGGAGGGTTGTCGTCGAGTGTCCACCTCAGAACGTGGGCGTCAAACGCGATCACTGCGGCGCATTTTTTCATCAACTCGGAACGCGTTTCATGCTAGGAGTACACAGATGGACTTACCAGACCAAATAATTCCAGGATGTTTGACCTCAAGTGTCAGACTTCGCGTTCCTGCTTCTTTATCGTGGAAATCGTTGATGGCTGAAACTGAGAACCTCTCATCGTTTGCCCACGGTGAAGCATAGTCTTCATCAATTGCCAATGGAACCTTATACGGGCTCAAAAAGGCGGAAAACGGATATAACGCGTCCCAGTCTGAGTTATAATCATTCACCACCGATGGCTTGGGTATGACATCCGTTGTGGAGAATTCTTGGACGATTTTCGTCACGAGAAGGTCAAACCCAGGCGCACCATCCGCCCCAGCAATATGCAAATGCTGTTCCCCAGAAGTGATCTGATTACCGATTTTAGCAGCTTTTTTGGGATAATAGGAGAACAGAAGACCAACATTTTCCGAGTGGAGAACAAAGAGCCGTTTCTGGTGCAGTTCATCAAAAGGTGGCCTTGCCGAGAAGACAGCCATGGCAATCACAGTCGTGATGCTGGAAAGGACAACGCCATTCCATAACTTCCGGTGTCCAAATCTATGCGCGAAAGGCACGAGAACCGGGAGGGTCTGGGCACCTAGAACCGCTACAATGGTAGCAATTATATTGTCCGCAGGCGCTTGCGCTCCGATACGGCCAGTCTAAACGCCATGGAGATAAGCGGATTGGCAGTAGCTTATTTTACAGGAAGAAGTAGACTCACCAGTGGGACGAACACTTCAGCAACGGTAGCTAGCATAAGCGTGCCGATGAGTAGGGGCTCCACTTGTGCGAAAGCGTATGTCAATAACGAGATCTCCGTGGCACTTCCCGTGATTAGAGGGTTGATTAGGAGAGCGACGAAGAGTGGCAAGCTAAACAAGAAGAATAGTCCTGCCGATCCGATTCCCGCCATCTGTATGCCATACGCCAGCCCCGATTGCAAAAGGAGGAGGATGTTCAACACATCTTGTTCCGGTACAGGCCCAACAAGGTATTGCGATAGTAGTGCGCCTAGGAGTGTGGGTGGTGCATAGAGAACGATCGGGGCAAAGGGGTTTGAGAACCAGCTCATCCCCTTATTCAGCCCCTTGCTCATGAAAAGAGCAACCGCATTGGGCACGATGAGAATGCCGGCAACTGCCGCCATAACTGCTACCAAACCACTGGTCCAACCAGCCCTTTCTCTATTCATCTTCGAAACTGAGGAGAGCCGTACGAAGAGAAGGGAAGCGACAAATAATGCTGCATACATGATTCTCGCGGTTTTGAAAGAATACATGTAAAATTTGCCAAAGAGTGTGAAATAAACGGTTGTTGGCGGTGTGTACCCTGCAGTTAGGTTGGGTAGGGGCGAGTCGTCAGAGGATAGGAAACGGAGAAGAGCCAAGGTATTTTCTGCCATATGCTAGTTGATGATGAGTTTCATGGGTACCGTTAGATTGAATAGAAGTCTTACCTGAGCCACACCAGGTTCGATATTCTCAACGAGATCCTAAGGCGGAAGCCGGCATGCCATATTAGGAGCAGGACGGGAGGTCCATACACTCGATGAACGTACCTTCCGCATATGGTAGAGGTAGCTGTTTCCAACGACCGCCATCTGTAGGGAATAGAGAAGATTAGCAACATACAGCAAAGGAGAAATGGAGATACTGACATCAAGACCTGTGATATTGAGATAATACTCAAATTGACGGAAGTCTGTACTGCATTATTTCAGCCAGGACTGACCAGCTGCCCTTGATCATGCCACTCACTCTGACAGTAGTATGCCCGAGCTGAAAACGTCATTAGCAAGAACTGTACCAAATGGTCTGTTAAACGAAGGGTAGGTGGATCAAAATGGGGAAGTCTACAAAATAAGCTAGCTAGGTACCTTGGGACATGAGAATATGCGTGGATCATCTGCTCAGATGTTGCTTGGAAAAGTAATTCACGACCTGTTGTCCCGGCGGCTTCGGAAACGAAATCAGTGCCTGACAATACGAGATTGAAAAGGAAAGTGCAGAATATCACCTTCAAGGTTAATTGCTGCTCGGACACTGTATTTGGTTAGGCATATGACGAACGAAAATGGCCAGGATTAAGACTCACGTCGGCGCGACGGGATGTTGTGTTGAGAACAAATGAGAGCCATCCTGGAGCGACTCCTCCGCGTGGTTGAATACTAACGACACTTATGAAACCTCGGAAATACGACGGGCAGACTCTTGACTCACGGAAGACAATGGCGTGTTTAGGTGTCCAGTCTGGCATATTGATCAAGACACGCATACAGTCGAGCATGACCCCAACAGCAAGTCCGTCATCGGCAGCCCCTGGGCTAGGCAACGTGCTATCCAAATGGGAGTTGACCAAGAGGGCATGTTCTTTGCCTGCTGGCGTACCATCTGAGATGCGAACTACGATGTTGGTCAAATTCACGTAAGTCTTGTATACTCGTTTGCCCATCATATCAAACCTTTGCAACAGAGTAAGCGGTCCATTACGAGGCCCTATCGGCGCAGAAGATGCTGGCACTTACCGATGACTGCCACTGCCTTGTTGGTGCCATACTTCGCACTCCAATTTCCGTCCCGTTTCAGCCACAATTCTTTCACACTCCCTTCGCACCCCCTCGGCCTGTTGGACCATCCAGGTGTCCGCAAGGGCATGTTCAAAGGTCCCAACTGTTCGATAACCAATGTCTTCCGACAGGTATTTGGCAATGCCAAGAATGTTCGCTTCTGAGATTTGCGGCAACTGAGTGGACGGATTAACGCTGCGCGCAACGCGTTAGTAGGTCGTAATAGAGTACATCATCGACTACGCACAGATCGACAACCGGTTCGGGCAGTGCTACGAGGAACTTTAGTCACGGGAGGTTGGAAGGGCACCAGGACGGCACCTACTGTAATGCTGCTTGAGGGAAATGAATGGCACCCCTATGAGCACCGGTGAAAGAGCGAGGATCGAGCGTAGAGGCCCCCATCTCCAGCGAACCGCCATAGTAGAGCAGGAGAAAGGAAGAAAGTATCGAGCGAGCAGGTGGCGCTGCTTTAACAGAGGTTCCTCGAGGTTCGCTAATTTAGGAAAAGGTAGATCCGTCTAACCAACCGCGTGATTTCTGAAAGAGAGTCGTTTGGGTGGTGTGCTGCTGCTGAAGACGTGTTAGTGAATGAATGTGCTGCGAACGCGACGTCGAGGCCCAATGCCAAAGCCCGGTGCACTCTGCCGGTCCAGCTTCTAGGGTACACGCGCGGCAATCACGCGTCGCAGTCAGCAGGAATTACTCTGTTTGCTCCAGGGGGTCTAGCCAAATAGTTTACTTATATCTCCGATAAGTTACCCAGCTCCCAAACGCCTGCAGGGCTTTGCGAGTTTTGCTCATCAATTCATTGCCCATAATTTGCGGGTAGCATAATCACAAAAGTCTTCAGGTTCTGTCATAGGGTTGGCTATCCCGGGCTCCTCTGTTGAGTTCTTGGCGCGAGACCAACAATAGATGGAACCAGCGCTCCAGCCATAACACGCCACGCTAACATATCCAGTAAAGATGTTGTCTTGCTCTTAGCATTCCGCGGACTCCTCATGGCCGTTTTACCGACAATCCGGAGTCTTCAAGTTTGACTTTCATCACCACACCTCCGCCATTACCAACGACGTCAGTGGATTTTGGTGGACCGAGGTGTAGAGCTTCAATCCCGCCCCACAGCAACGCCCCAACGACCTCCTCGTTTGCATCATGGGCACCTCCACATACTCCCTCCACAGTTGATTACCGATTTATGAACCCCTCAATGATGCACCTCCTCGGGGATACTGCCAAATCCTTCGATCTGACAAGTAAATCCCCTGCTTGGGGGCAAATACGAGTTCTACCGCCAACTTACCATCAGAGCTCCGCGGAATTCGCTGATGGACGCACTCGCGTATCCATTTCAGCCCACATACAGTAGCGGAGAGTAGCGGTCGGTGCGGACTTACAGCCTCCTGTTGCACCCCGTTCCGGTCGTAAACAATAGCCAGCGCTTCCGAATCGAGAATCGCGACATATCGGATATAAGCCGAAGTAACCGCGAGCGACGGAAACAGGATGCCCTAGATACCACTGCCGATGCTCGTTGATCACTAATTGATGGAAGCTTCGCCCAGTGCCCGTGGGCACAACGGACATTTGCCCTCTTTCTCGAATTGTTCCGAGACGGCGTGAACAGAATAACAGATTTCTCCTCAAGGAAAAATGCCCTATCCCTTGTCGATTGCGCGGTCGTACTATTCATAGCTCTCCGGAGCCCCGGTTGGTAACATCGCATTTCTGATGTCGATCCTATCTTGCTTCCTTCGTCTGGCCATAAGCGAGAGCAAGGGGTGCGCAGAAATAAACGAATATCCGAGATTCGTGATTTCTTGTGGTAGTTACCGACCCCAGCTCTGATTAGCTTGATTTCCAGTTTTTCGTAGTGAGCATAGTCGCTGCGATCATATGTTATTGATCGTGACTTTCAACTGGCACATTGAGTGCCTCAGAACACTAATGTCTCCCAACGATCCCCGTCTCTTCCAAGCATTCCAATAATATATACGCGTTCCGACACGCATCACTATCCTTCTGCTCTTCTTCCGTTTTCTCCGGTTCCGTCTCCGTCCCGGGTCCGATAGAGGAGTCCGAATCGGGATGATTGATGGATCCCAGCAATCCGTTATACATGGTATCACAACTTCGCCGTGTCGGTAAGGCCGTTAGTGAGTTGGCGGCGCAGACGTGGGTCCATAAATAGTTCTCTGATACCTCACCCCCTTCATAGTAGCGCAAAATGTGCGCTTTGAATTCTACGACATGCTGTGCTGAGCGAACTAAGGAATACCGTATGTGCCACTACGAAAGCCTCACGATATTCCGGGTTGGCATACCGATAAAGTTGGCTAGAATATCCGTTCCTGTGGAACATAATATAACGTTAACGACGCGCGTTGAAGTCTAATGCAGTCCGAAAAGCGGAGGTTGGCAGCGGCAATCCAGTAAACGAATTGATGCAACAGGGTCGAAAAATGAGTGGGGGTAAAGGCCAAGGCAGCCTCAGAGAGGTGTATGGATATATATGTAGTGCATCGGCACTTGTTACAAAGACTAATCAAAGTGGAAAAGATCGTACATAGCGTACTTGAATTCAGTTCAGATCAAAAATCGAAAGCGGAAACGCAGAGAAAACTAGATGCAAGAATAAACCAAACAGCCACGCCACACGTAACATTACATCGCAAACATCTGGACAGATCGTTATCAAGCCCCAATTTCACATAGAGATCTTCCTTCATCTTCCTTCCTTCTTTTCTTATCGATCATTATACAGAAAGAACCACTGGGGCACAAGATCGTTCCCTCAAGTGAAAGAAACTATTGCTTCTTTTTCTTCGAGCCTATAATTAACAGTCACGGATCACGAACGGGAACGAATGCCAATTAACCTCTACACGCAATGCTCGTGATAAAGAGGAAATGCACATACCACCTTTGGGCTTCGTCTCCGCGACCTCATCAACAAGAGATTCGGCTCGTTGCCGTTTACGGCTCGCCTTAGTGTCTTTCCAAAGGCCGACTGGTGCACCTGGATCCTCAAGACATTGAGGGCAGAACCATTCACCATCTGGGACAGCACTGAGCGGCGGATTCAAGCATTCCAAGTGCCAAGGCGCATCACACTAGTACCGGTACCGGTGTCAGTTATGTACTATAGGTGAAGGGAGGCAACCGTCATACTTTGTCACATTCCAATGGATCACCATCATCCCTCTTGCACCCAACGCATTCTTGGGGGGGCTGAACATCAATAGGATGTCTAGGTAGATCAGAGAATTTGTCGTTTGGTTTCGCTAATAGTATCGTTGTATTCTGTCCAGCGGCGATACTGTGAACCAAATTGTCAGTGACCATTCTTCTGAAACTACCAGCCAGAACCACGGACTTACTCAATTATCTCGATGCCCAACAACGGATTATTCTTTGTTGGCTTAGTCGAGCTCTTCGGCTCATCAACCCCTAGCCCGAGCTCTCCATTTGCCGCATTTTGTCCCCAACATACAGCCATAGGGGTGCCATCGTCGTCAGGTGTAATAAGCCAATGCGTCACTCCACCGGAACGCGCAAAGAGGATCTTGCAACCCCTGAAAGGAAAGGAATAAATTCGATTAGAATGTTCATAGTTGTTAAGCAGCAACTCACATGATATCCTGCAAAAAGCGGAACGTTGAATAAGGGGAACCAGATGATCCTGAGTCGTAACGTTAGCAGTCGGGTTTAATGAAGCCTATTTTAGGTCGTCTTTACCCACCCTCTCCACTATTCTTCCACTGGTATTGATACGGGGTCAACTAGGCAGAACAACAACATATGGAGGAAAACGTACCTTCCCTGCCATCCAGTACATTCCTTGTTTGTCGATCACCACACTGTTCGTGGGTCCCGCAACAACAGCAGAGGCAAGCGCCGCCTCGTTCTGCCCGGCAAACTAACAATGCCCAATTATTCCGTACCCTTCACGAGGTAACAATGCAATGCATGAGCGTACCTGTGGCACTGGCTTGGGTTTGAGGATGTCAACTTGGTTACCGAGTCCGAGTCGGCAATAACCGTTGTACCCCCAAACATATACGACACTGTGAGGGCATGGAATGAGCACCCGAACGAAGGAGTGTCGGAAGATAGGTAAGGCAGGCAGTTAAATGAAATCCACGAACCCTGTATCATCAAGCGCCAAGCTGTGTTGTTGTCCTGACGCAATCTGTACGATCTTCTTCCCATCGAGTTCTTTGACATATACTATCCGGGACCATCAATGAGAAGTCCAATAAGAGACCCAATCAACCACTCAACTAGGTCTGTCTTCGATGTCGAAGGCTGTCTTGTTTCCAGTGGTGATGCGTTCACCGGTAGTTCCATTTCCGAGTTGTCCCTTTTCTGCACTTCCAAAGGAGAAGACTGATAGCATATGAGTGGAATGGCAAAGGAAGTTCTTGTGCAACACGTACCTTTGCCAGTGTCTGTCAATACGAGCGAGAATGTAATACCCGCGGAGGCTTGTACGACATGCTCCTTGTTACCGCCATGTGTGACATTCACAACCTTGAAAGTTGAGACTTCGGGACACGTTGAATGGCCACACTATCGTATGTCGTTCAGAACGTCCAGAAGTGCTTCTCTAGTGAGGGAATGCCACACACCTGACCCAGGTTATTGACACCGGCAGACCAAACACTCCCGTCACTTCCCACCAAAAGCGTGTGGTTTCTGCCACAGGCGGCATGCACAAACTTTGTTCCCTTCGGTGCGCCCAAATCACTCGCTTTCACCATCCTCGGCGCGTTCTCCGAGATGTATTCCTCGCCTGAGACGCCGAGACAAGAGAATCCATTCCTCCCAAATAACCACGCGTATCCGTCAATATCGATGGCGACAAAGTGACAGCCAGCACACGACGTGTGCACCGAAGTAATTTTAACATTCGCAAGTGAGCGGAGGATATGGGGTTCAAGTAGGTCCGGGTTTCTGTCGCGGAAGGGAAAGTGATGTTGTAAGTCCACGTTGAACAGAATTGAAATTGATGTTGAAACGCCGAAGGCGGCGGGAATACTCACAATGGCTCTCCCGTTTCCGGATTTATGGATCCAGCACGGTCTTTTCGTCCTAGTCGAGGCCTGTGGTTTCAAAGAAAGGCGCAGGAGGCATGTTGGTTTGGACTCGGCGACTGTGAGAAAAGGCCGAACGCACCAGTCTGTTCCACCACATATCAAGACTACATGCGTATATGACGGTGAGCTATAGAAGGGATGATGATCATAGGGCTTATACATACCTCTGCCCCACTGAGGAGGGTTGGAAGCGGGTCCGTCGACAGCAACGTCGGTATTGTTTGTACTCATGATGTTGGAGGTTGTCAAGTGGCAAACGCTCGCTTCGGGTCAACTCTACTCTATTTCTCCAAAAGGCTGCCGTTTAGGCATGTTCAGATTTACAATCCTGTACACTAGACAATACCTCCTACCCTCCCCTGTATCTCTCGTACCCTTCTTTGTCTCGAATACTGTCTCTACTGCTACATAAGACCCCCTAGAAGGTGCTCGACGTCGCCAAGGGCGCTTCCCATGACGTGTCGCACATTATGTTCACCACCCAAACAATACTGTAAGAAGTTTGGATGAGAGGGATAAATAATGAGGCAGAGCCTACTCACGGATGCTCGTTCCAGTCCGCTTGATCGAATACTAATCACGAACCCTCGCAGTCAGAACACGGACCGAGTCGCGGGAACCACCCCGAAGACATACCTCGAAGTCATCTCCCTCCAGCACCAGAATATCACCATGAACAAGGCTTACGGAAAACACCGTCTTGTCCCCTTTCTGTTTCTTTGCCACTGCCCCAGCCTGTGTTGAAGCCGCCGCTGTTGAGTGAACCTGGTCCTGAGTTTCTCCTAGCGCCGGTCTTGCCTCCATTTTGACACCTTCTCCAGGCTGAGTGGCCACTTCCGGTTGACTTTCTTGCGGATCGAAACTCTCCATCGGAATCAATTTATCAAGATCGGGCACGCGCGTCTGATCGTCGTTCGATGCTATTGTTGACTTTGGGCTGATACTCAAAATTGCCTCGCACCCTAGGCACATGATAACCATACAACGTTGCTTGGTGCATAACAGATCCGAGCCCTATTCATTCAGATATGTATGTAGCTTAAAAATGATCTCGATCATCAATGAAAGACTCACTCGTTTACTACCGGCCGTCACCCATGCACGAACCTCGAGTCTTCTGATGTCCAATTCTATCGCAGTCCTCTTGCCGTATTTCCTCCCTTGATTGTTCATCAAGTCCTTCGCACGTTGGAGACATTCGGGCGCGGTTCCCCAGGGCACAAACTTCCCTTTTCTTCCATCGTCATCACCCACAAGATACGTGAAGTATGGATCTTTGAAGAGAGGTAACGTCAGCGATGCCGAAGATTCAATTAAGGGAAATGACACAACTTGAAGCAGCACCTCCAGCCAACCTTTGGAGGGGCACGTGGATCTGGATCACGTTCAACAGTTGCGACGCGTCCCTCTGCAGCTCCTTCAGGTTGCTGGTGAAAATATGCTGTACAACCACCGGTCCTCCGCCAGCGCTCAATCTATACACCAGTGTCTTCATGCGGTCACCCCAAGCCTGCACTCTGGCATCAATGCGAACGTGGCTAGGCAACTCATTCAGAGGCAGCGACAAGGGTAGCGCATCCTGAGGGTCGCGCAATCTATCGATGTCGATAGCATAACCTTGGTCCCCAGGTTTACTCTGCTCAGCGACGATTTAGCGTCTTGTCAGGCTTTGATATCTGTCCCTGAACAAAGTGCACACACCTCGCAATAAGAGCTACTGCATCTTCGATGCCGGAGATAAGACCTGAAGTTCAGCTTCCCACAACCCTCGCAATGCCAGCCTCGGGGTAACGCCGAGTCAGGTATCTCGGCATCAACAGGCGCAAGAAGATGTAATGGCAACACACTATAGAAAGCTTGGTTGAAGAAACATCGCCTTCTCTCGAAGTTAGGATTTCTCTTCCTCGCGAGACGATACTCCAGCGTCGACTCATCGTCCGAGTCCTCCGAGTCAGGTTGTGGGAATATAGAAAGTCCTTGGGCTTTCAAAGTCGGATTCCACCAAGGCGAGGAGAGCTTGTCACGTTCGCGGACCTGCCAATCTTCACCACCCGGTTCCCATTTCATTCTAAACCTCCACCGAACCCGGGCTTTGGAAGCGTCCTTCGCAGCGTCACCATCACCCCCTGACAGACACTCCCAAACCCTCGAAACACGATAAAATCCCATAAAAGCATATCCGAACTCCTCCTCCCGCATCAACTTCAATCCCCAGAATCCTTGTAGATATTTCTTCCCTGCGAAGACGCCAACAGGCATGCAATTGATGTACGCATCGACCAGGGCCCGTATTTCATCTGGAATAGGTAATGGCACGCCGTTTTCACCTCTACGGACAGAGACGTTATGCGGGGGTATCAACTTGGTTTGAGACTCCAATTTCTGTTGAGAATCAGGCTTCAGGGCGGACAGGGATGGAGATGGCACCGATACGGGTTGTGAGACGGACTGGGAAGCATCCAAAGCAGGCTTCTTGCTGTTCGGTGGTCGTCCGCGCCGTTTGACAGGTTTAGCAACAGCAGAAATAGAATCCGGCAGTACTTGATCGACGTCCTTCCTCCCCGCACCTACAACCCTAACCCCGTTCTCCGGTGCTTGTGCGGTCGGTACCAGGACTGGGAGGTCCTCGAGCTTAGTCTTGGATGAACAAGGAATCGGCATCATCGAGCCGTTAGGGTACGTAGGGAGGCCTCGGCACTTATCCTCGCCAGGCCCACGATCGAGTTTAGGTTTCTTGGCCGCCCGCCGGCGTTTAATGCTCAGACTAAGCGGCTCGTCATCGTCGGAGCTTTCTGGAGCCTGGGCTTTCTCCTTGCCCTTCCGTTTGAGCGAAGGTGAAGTCACGGCACTACTTTTGGCAATTATTTGTTCAGACAAAGGAAGAGCGGGCATCACAACTTCGTTCGTCATCAGTCCTTGGGTAGCCTCGTTTGTGGCAGAAGTAACTGGGGGGAGGACTGGTGCTTCAGGGTGTGGTACGTGGTAAGATGGCAGGTGGAATTTGCCAGTAGAAGCGGGCGCACGGAGAGCTGCACGATCCGCGCTTGGCAAATCTGGAGGGCTTGAAACCGGCATTCCAACACCCTTTCTGCCCAGAGCTTGGTGAACAGTGTTCCCGATCGCGACTGGCGCTGGTTTTGGAGGAGGTCCCAGAGTCGGGGTAGAGAGTATTCCTGGCCCTGAAGCGCCACCATTACTCGGCTTGGGGATGTGCATCATGGTCGGCTCTTCGCTAGTTACGGAGGGAGGCGGGGGTCCCGGGTAGTGATGTCCTGCGCGTGTTGTTTGCTTGTTAGTACTTGATGAATGTGTTGATTGCAGAACCGCTCCCCTACCCCATGGCTTCCTTTGGGCCAGAGGTATGGCGTTCGGATACGTGGGTCTTACACGAGGCCCTCGAGGTGTGCAGGGCGCCGGTCGCTCTACATCAACCTCCATGACGATTCCATCCGAATTCTGAGCACTATAGTCGCCGAAAGGCGCGGAAAACTCCGTAACAGGCGAGTTCAAGCCACAGACCCGGCATTGGTGATCGTATCTGAATTTCGAGCAACGACATTCCGAACGCAAAGGAGGTTGGCTGATTTGGACACCATTAGGGACACGTCTAGGCCTAGCGACATCTTCAACCGCGACCACATTGCCAGACCCAACCTCCACATTCCTAATTTCTCCAAGTTCCCCAAGGTTAATCTTGAACACTTCCACCGGGTGGCACGCAACCGGAGTTGGCATTGACACACCATGTTTCTCAGCGAAAGCCTGAGGAAGGTTGTTAAATCTAGGTAGAAAGCGGTTGTCGGGGTAGTGATCAAAGGTGGGTTTAAAGTCGGTCTGGTTGTTGATGATGGTTTCTAATTCAGACATGGGCGTATCAGGGGTGAGTCGTTTGTAAGGCTTTGACGAATCAAGGAAAGGAGCTCGAGGGGGTTCCGGTATAGGTTGTTGCGATGAATGCAGGGGATAGTCAAAGGCAGTAGGCTCAACAGGTTGGGATGGGCGACCTGCTTGCACCTGGGATGGGCTTGCTACAGGTGCACTCGGTGCCAGAGTTTGGACCACGGCTGGTTCCGGAGGTCCGATTGTATCTGTAGTTGTGGAGTGAGGGAGACCGGATGTTGGGGAGGGAGTGGAGAGGGGCGGCAAGGCTTCCGAGGAGGGGACTTGGGATGTTTCTTTGCCAGGAAGCGCATCAGAAAGGGAGTTCTTGAACTTCTTGAAACGGAGGGAAGAGAGAACACTAGATGTCGTCTTTGCTGTCGTCTTTTTTGAAGGCTGTGAGGTGGGAGCAGAATGATTTTTCTGCGGGAGAGGTTCAGGTGGTTTCGGCTGCTTTAGCCTAGGCTTCTTTGGGTTGGGTTTCGGTATCTGGACGATCGCGCAAGTGGAAGGTTCAGACGCTGACGCCCTCGCCACAGAAACAGGAATGCCCGCGGCATCGGTAGATGTCGTAGCCATCGTTTGTTGTTCTTGAGACTTAGATTCAATAGCAAGTGCCGGTTCCACTGATGCGACAGGGGGGTGAAGGGAGATGGAATCATCAGGTACATCTTCACGCCCTACATGCACAGCTGGCGCCGAGATTGAAGGAATATCGTCTCTCTGAGGAATCACACGTTCAGCCGCGCAAACGAATTCACGGATACTAAGTGCAATGGTGAGCGAAAAAAAAAGTATGTGATGCCGAATGTCGAACATACAGAGTGAGGTCCATGTAAAGTCCATCACCTACGTTCTCTGGTCTTTCCACCAACACAGACTCACCCTCGAGTAATAAGATGGGCATGTCCGTCGAAGTCCATGAAATGTTATTGACGCATTTGGATCCGGATATCTCTACAAAAGTAGATACCAGTTCTTCTCGAGTCTGAGTGACAATCAGCAAAGTCCAAAAAAGATAAAACCTCGGACTGACACTGGCCCATAATCGGGGTCTGATATCTACGCACTCCAGGTTGGATACCATAGGCAAATTCGAACATGCAACCACCGACCATACGGGTTTTCCGGACTTCCCGGGATCGTCTAAAGGAGGAGAGCGAAAAATATTATGAAGCACTACAGTAGCAGCAAAGGTTATATACAATTACCTTCTTTCGCTTTCACCGCCGAGATTCGTGTTCTGCCTGGTCCACGGGATACTTTTGCTGTCCTTGGGTTTTCCGCCGCCCTCAGCCGTTTGGCGGAAGGCGGTTCAGCTTCTTCGCCCGACTGCAAGCGCCTCTTCCTCTGGGGGCCAGATTCATCCTGACTGTGCTATAAAGAGAACTGTTAGGGACCTTTGGTATGACTAGTTGAATAGAAACCTCGCACCTTGACCCGTTCCAATTCTGGTGCAAAGTCCTGCAACGACAACATAGCAGAGCAAGTGCGTTTCAGCAATTATTCAGGAGATACTGTTCTCCTGTTCCAAGACAGAGGAGAAATAGGGTCGCAATATCATGAGTCGCCACACAACTGCTACGGTATCTTGCGTGAGCTATGAACGCTGAGAATCGAACCGAATGTCGGAACAGGGCCGGGCCGTAGCTTCCCGTTGATGGAAGACTGGGTCGGCCCAATATCTAACAAATCCCCCCTGAACGTGGCGACCATCTTGATCCTGGTTTCGGATAGAATCCGGAAGCATCTAACCTGCGTTTTGCACCGGAGCATTGTGACAGAAGTGGACCACTGACAACTTGCACAACTCAAGTTCCACGCTTTTCGGACCCGCCGCCTGGGAATCCAGTTGCCAATCATACCAGATGCCATTCCGTACACCTCTCTTGCTTTGTATTCTTCTTGTTCGAGCGTCCGGGCGCCTGTAATCCTCCACTCTCCTTAAGCTTTTACTATGTCGTGTCCGGATTGCACAACAGGTGCTAAACTAGCGGGTGCTCCCAAAGGAGTCACCAGAGACGATGGCTCGTATCTTGCAGCGGCACCTGAGGGCTCTGACTCGAAACGGGCAGTGGTGCTACTAACAGACGCGTTTGGCCTTGCGCTGGACAACCCCAAGATCATGGCTGATTATTTCTCGGAACAACTACAATGCGATGTATGGGTGCCGGACATTTTCAAAGGTAAGTCTCCTTGTCCGCTTCTCACTTTATTATTTACCCAGTCCGATGAACTCCGTCGTCCAGGAAAGCCCTTGATACGAGAAAACAAACTCAAGATGCCGGAAAGAGCGGGAGAAAAGATTGGCGCACTGGGCTGGGCCAAATTCTACCTCACTGTACTTGGGAATCTGCCCGTAATCATCTCCAACCGCCCATCTGTTGCAGATAAACGGATAAAAGAGGTTCGTCCAATGATCATAGATCATGCATGAGCTTTCCGTCACTCAATATAATCTTTCAGTTCATACACAAAATCAAGGCTGAAAAGAAATATGACAACATCGGTGCTGTTGGCTACTGTTTTGGCGGCGCTGCTTGTGTACGACTGGCGGTGACCGATATTGTCGATACCGTCGTTGTCTGTCATCCCGGCAACTTCTCGCTGAAACTTCTTGACCGATTGGTTGTTCCTGTGGCATGGGTCTGCGCTGAAGGTTGGTGTTGCTCTGTATCCCCATTATATGCACTCAGGTACCGTTACAGACGATTTCACCTTCTCCACTGCCAAGCGAAAGAAGGCGGAAGAGATCCTCGCACGACGTCCCAAGGATGACAAACGTGCTCTCGACTATGAGTTCCAGGATTACAAAGGTGCGTGTATATTTGACTATTGTACTCAATTTCACACTTATCGTTCTCTTAAGGTACCGTTCATGGATTTGCCTCCCGTCCAAACACTCAGCTCCCCGAGATCAAAGAGGCATTCGAGAAATCACTGGAACAAACTGTAACTTGGTTTAAGAAACACATTTAGGACACCATACCTGACCACCTACACCACGCACACGATACCTAAATTTTACAACTGCATACGCTGCTAGCTGGATAGTTGTTCCATTTTGTCAGTATATGTGATACATTAATCCCCATACCAATCCATACCCCTTCAGTCCACTAATCTTACCAGAATGAAAATCACGGGCAATGCTCAAGATCTCTGTCAAGGGTCAGCAGGTGCACTGTGGATGAAAACCCAAAAGTACCACCGTCACGGGCTGCCTGTATAACGTATATTCATGGCAGACTTCAGGTAAGGGGTACTCAAGGATCACAGTCGACTGCCATAACCCATAGCACTTTGTCCTGTATCCAGGCTATGGGGTATGGCAATATGGATTACGGGAGAGGACTAAAGCACAAAAACGCCAGTTTATCCCCTGGGAGCACTATGGGTTGAGTCAAGAGTGTGGGTTATGGCTGGTATGGGTTATGATAGAGTTGAACGGATGGGGACAGCGCCTGTTGCGTGGCTAAGATGCATTCACTGACAAAGGCTTCAAACCTATTTGGATGCAGATGAAGATCATTCAATTAAAGCAAACACTCTGTACAGCAAATGCTAGATGAGACAGCGGTGGCAATACCGATTTCGCATCATACAACTTCAGTAAGATATTAATTGCTCCTCTTAGTCATGCTAGACATATACTTCCAGTATTTGGGGCAGAGATCATTCCATTCCGCTGTAATAGGGAAGGGATTTTCAATTAGGAAACCCAACAACACTCGCAAAAAGATCGGAACGTACTAGGGCGGTTCTTCTGCGCACCGGCGGTGCCATTAACATCCTCGGCGAATACAAGGGCGAGACCTCTACAAGGAGAATGAGCAATCAGATATCACACCTTTTTACCTTTTTGAAATTTAAAAGGGGAACATACTCCTCAAGATGCCAATCGATGTGACTTATAACGAGACCGTTGAGTTGTTTCATCGTTGGCAAGAAAGGCATGGGGGCGTACCAGTGCAAAATCCAAGGTCCGGGATTGTCAGTCTTGAAGCGGATCGTGACCTGATCGAGGTTTTGGCCCGAGGGGACATCGAACAGCGACGTGCTGACTGTGTCTCTCCTAGGTGGATTTTCCCAGTTATAAGAGTAAGCACCAATGGAACGGACGACCGAGAATGTATGCTGGAAGAACCCGTCAGCACAATGCGTTATCTTTTGAATGGTTTGGACCTACACCGTGCAGGTGGAATGGGTGCTGTGAAAGCAGATTATATCAGGCACAACTCCTGCGACAAACGCGTTCTACCAACTTACGGGACCTCCGGGTGTCGGATCGGCGCTCAAGAACGTCAGCTGGATGTTCTCGTCTCGCCCAACAGGGATAACAGAGCCTTTGGGTAAAATGTCGACTGTCATGCTCCACGTTGAGATTTATAACACGGTTTTTGAAGGAGAGTGATACACACAGGGGTTCGCAACGCCACTCAAAATCTGCAGAAGAACGTCGACGGAAGGTGGGCGGAAACGAAAACCATTGATAGTGAATCCTTCGTCCTAGTCGTTGAGAACATCTTAGTGCATGGCACCGAAGATAGGCAATATGGGGCCACCTACCCCTAGGCCCAATAACAAGTCGTGGTTGACGACATCCGAAGCATTAGGCGAAGGTCCACCAGGCTACACAAAGCATGAGCTCTCTTTGTCGAGGAATATGAACTATTCCCGTCACGCACCGCTGGAGCGTGGTAGTAAGGCTGAACAACATGTCGCTCAGTTACAGAAACTCCCGCGGGGTAGTGGTAATGAAGCTTACCACAATGAAGGTTTCGTTGAGGGTTTGGTAGGGATTAGGAGGTTGTGTATTCGGGTCCCCACTTCCAGCCCTGGAGTAATGCAAGATACCTGTGCCTCCCGGGCCCTTACCACCGGGAACATCAGCACGAATCCCTTTAATGAGAATGCACGAGATCAGATCCCAAATCGTTCTGAGGTAACAAGTTTGCAAACTCACAGTAGTTCTTGGTATCATCGTGGCCCCTTGTGTCCAACTGGTAGAATAAACAGGTGCGTTGGATTTGACATACCTACACATACGGCTGGTGCTTACGATAACAGAGAAACGTTGTGCTAGTGCATATTCAATATTCTAGTGTGAAGGAACGCCCACCCAAGACTTACCTGCGAGGATGGGAACCTGGTTGACTGTGTATTTCTCGGTAAGGACGCCATCGACCTCGATGACCGTCAGGTTATGACCATCGATAGAAAAGAGGTACGGAGCATCGCAAGACGTATTGATCAAGCGGAACCGGTATCTTTCCTGATTCAGTGAATATGATGGACAGCAATCGACTTGCAGCTACCTCTTCCCCTTTACTACAGAGACTGTCGGCTTAACGGCACCGTTGATCAAAGTGATATCCCATTTGCTTTATCAGACGTAAGCAATGGATCGCCGTCACGGTCGATGAGATGGATATTTACCTTCGACCTGAGGTGGCCTTTTTTTCTGGGTAATTATTCCATGATTAGGAGAACGTGAAGTTATTGGTTGAAACACACGTACGATACCTAACAGATGCAGATCGTCAGGAACTGGGTCAATACAAACTTAGAGAACTTACCAGTCTGACAATGTAATGACCGTGGAGTCTGGACGGGACGCGGATCACATGAGAAAAGATCGGGTGTTCCGAGCCTATGGTCCTTACCGTCGTCGACATCATATTCACTCAAATAAGGATCTTTATGGTCTCTGATAATAAGAGGTCCTCGGAGACCATCGCAATATTGCGTAGCTGGACGAAAGCATGAGATAGGGAACTAGAAAACGGATTCGAGACCACACACAGTAGTGGGAGTGGTACCAGAAAGTGCCTGCCTGGTCAGGCACGGGGAACTTGTAAGGGAACCAATCGTTGGGGATGATGGGGCACTGAGTCACAAAGGCTACACCATCAGCCCAATTGGTTCCTGCTCTCTGTTCAATACCATGCCAATGCTACGAAGGTATTTCAGCCTGGCGATGTCAACTAATTCAACTGGCACAGCTTACGATAGTCGTCTCTCGCAACATGGTGTCGTCACTGAGCTTGTTGTATACATTGATTGAAAATGTATCACCCTGAGAGAACCAACGTTCAATATGATAGCGAATAACAAGGTCGACGACGCGTGGCTACCTTGTATCCATTGATGATCGGTCCAGGAAAAGTCCCAGCGTTCTCCCCAAGTCCAGCGAGGACAGCACTGCGGGCAATGACATTGCCGGTAGAGGTCGTGTAACTCGTATCACCATTAACGATGTAGAGGTCCCCAGATACAGTGATATTCCTGTAAGAAGAGGTGGCAAGCAATGGCGCAGTGCGCCAAAAATTAAAGGACGGGAAATACATGGCCTGGCAATCCGTCGAGGCCGTTGATTTGATTTATAGTACGCTGTTCTTGAGGTTAACGACATCCCAGACAGCTGACAGGAAGCATGGAATGTGGCTAGAATGCGGGGTACCTAATAGACTTGTACCTGAAATGAAATGCTCGCGTTATCGTTGAACTTGTCCGGGACTGCAATCGATGAACAGATGTTAAGTCTTTCTCCAAGACTTCGACTTAAACCTGAACAGCTAAACCAGAACTTGCGAACGTTCTCTAGGAGCTGTCAGAATTGATTGGTGACATGGTTATGCGATTAACAAGCAAAGGTTAGACGCTGAGCGCTGAGCAATGAATAAAATGCGTGATGCCGTTGACTTTCGACAGCATGCATGACCGTCCGGCGCTGATAGAACCGGTGCTACAACTGTCCCGTGAGTCATTTATTCTAAGTTTCGAGAATGGATGAATGATGGGTAGGCGAAGAACGTAAAGGCCAACTCAATCCACCAGTGATTACATATTTAAAAGTCCAGCTCGCTCGCCGGGGCGAACCAGAAAGAAAGCAAATTTCGGAAGCGAAGGGACCCGAACAAGATATGGAAGGTATGGCGATCGAAAACATGGTGGTGGCCGTTGCCTCCTCTGGCAGTCGGTTGGCACCCTGGGTTTCCTGGGTTCTCTGGTCTATGATATGAACTGCCCTCAATTGTACTGTTGGCGAAGATCGACGCAAGTCGTAATTCCGGTCTGTTTAATACATTAACTTGTGACATTTCCACAAGTGTCCTGTCACTTATGGTTGCTGGCAATAACAGAGTCTACATACGAAGCAAGGTGGATCAGAAACAAAGGAAAGTTCGGAAGCAAGGAATCCGAACGAGGGGGTGGTCTTGACCCTGAGGTAAGCCGACCTCGGCCAATCTTTTGGTCAAGACATCAATGAAAAGTCGGGAGTCGGTATTGGGCGCATCAGGTCGCGCCCTCAGATGTGCTTTCGGCCCGGTGGATATCGACCTATAGTATAACATCCTTCACATATGGGGAAAAGTTGTACAAATTCGAGACCTGCGGAGACATAGGACGAGGCGACAAGAGACAAAAATTCAAATCGTAACAAGGTCATCAGCGAGGGAGAAGCAGGAAAGTTCAACCGTGCTTGTTCGTTTGCCTTGGCTGACCCATCCACTTCCAGTACTTATCACAGAGACCGCTCCATTTTTCTGCACAAGTAAAAAAAATTTTAAGTGAATTGAATAAGACTATCACGATTGAAGCAAAGACTCACCAGGGCGACCCTTCTGCCAGTCAGCGGTACCGTTAATGTCTTCAGCGAATACAACAGCAAGACCTCTGGAAGGAAAATCATTAGTCAGACTATGCATTATCATGAGATTTGTGATAATAAAAGCAGACCTTTCAAGATGCCAATCAATGTGACTTTGGAGAAGTGGGAGCAGGTCAGCTATCCTAAGAAGAAAAATCCGAAATAGAGCGCACCAGTGCAAGATCCAGGGGCCGGGATTGTCAGTCCTGAAACGAATAGTGACCTCATCCAGGTTCTGATTATTGTTGTGGAAGCGTGATGTAGAGACCGTGTCCCTCCTAGGTGGATTATCCCAGGTGTAATTGTCATGTTCGATAGAGCGAATCACCGAGAAAGTATGCTGAACCGATCGTGTTAACACGGCATCCCATTAATCGAGGTGCGACTTACGCCATGAAGGTGGAACGGATGCTACATCAAGACTGGGATCAGAAATGCTATGCAAGTTCGCACTATCGCGCACTCACGGGAGCACCACCGGTTGCGCCAGCGTTCTTGAACTTGAGCTGAATATTTGCATCGCGTGGAAGGGAGATAACAGATCCTGGTGGCAGGATATCATCTGTCAAATGTTGTGAGATTCATCTGCCTTGAACATCGAAGTAACATCACCGACGCGGACTCTTGGCGCCACTGAGGATTTGGAGCAACACGTCTACGGAAGGTGGGCGGAAATGAGCGTTGTTGATAAAGAAACCCTCTTGCTGGTGGGCAGGTGAGTTTTGACGGACAACGATAAATGCACCGCAGCTTACTGTTACTTTCATTTCTATATCATGGTTCTCCACGTCCTTCGCATCTATCGTGTGTCCGCCAGGCTATCCGAAAGACTTTAGGAATGATACCGAGAGATGGCTCAGGCTGAATGACATACCGCCGGGGCAGGGTAGTAGGGCTAATCGAGAAGTCATTCCTTCAGTTACACACAATTATTGAATTTTCAGCAACAAGATGTCTCACCACTAAGAGGGCTTCATCGAGCGTAACGGGCGTAACAGGGGATGGCTTAACTGGTGGATAATCCGGGGCTCCTTCGTAATGTAAGATACCCGTTCCTCCGGGACCCTTCTCATTGGGAACGTCGGCATGAATCCCTTTAGGTAAGATGTATCAGAGTCGAGGTTGCTCGGGGTAGGTAATCACTTACAATATTTGCCCGGATGATGGTTGTGAGTATCCAGCTGACGAAATCGAGTTCGAACGCTATGCATAAGAGAAAATATGAGGCCGACACTCACAATGAAGGAATATCGTTGGGCTGGGGCATGTTCAATTCTCCAATAATTACCTGCAGGATACTTGATACTCACCTGCGAGTATTGGGATATGAGTAACCGTGTATTTCTCTGTCAGGACACCATCGACCTCGATGACAGTTAAATTGTGGCCATCGATAGAGAACATGTATGGGGCGTCGCAAGACATATTGATCAGGCGGAATCGATACCTTCTTTCCGTTAGTCCATACTCAAAGACAAGACTCAACACCTCACCTTGTTCCTTGCTTGACGACGATTTCCGGTGTGACAGCACCGTTGATAAGGGTGAGGTCCCATCCACTATCATAGGTATAAACAATCAAATCGCACAGCCAAAGACGAAAAATGCTACCTTTGTCCTCCAGTAGCCAGTTTTTCTATGTGATTATCCAGTTGTTAAGTGAACCCAAGGGAGTATTTCAGGGATACATACGATACCTATAAAATCTCAGACCGTCAGATTTGGCTCTGTATAAATCCAGCCAACTCACCAGTCCGACAGTGTAATGACCGTAGAATCTGATAGGACACATGAGAGGTCGAGTCAAGAATCTCCGAAGACTCGCTCTTACCGTCGTCGACATCGTAGTCATTCAGGTAGGGATCCTCTTTGTCTCTGATAATGAGAGGACCTCGGAGGCCATCGCAATATTGGGTAGCTAGTGGCGGGCATCAGATAGAGTGCATAGAAAGCGATGAATGACATACAATAATGAGAATGGTACCAGAAAGTGCCTGCTTGGTCCGGAACAGGGAAATTGTATGGGAAATGGTCGTCCGGGATGATGGGGCATTGAGTTACAAATGCAACACCATCTGCCCAGTTGGTTCCTACTTTCTGTTCAATACCGTGCCAATGCTACGAAAGCGCTTAGAGTTAATGGCGTCAAACATTTCAGCAAATAAACTTGCGATGGTCGTTTCTCTCAACATGTCATCGTTTTTGAGCTTATTGTGCACGTTGATTTTGAAAGTAGAACCCTGTCCAGAAGAATCATGTTCAACAGTGAGGGAAAAGGGAGAAAATGACGAGCAATTACCTTCCATCCGTTAATAATTGGTCCAGGGAAGGTCCCTTTATCTGGCTCAAGGCCGGCCAGGACGGCGGGACGACGAACCTCCTTACCGGAGTTGGCATAGCAAGTATCTCCGTTGACGATGTAGAGGTCACCGGAGGTGGTGATGTTCTTAATGTTGGGATTGGTGTAGCAGGTATCTCCACTGACGGTGTAAGGACTACCAGAGGTGGTGATATCCTTGAAGGTAGATGCAATGACCGGCGCAGTGCGCCAAAAGCTGAAAGATGGGAAATACATCGTCTGGACTTTAGTGAGTGTGTTGAGATGCTTTATAAATGACATGGTCCCCCTCGCCAGGACGGCTGACAGCGAGCATGGAATCTGGATACGTTACAAGAAAAAGTCCAGTCCCAGGAATGCAATTTGAATCATGCTGTTGTTTCTGGTGAGCGCTTGGTATATAGTTACGCGATTGATATACACCATTATTGCTGTCCAGGTTCTGATCCAGGGCCTTAGTATGGAGGAACGGCATCCCAAGTTCCGTGGCAGAACACCAAGGGCTTATATGATGCATACGATGGGGACAATGCTGATATCTCCATGAATTGTCAGCGGTCTGAGTTATCATTGATCCAGTAACGAAACCGGCGTTATGATTGGCCCCTAGGTTATTTTCGGATAGTTGAAGGCAGGACTCGTTGACACCATTACGAGTGGCAAACAAAGCACCGACGTAAAGGACTCGTGTCATTGAGTGTCACAAGATTCATTGCAAGAAAGATAAGTTGACAGCGGGCATTAAAGAGTGAGAACATTAGAATAAGGATACTCCGTCTACCGGTTATCTCACCCGCGGTAGATTTCCTCTGGAGAACCACATTCAACGAACTTGGGACACATGTGACGTAGACGACCACCCACCTGTTGACCATCGCAAGCTTATGCTCTCCTTCCTTCTTCTCAAGCACAGAGCTCGTGCCCTGGATAATACGGATGCACTCCCTGGCAACACGTTCTCCACGCGTATACCCAACCCTTGACTTGCTCGCTTCTATAATCCAATCGATAGCCTTCTTCGTCCTCTGCCTCTCATTCAACGCAACAGGTTTCACCACAACCTTTCCTCCCGTCTTGTGTCGCATAACTCGCACAGCAGGCGCAGCGAGTTCCACTGCCTGTCGTAATATAGGCAAAGGGGGCGCTTTGGTCAAGGCATTAATATGCAATAACACCTCCGAGGCACTCTTCTCGGCACGTGCACGGTGTCCGCGTTCCATAAACAGGGAGGCAAGGAATTCGAGAAGAGGATCCTTGGTAGGCGGTAATTCCGTGGGGTTGGATAGGCGGGATTCTGTTGTTGGCGTGGGTGTAGGCTGTTCTGGTGTTGCGGCGGGGGAACCGAACGTATTTAATACCTCATCAATAACAGCCTGGTTAGCGCCTAGTTGTGTAGAGGCAATTGAACGAGAGTGCAGGGAGAGTGAACGAAGTACCGTCGGGCGCAGCGACGACAACATAGTTTTCGTGAAAGGTGTGTCACGCTTGTTCTTGTGACAGCGTGTTACACCGGGTTGAGGTTGTCACATGCTGTCGTTAATCTATGATAGAAACACCAGCGACGAATTCGCCGAGTACCCTTACAATACAATTATCATCTATCTAAAATATATGTTCTTTCATCTGGATCTGTCTCCAGTGAAAGTTGTCTCTCTACAGGGCTCAGGCCCTGCTCAGCTTTCTCTACATATTAGCCGCCCTTTCCTTGGCTTTGTCGAGCTTAACCTTTCGTAGAAAGTTTATAGGTTTGTTAAAACCACTCGCATCCCCTAAAAGGCCATCCAACATCCCCGGAGGCGCGATTGGACTCAGTTTTATCATGGAGGTCCACATATATGACATTCACAGAGCTTGCCAACATGAGTATCCAATACACGTCTCGTTTGGACTAAGTCCTGTTCTGTTCCGTGAATGTTTTGTTCATCAATAATTTGATGTGTTTAGCTCCAAGTCTCCAAGTCTCCATTGTTGCGTCACGTCCCGGCTGTCGATCACACACTTCAAATCCAACGGATCATTCAAATTTAATCTGAGCGGGGTTGATAAATATGTATGCGTCTGGTGTACCTACGTGCGACATTACATCTCTAAAAAAATTCTAATGCGTGTGATTATACTAACCGAAGCCGAAAACAATACCACCACTAACCACCAACCACCTCCAGCGAATATCATGCGCATACAAGTATGTATATCATAGAAAGGCCAGCGAAACACAGCCTGGCGCCCGAGCCTATACATAGTCTTTGGACAGGGATAAGGAGTTGGGGTATCGCGCCATCCATCCGTCCATTCTATATCCCCTCAGTCGTTTAGACATATTTCGAGAACAAGGGTATCAATGATTGAGCAACGGTATAACTGAACACGAGCTTAGGTCCAACAACGAGAATCTAACCAACTCAAGTCAGCACTGACACTCGGCAATAAGTCATAGTAGAACAGACCTTAGGCGTAAGACCCTTGAAGAACGCAGTAGGACCTTCATTCTTGAGCATATCCTTCACAACTGTGACGCCAGAAACCTTATGCTCAAAGTTGGCGTTTTGTATACGCGTCTTGACCGTGTCAAGAGGTGCGGCGACGGTGATTGAAGCGACAGCACCAGCAATGGATGCGATAAAGTTTTGCGTCCAGGTTGCCTTAGAGTAGTCTTGTACATTGAGGACGTATTCCTTGGTCACTGCCGAGGCACCAAAGAGCTAGTGAAAAGGGGGAAAGCTAGATCAGAAACCGCTTCGCGGAGAGCAAAGAGACACCTACAGCAAAACTTCCAGGAGCGTTCCTGGCCATGGTCCAGCCCCAACCACGGTATAGCGTTGTACCTTCCTCCATAAAGATACGGACAACACCCCGACCACGGAATGCTTCGGGGTTGACTTGACGCTTAATTTTGAGAGCATCAAGTGGGAGAAGAACAACTTCTCCAATACCAGTCAGGCTGCATGGTAAGAACCCATGTCAGCACGAGCAACCTCACACAGAAGAAGCGGGGGGAAGGAATGCGCACCTTCCAGCGGTAGCCTGCATCATCATCTTGCCCTTCCTCTCTCCAAAGGTATTCGTGAACTGTGTCTTGTAATGCTTGGAAATGAGGTCATTGAAGTACGGTTGACCACCGAACTTGTATATCCGCTGTGCAACCTTGTAGCCCGCAGCGTATCCCAGACCAGGGAAGAGCGAGAGAAGCTTGGTAGTCAGCGGTGCACTGGCCGCGTCGCGGAAAATGATAGGCGAGAGCGTCCGGAACGAAACCTGCGAAACGAAATTGTTTAGACGGACGAACGACGACACGAGTCGGGAACCACACCTTGTTCTTGTTGCTCATGAGTCGTTTTGCGACTGTGTCGACCGGATGGAAGATCAGAAGTTCCGCAATACCTGGACAGCGAGGTTGGGTCATGCACGAAATTCAAGGTGGTCACTGTAGCATACCAGAGGTACCTGAGCCCAAGATACGGGCTGCACCAGAGTCTTTGCTGCTACCGACTGGAGGAGACATGGGGAAGATATAGGATGGAGGAAAGAGGAAATGCTGTGGAAGAGGGCTGTTGGGCTGCTGGACCGGTACACGCGCAAGAAATCGGGAACAACTCGAAATTTTTGATCGCTACTCAAACACCGCCAAATAACGCGCTCGTTTTCGCCATTGGGTTTTGTATTTCCCTCAGTGCTCACTGATCTCCCAATGTTATGAATGAACAAAGTGCAGTGACCAATATATTGATATAGAGATGCGGGTATTATGTACTTAAACTAGTCATCTTCATCATCAGATTTTTCTTGGGAGAAATGGCCAAGATATGATCCATCCAGCGCCCCTATTTGCCGCGTTAACTTCTTTGATCCAATTGATATAAGCAAACAACTCACGGCCGACGCTGTTACTCAAGTGCTTGCCCCGGTATGCTGAGATGACAGGGCTCGGTGTTGAAAGTATATTTATGCTTGACGAGGTCGACATTTGTGTATTTGTTGAGGAATTTGGTGGTGCGGGATAATGGACTACTCTCGAAGGGGTTGAGACAGGGGACGTAGGATAGTTTGTTGTCACAGAGAACCCGAAGGAAGAGGACGGTGAAAACGAGAAAGGTTTTTGTGGCTGCGGACTCGACTAGAAGGGATCAGAAAGTCAACCGCAGGGAGTGAGGAACAGAACTTACTTGTGGTGAGAGAGCTTTGAACGGTCGTTGGGGAGTAGTAGGAGCCTTTTTGACTACCTTAGGCTTGCCGGGTGATGTAAGGGGAGGAAAAGAAGCGCGGGGGTATCTCACAGCATATATGCCATGAAGAACATTAAATAAGAAGAGGGAGAAGGTTGCAACTTCTGTTGGAGAGCTTAAGTGAGTGTCAACAACAAAAAGAGATAAAACATACCGAGAATACAGAACCACCGATAGAGCCATTCCCCTGACCCAAATTCATATTCGGGGGAGCTACGAACAACGTGGATGGCCTTGTGGAGTGATGGAACGGGTAGAAGATACGACACAATAACCCCTGTCACTAGACAAACTCCGTTAACCCGTATGCGGTGAAGAGCTTCAGTCCGGTGTGGTTTGAGATGGTTTGCGAGTTGAGCGTAAAGTGAACACAAGTTCGACGCCATTAGGATTTGGATACGTCACGGGGAATGTGTGGCGTGGTTTGCGAGGAATTCAGGAGTTTGAAATCGTAGCTTGAAGGGAAAGCAGCCACAGAGCCTCGCAGGCAAGGAGCAGTCGCAATACTCTACAATCGTCGTGGTGGTGGTTGAGTACAAGACATCTGGTGACTAGTAACAAGCTCATCGTCACGGGCAGCGTGACAAGGCGCGTCAAGACTTTTTGATGAATTGATGGTTATGTACATACTACTGAGGTTAGACGAGAGACTACATAAATGTTCATATTTCGCGATATAACCTGAGCAGAGGATATCCGTTAACATTAACCCCCCCTTCCCCGACACACACAATAAACATTAAATCTTCCACTGAGATTTGATCATATCTGATGCTTTCTCCGCAAGTGCGTACACCGCAGCCTGCGTGTGGCCCGAAGGAGTAAAAGGCTAGCAAGGACCAACATAAGCTACTGAAACCGACGCCAGCTGGATATAAACACCTACCAGTACTGAAGCGTCCACGATACGTATACCATCCACACCTTTCACGCGAAAGTCTGGGTCCACAACTCCATGATTCGCTCCTCGAGGAGACATGGCACAAGTAGAAACCGGGTGCGAAAACGTCGCGACACCATTTCTTATAAACTGCTCGATCTCATCGTCCGTCGTCGCGTTATTGTTAAAAGGTGCAATAATGTAATCTTTGAACGCCGGAAGAGTGACAAATTTACGGGCCATCTTGACACCCTCCCTGAGCAAAGCAATGTCAAAGTCGTTGCCGAAGTAGTTGGGATTGATAATAGGGGGGTCGAAGGGATTATTGGATCCCAGTGTGATGGTACCACCTGTATAAAGTAGTCGCGTTGGAGAGGTGCTTCCAGGTCGGAAATACTTATTACGTACGTGCTGTTGGTTGCAAAAGGGCAACACTGACGGTCAAGAACTGACCTGAAGCCGGGAAAGGTGGCCTCAAAATACCGTTCTATACGGGACAGTCAGTTCATTATTACAAAAGCGTGCCAGAGGTCAACAACTTACCATTGGAATAAGCTCGACATGTGCAGTGTTTGGACCGGGAGATGGGTCTTGATTTGGGAATTGTTTGAATATCTGTGCGTCCGGAGGAAGACGGACAAAGGCGACGGTATTGAATATCCCATCCACAAGAGGGCCGGAGCGTTTCGTCTGCCATTGGTCGAGGAAATCACTTGCAACGGTAGCATTACGTTCCATCAAGTCATACGTCTCCGAGTCCTTCGCGTTCACTTGCCAGAAATTCGTAATGATACTGTGGTCTGTCAAGTTCTGACCGACAGACGGCAGATGGCGTACGGTTTTTATGCCAAATTCCTTGAGAGCGTTTGTATCCCCGACCCCAGAGTTCATGAGGATGTGAGGACTGTTGACAGTGCCTGCCGATAGGATGATTTCCCTCTTGGCCCGGACGCGTATCGTAGGTCCTGACTCCTGACTTGAGATGGCTCAATCACATCAAGTATGATCGTCTCACCTCCAACACCATCAGTGAACTCAACCGTGTCGAATGAAGGCTGTCCTTTGCCTTTCTTCGTGCCAAGGACCCTTGCTACTTGTGCGTGGAGTAAGACGTGTAGATTCTTCCGGTGGATGAATTGAGGCCCCAAGTAGGACGTTGCGGAGCTACTTCTTTCACCGTTTTTGATCGTGGATTGTACGTATCCTAGGGACGAAGCTAAACAGGGGAAATGGAAGTACTGTCTCTGGACTCACCGACGCCTAGGTTTCTTCCAGAATTATAATCCAAGTTGAAAAAGAACTCGTCGTCGGGGGATTGATGCGAGGCTTTGATGACCTTGTCATCGAGAGGCCAAGGAAACCCGGCAAGGCTAACAGAGTTAACGCCGTTGAAGCTATGGACCGCAGGGTTGAATTCGCCAGCCGTATTGTGGCGATCAGCTGGAGCTGTCCATCTCTCACTCTAATTAGTTAACCCATGGTTAGCTGGAGCTTGAAATACTGATCGGCGGTTGGTAAGAGAAGACGAACCCGACGGAAGTACTTTTGCATATTATTCCACGACCAACTGTGGTCTCCTGCGGTGCGTGCATATCGGTCCCAGTCTTCGGAGGTGCCCCTCGTGTAGGCCATAAAGTCTAGAACGTTACGGGTTTGCATCCTCGAGAGGGTTTATGCAATAGTGGTACTCACTAACGGAGCTACTTCCACCAAGGACGTGTCCTCGTGGGTAGGGAATGGATCTACCATTGAGTCCGGGCTGCGGTGTAGTCGTAAAGTTCCAATCACTTGATGTTCGTGGCGTGGCTCGAGTACAAAAGAGTGGAATAGAGATGTTCAAGGCGCCAGCGGGACTAGGACTCAGACTCAGCAAGTAGTCACTTGGGAACAGTATCCATCATAATACTCACGAGCCACCTGCTTCCAGGACTAATACCTTTGTGCCAGGGTGTTCCGTAAGCCGATTTGCGACTACATTTCCAGCGGTACCACCTGTACCACGGCTAGTTAACGGACAAAGGATGACGTGATAGAGTAGACGCCTACCTCCGATTATGACAAAGTCAAACTCTGTTGCATGGATGTCGCGGAACGACTCCACAATCTCTGCATTGCATGCCCGAATGGCCGCGAGCGTAGTGGCAACGAGGAGGGAAAAGTACATCCTGGAAGCCCACAAGGGCAAAACCTGGGATTATTACCCCTTATAAACAGAAGTATACATAGCACAAATTCTCTGCCGTGACGTCCCGTGTAGGAAACGGTGTTCGGACTGACATTTGCCCTATAATAAGAGCAAAGTGCGTTGAGAAACTTCTTCTGAAGGCACGCGATGATTGACTGATGGCTCAAACTTGGACAGCGTTTCCTGCATTCGTGGAGTAACCAAGACTTCGGGATGTTCACGTTCCAGATGTTTACCTGTCAAAGTCCAGATTTGAGAACTCGGAAGAGGGCGGTGAGAGTGTCAAGATACACAACATACATGCCGTTTGTATTTTTAGGCGAGAAGCCGTTGATACCGTAACATAGCACCTGACTTTTGCGTTCTTTTGAGCTATGAGAGGGAAGATCAGCAGTAGCAGAGTTGAAGAATAGGTACAACCCAGGGCCAGAATACCTTTCCCCACCGTTGAGAATTCATCCGGGGCCCCACACCCTAGATGCCGCATTCCACAAGGCCCAAGCCGATATGGAAGGTGCATCTGGCGTGGAATAAGAGGAGGTACAAATAATGACAAGTTCACTGCCGGTTGCCGGGCACTGGCAGAGGCTGGCAGGCGTACGGGCTAGAACGAATCTAAGTGGTGACAGAAGTACCTAATCGGGCTCTTGACCAAAGCAGCACAAACATGATATCGCAATGACATACGGCCATAATCACTGCAACCACATCGCGCTCATCACATGGACCCAGAAATACCTCTCGTTGTCGACAATGGCACAGGTGTAAGCTCGACACAGCTCATGTGTGACTTCCCCGTTAATTTAGCCCGCAATTAGTTCGTGAAAGTTGGATACGCAGGTTCAAACTTCCCTGAACATGGTTTGCTCAACGATTCTACCGCCCCTGTCATTTCCTCACTAATGCGCAACGCCTTTGCAAAACAGTGTTTCCATCTATAGTCGGTCGACCCATCCTCCGTGCCGAGGAGCGTGTCGGGTCAGCAGTAATCAAGGATATCATGGTCGGCGACGAAGCTGCACAGAACCGCAATTACCTTCAGGTAACGCAGCCCATGGAACACGGCATCGTGAAGAACTGGGAAGATATGAAACATCTTTGGGACTACACCTTTGATGAGAAGTTGAAAGTGGACCCAAGGGGACGCAAAGTGTTGTTGACGGAGCCGCCGATGAATCCAAGGGTGAACAGGCAGAGGATGTGTCAGGTTATGTTTGAAGAGTACGGCTTTGGTGGCGTATACGTCGCTATTCAGGCTGTACTGACGCTCTACGCACAAGGTACGTGCTTGATACAGTGACATTGCGACTATATTCCCAACTGATAGGACATCTTTGTAGGTTTGACTACTGGCGTGGTCGTCGATTCCGGAGATGGCGTTACACACATCGTGCCTGTATATGATGGCTTTGCCATGCCACACCTGACGCGCCGATTAGACATTGCGGGTCGTGATGTGACACGATACTTGATTAAGCTGTTGCTTATGAGGGGATATGCGTTCAATCGGACGGCCGACTTCGAGACGGTGCGTGAGATCAAGGAGAAATTGTGTTATGTGAGGTGTGTGGCACCCGCTCGCAGCCACATGTCAGTTATTGACAAGGTGGCGTGTTAGTTACGATCTTGATCAAGACACAAAACTCGCAGAAGAGACGACCGTCCTCGTCGAGAGCTACACGGCAAGTCCCATAAGTCCTTACTTTCCAACAGAACACACCACCTGACGTCCTACTGACCAGCTTCCCGACGGTCGGACGATCAAAGTCGGCTCAGAACGCTTTGAGGCTCCGGAATGCATGTTCCAACCCCATCTGGTTGATATAGAACAACCAGGTGTTGCAGGTACGCGTGATCTGTACCTTAGTCCCTCTTTAAACATGGCCTAACGACCGAAACAACTCCGCATAGAAATGCTGTTCCAAACAATTCAGTCAGCAGCTGTCGATGTCCGCCCCGAATTGTATAAGCATATCGTCCTCTCAGGGGGGTCAAGCATGTATCCGGGTCTTCCTAGCCGCCTGGAGAAAGAAATGAAGCAGCTATATTTGATGCGCGTTCTGAACGGTGACCCTTCGCGTTTGAACGTGGGTACTATTGTCACGCGCGCAGTTTCTCTTTACTTATACTACCGCTTGGTTCACAGAAATTCAAGATTAAGATCGAGGATCCGCCTCGGAGGAAACATATGGTGTTCCTGGGAGGTGCTGTATTAGCTGATATCATGAAGAATCGCGAGGAATTCTGGATATCGAGGGAGGAATGGTTTGAACAGGGTGTGAAGGCTCTAGATAAGCTCAACAGGGGAGAGTAAAGGAAAGGTGGCCGCTCGCGCTTGTGAAATAGACCAGCAGGTAGGGCCGAATGGGATGATTCAGCTTCATGTGTAGGAGTAGTGAGATGCGCAATCATTATCCAATACATTTCTCATAAAAAGCGCATGAAATCACGAACCAAGGAATAATATACCATTAGATACGTATGATGATCTCCAAAACTCTAGCATCTATTAGACCGAAGTTCAAGCTCCAGATATGTATCACGTCGAACATCTAAACTCAAGTGCAATTCTCAACTCTCCCAGAAAGCGTCCCACTCCTTCATCCACCTCGTATTCTCCGTATTCAATCCAACACCCCGAATAATATCCTGCCCCTGCACAAGGGCGAGCTCCCGACCGCGCATTCTCTTGACTTTACGCATCGGGTTCTTCGCATCTAATTCGTCGTCGGAAGGCTGACGTTCATCTACAGGAAGTGAAAGGGCGCGTTCGTGTGTAATTGAAAGAATGGCATGGGTTTTAGTTATGGCGAGGGAGGAGGCGTAAGAAAGAGGGGTTAACGATTTTCCAAGTTCAGGAGGTGGTTGTGGTGACCGTGAGCGTTGTTCTGTCGGCTCAGCGGGTGTTGGTGTTGACGAAGATGAGGGGCATGGCATAGTATGAGGGTGGAAGTGTGCGAGAAGAAGAGCGGAGAAAAGGTCCCCGACGCCAGAGAAGTATCCTGGGATTAAGGGGACGCAAGCTGCGTGGACCATTGAGGGATAAGGGCATCTGGATGACGGCGCGTCGTTTGTTCCGTTGGTCGTGTTGCCGTTGATATGTGCTTCTGATTTCCCGTTGGTGGTGGGGTGAGGGAGACAAGTAGAGGAAGTGAGGCAGAAGAGGTAATCAGACTCTTCGTCAGATGCTGGTGGGGATACGGATGGGGGTAGGGCGGCGAGGAGCCAGGGCTTGAGAGGGATAGAGCTGATAACGACATTGGGGACATGGTACTTTTCGTGCAGGGTTTGGAGGGCTTGTTGGAGAGAAGCTATGTCCCTGATGGATATTTCTGTTAAAACCCTGGCATTTCCGCGAAATTAGCTGAAAAAAGGAGAAAGATAGGTGAGAAGATACCACGAACTCGACTTCAAACCAGTTGGGGGTTATGATTGTGGCGAGAGGTAACATTTGCCTATAGACGGGTATCACGTCGGCTGCGACGTATAGTCTTCCTGCGTCACCCATTACAGCTACAATGGATGGTAGTCAGATTGATTCGATCGTAATGATGTTGAGCGTACGAACGATCGAGGAGATAGATAAGGTCCGGCTTTTCCTGCTTCAACTTCTTCACGATTCTCTCGACGGCCGAAAGAGCTTCAGCCCCAGGTATATAGCCCGTCAAGAGTCGAGTGGACAGAAGCAGTTCGTTCTGGTCCAACGCTTCGAACATGGCATCAAGCTCTGCAGCAGTGGTTTTGGTACCGCCTGAGCGTCCGTAGCCTGTGGGTTTGCGCGGTAGTTCGTTAATGTGTGAACACAGACCTATGACTCATGTACGCAAGAACTGGAGTACCTGCGTGGTTGGAAAAGTTGACTGTATTGACGACCTGCGGCAAACGTTAGCACTATAGGGTACGCGTTCCGCCCCCACCCGGTCAAGGTGAACCTACATCTACGTCGTATCCTAAGCACTGGAGAGGGAACACTGCAGCCTTTCCTCCGACATATCCAAAGACAACGTGAGACTGGATGCTGAGGATGCGTTCGTGGATCATTATGCGCTGATATTGAGTAGCCTGTAGTCGTTTATACCGTCTAAAGTCGTAGATTTGAGTTCCGTGCGAGGAGGCTATAATCGGACCAGGTTACAGCGGACCTTGCAGATTATTTTGAGAACGATATCTATCTTTTCTCGGAGAATCTGTCCGCCGGTCCTCTGGTCACGTGGATAACCCAGGGGACTCTCCATCAGTATTCAAGCTTCAAGATTCAACGTTCAACACAGAATCTTTCTGCGACGGGTCCACTGTAGGAAGGTTAACCTAGTCCAGTAACCCCAACCAAATGTGAGGAAATTGCTCGTAGAGTCATGTGAGGGTATGACGCCTGAAGGTGCATAGCCCATTAAAGAAATGAATTCTGCCGTCCCTTCAAGCCTGCTGGTTTCAGTTTCACGTTCCTCCCAATTGTACCCACCTCTATACTGAAATCCGGGGATACGTCAAGTGTTTATATGGTACATGAATGAAGTCTGTTCTTGATGATTACTACTATTAGTGCCTAATGTAGGGGAGTTGGTGGCAATGTGGCAGCACTACCAAGGCCTTTATATTTACTTCAACCTATATTGTTCATTTTCATAGTAAAACTGGGATTTTCACAACCCTCTTGAGAGACTTCAGAGGAAACACATGCAACAATATACTATGACATGAGGCTAATGTTGAGATGCCAACTGATACCATCAAGCTGACACTGCCTGAAACTCCAGAGCTTATGTACTCTCCAGGCCTCAGGCGTTATATTCATATTCTCCAAGCCCAACTTCATACTAACTGAAAAATGTTATCCTTGCCATCAGGATGATTCATAGGATTTTCGGGGCATTGGAAGAGGTTTGGAGAGATCCTGGAGAGATGCAAATGTTTGAAGAAGCTGAGGATTGAGATTAACTTGCTTTCACCATGGATTCTCTGTTTCAATACGCTCTACATTTGCACATGTCATACTTGGAGCAGTACTGAGAAAAGGGGAGAGCTATATGAGTTACGGTGTTGAGTTAGGCATCATATTTGCCTTTGGTATGTCTCAGCTGTGGTCCCAGCTGTGTTATACTCGAATGAGAATTCCGTGAGTTCCGTAAGATTGACCTTGATGGGTTGAGTTATTTAGCTGTGGTTGTGTTATGTAAGAAGGCTGGGGGAGGGTTGGTGGTCACACATAGATACGACGGCGAGGAGGAATATTCGGAGCCATTGAACGTTTGGAGAGAAGAGTGCCGCCATTTACAGTGTGACATAGAAATGAAAGTTTTTGGGCTACCAATATCAACTTTGGAGAGAGGAATTCATATGATGTGAGGTTCCCAAAAAGGGATGTGATGTCGGCGCTTAGTTCTGGTCACGTCGAAGAGTACAGCTCAAGATCACCCCATCCTGCCTTGTCCACCCACGACCTCGTCATCTACGACATTTGCCACAGTCTGTAATACTCTCCAATACTCTCCACAGAGCAATGTCAGATGGTTCCAGGTCAATTCGCGCTCAGATTATCTCTAATATTGCATCACTGACATTCCACATGGCGCAGGTTGCGGCAGTCTTGGTACAGTGCGCTGAATGATGCAGAGTCACATTTCCGACAACTATTGACGTCCTCTGGACCTTCTGACTGGAAACGAGTCTCAGCGGCGGTAGAACCTTCGAGCAAGAAGGGCAAGGCACGTGTTTCGACGGTCCCAGAACTCGCCGACGTCATTGTACACAGGCATACGGGCAAAGCTGGTGACGATGTGTACAGAATTGTTTTGGACATTGCGGTCGGAGATGAGAATGCGTCTTTGGAGCCTTGGAAGGCTGTACTTACAACTCCGGAGCTAAGGCAAGAATGGGATCCCGCCGTAGACGAGGCTCACTTGTTGGAGATGTTTGACCACAAGACGAGGATTTCGAAGACAAACTTTACATTGGGGTGGCCAGCAAAGTGAGTACTTCGCATCACCGAAACTGGAACCGTACTTGATGAGTGTCAGTCCGCGAGATGCAGTCACCATCGCCCGGCTCTTTCACGATTCTAATACAATCATTGACATTTCGACCTCGCTCCCTCGTTCAGCTGACGAACCTGCCTACCTCCGCCCGTCACCGCCCTTTGTCCGTTCACATGTAAAACGTATGATTTAATTTGCTGTTATTTACAAAGTTGCTTATATGTCTTGCAGTATTTGCCTGGTGCATACAACTCACACAACTACAATCCAACAGCGAGGACCAAACGAAGAAGCTTAGTAGACTGCGCGTAACATGTTTCTGGCAACATGATTTCAAGGCTATGTGGGGTTTCAATTCGTCCTCGTCCAGCATGGCGCAGCAGCTCTCCACAATGACGCTTAGTCTGTTTAAGACTGTCATAAAGCGTGGGGGACGTGTTGCCAAGCTCTCAAGTTACGGAAACGGCGTGTCTATCGAGCGTATACGGTATCAAATTGACAGGGAGGCCCTCAATGTGGAATATGCAATCATACCGGACGAAGATGAACATACGACGCCGAGTGAGCAGGTGCAAGGGATGGAAGAGGTACATTCATTGAGGGAACAAAGGCGGTTAACACGTTCAATCGAGTGTGTGCTGCCATCTTTGGAGGGCTGGGATATTCAGGTGGCGACGAAAGCGTCGTCAGAGGAAGCGGAGAACCTACCATGGTCTGCAAGTGCCCTACGGACAAGTTCATCCTTATCATCCTCCCACGACCAAATCGTCTTTCGACTCACGCATACCGCTCTACCTGATGCCTACTCCGTCCTCAAAGTTAAGGTCACAATTGAAGTCTCAGGGGCATCTCGAGGTATTCGACTCAATGGCATTCCTAAGCCAATCATGGAAGCCGAGGACCGTGATCCTTCATCACATTTCATTTCTCAGACCATTCTGCAGGATATCGCTAGCACGGCTGATTTGAGCTTCAACACAAACACGTCTATGGGGACCATGAACAGCGCGACGTCGACATCATCTTCGGTTAATGCGATCACTCGCACGGCTACCGAACGATCGGCTGCCAGTGGAAAATCGATTCTATCGCGTGTACGAAGGAATTATATCTACTTTTCGTCCTTGCTACAAGAGCCGGAGGCGAAGTGGAGAAGGAGTATGTATTGAACTTTGCCTGCTAATTCGTTCGCTAATCGTGTGTTAGCCACCGAGGGCCGTGGTGTGTCTATCACACAACTGGACTCCATCGACCCGACGCTCGTCGTTTATCGCGCTGAGGCCACTTTTGTTGGTGTTAACCTATGGGACCTCTTTGCTGCTGTCATCTCCCCTGGTGCCCGGGTATTCTGGGACAAACAGCACGAGGATGCTGCTTTATTAGAGGATGTTAACGAACTGACGGAGCTATGGCACTATAAAACCAAACCGGCCTGGCCAGTCAAGTAAGTTCATCCACGACTCGGTCCTTCAGGTTCCATTCTGATATACACACCAAGTGGACGTGACTCTGTTCTCCTCAGGACTGTCTACAAGTCTCCTAATACCATCCATGTATTCTCATTCTCAGCTGATGAGCCTCACCTGTTCCCAAATATTCCGCCACCCGAACCCAACATCATCCGCACGCAAGTCGACTTGCAAGGATGGTCCATTGAAGCCTTATCTCCCACTACGACCCTCCTCACTCTTCTTGAGCAATCTGACCCGAAAGGATGGACTAACAAGACATCCATTCCTACACAGATGATCAACACATTGGCTGGCATCGGCGAGTTCGCCATCAAATGCGGTGGACCGCCGATCGTCACGAGGCTCGCAGGTGCCAGGGCGAATGAGGTTAAATATGACCATGAGAAGGCCAGCTTCAGGGTGGAATACGAGGCTTCTGCGAGTCGGAGAGCACAGGAAAGCGGTGGTGACGACAATGATTCACACTTGCCGGCAATCGAGCTGGAGTTGCGGTGTGACATGGATACATGGGCGGGGTCGTTGGATATCATTGTTGATCCCCCGCCTCAGACTGTCTCATGTCTGCGCAGGCATAGGTTATCGGCTGAGGGTGGTGGGTTATGGTTGACCTTGGCGCATGATGCATTGTTTGTGGACGACGAGAGGCTGCTGACAATTGTGAGGAAGGCGCCGGGAAAGGAGAAGGGACTCGTGATGGTCAATGGAGCGAAGATCCACGTCGATTCGGAGGAGATACCGGAGCATGAGATCAAGGCTCTCACCAAACAGAAACGTGTCAAGCCGATGCGCGTTCCTCTGGATCAGCCGCCGGTGATGAGTAACATTCGAAGGAAGAGGGCAGAATGGGGTGATGGCGGTGATGGTGGTTCGGCTGTGGCGAGTAGTAGCGGTGCTGCCAGTGCAGCCAAACCGGGGGATAATTCGGCCAATACCTGGGCTTCCGCGCCGAGGATATCGAGTCCTCTTGCAAGGTTCTTCACATACTATGTGGATCAAGCGACGACGACGACGCAGCAAGCTGTGGCTGCTATGGCACCTGCCAATGCCTCGGGTGGTAACGCTCTTCCATCATCATCCAAGTTGCCATTGCAATACGCTCTGGAGGCATTGTCATGGGTGCTAGACGCCAATGGGCAAGCGCCAAATAACGACTGGACGCTAGTGTCGGATAAGGGCCTGTTCGTGCACCGGAAAATTGTCCCAGAGGTTTCCCCCATTATTCCAGTTCACCGGGGATCGAAGGTTATCGAAGGGGTATCCGCAGAGGAACTTGCGCCCGCGATCACTCACTGGGATTGTCGACGGAAATGGGATGATAGGTTTGACACCGCGAAGGTCCTCGAATCGTATGGTGCAGACTGTGAAACAGCGTTCTTGGTGTCCAAGGCCGGGTTCCCGTTCAGAGACCGTGGCTTTTACCTCGCAAGCGTCATTGTGCGGGGGGCGCTCTCAGGCTCGAGCTCGGGGTCTTTGGCAGCGCCGCCTCTGTCGCAACAGATATCCACAGATGGGTCTGGGGCTGGAGCATCAGGTGGTACTGGTGTTGTGAGTGGAGACCACTCGAGTAGCGGCTCGAGACGCACGATATATTGTGTTTCTGCGTCGTTCAGTCCGGATTCGGTCGCGTCTTTTGCACCTGCGAAGTACAATCCGCACGTTCTCCCCATCGGGCGCATGTACATCGATGCGTGGATCCTAGAAACGCTCGACCCATATACGAAGGAAAATTACATGATCCCTTCGACAAGATGTACGCGATACGTAGCGGTGGATTATGCGGGCTCGATACCAGCAGCCGTAAACTCCATGATAAACGCATCGATACCGAAGTGCATATTGGCGTTAGAAGCGTTCATTAAAGGGTCTGCGCCGCTACCTTTGCTCAGGTTTCCAGCACCATCATTGGTTATGGGAGCGGTGGGAAGGAAAGAGGAAGAAATGTTCGCAGGTCTAAAGGCGACAGCGTGGAAGTTGAGGCGAAGGGATGAAAGTAGGGTGGTTGTATGGGAGAGGTTTGCAGTTGAACAAAGGGTACTGAGCATTTGCGTAGCGGTGCGTCTGCCAGCGTATGTTGGGAAGGGGAGGAGTGCGAGTGTTAGTGTCGTCGGTGCCACAAATGGGGGGGCGAATGGAAAGGGGGATACAGGGACGGAATCGCAGCTCAACACACCGACATCGAGTAGGATGATGCTCAAGACGCCAAGCCCTGGAGAGAAGAAGGAAAACACAACTAGTGTGAACAGTGAAATCGTGCCATTAAGTCTGGATGCTAGGGTAGCGGCCACTTCACCAATCGCCTCTCCTTCAACGTCACCAGTACGGCAGCGGCAAAGAACGGTGTCGTCAACTGCGGCATTATCTCCCATTGTAGTTGCGGCTTCGGCAGCGTTTGAGGAACAGCGGAGAGGACGGAGCGCGAGTGCGTTCACGGTGAGAGGAGAAGTGAGGCCGCCGGGCGATCTGGTTGTGGCGGAGGTGGTGGTGGACAAGAAGATGTATCCCGAGGGGTATGAAGTGAAAGTTCGGTCCAAGATGAGGAAAGACGTGAAGGTTGGGCAAAAAGACGGGTTTGTGCCTCTCAGAGATGTGACACCGAAGTCTACCGATAGGGACCAAGCAGGCAGTGCTAATAGCACGGGGAATGCGCTTCCGCTCAAGTACGCAGTGTATGCAATGCCATTGTCGCCAATGCATTCGTCTGGAGAGGCTGGGACAAGACATTTGGTTAGGGCGGTGTTGCCGACGGCCCAGGTTGAGAGAATGGGATCGGGAGAGGTGAAGGACCCGTTAACCGGAGAGGTCAGGGGTGCACCGCAGGAGAAACCACAGTGGTGGAATGATATGATTGAATGTGGAGGTGCGGTTGTTTGGGTTGATATTTTCCCGGCTGCTAGTGCCACTGTTGATGGTGCGGATCCTGCGGGTCCCGCTAACAAGGGAAGCGTGAGGAAAAAGAGCAGGAAAGAGGGGGCTAAGAAATGTGAGGTGGTGATGATAGATGGAAAGGAGGTTGTGGTCGTCGGTGAGAAGGAGGCTCTGACGAGTCTTGGCAGGGAAGAGTTAATGGATGATAGAGTTGGGAGGATGAATGTCATTTCGAGGTGCGTGGTTAGACTTTTGCGTGATCCCGTTCAAGAGTTTCTTCTCTTGAAGGTTTCCTTTACTGTTTCGTGAGACCGTAACTCGGCGGTGATACGTCCCAATTTCACCTTGCGCGCAGTTTATCATCTGCGTTTTCATTCACACTATCGTTGTCTTCGCATGACGGAGTTTGTGTTTGATACACTGATGCAGTTTTCATTTTCGCTGACATTCGACTGCGGACCATTTACTATGTTTAAATCTCATGAACTCTTATTGAACCTATACAACATGATACTAACGGATTTTACATCTGCAGGGTACCGAATGACACCGAAGCCCTTCCCGATGAGCTCAAGACACCGGTCGGAATAGCAGATGATCTCTGTGATTCCGGAAGTTCTTCAACTTCTGTCCCTTCGGGTTCTTCTGGGAATGATGGGGGAGAAGGAGAGGTGGAGGCCAATAGGAAGGAAGAACGATTGATAGGTGAGGAATTGCCGAAGACGACGGTACGTGTGTCTGAGTTAATTATACTTGATGATGAATTAATCGGGCGTGGTATATAGGGAGAGAACAAGGATGCGGGACCTCATGTGAGCCATGCGGTGACTAGTTCCGGAGGGCTTCTAGGCTTTCTTCAAGGCTATCCAAACCCGCTGACCAGGTTTGGAGTGGGTATGGGCGGCTCCGGAATGAGTGTGGCCGATGATAAGGGAAAGGGAAAAGCCAGTACGGGGGGCGCCACTACCAACACGACAGGAGGTGAGATAGAAACGCTCCCGGTACCGGGGGATATTAAAGACGAGATGGGCGTCTCTACGGAGACTGGCAACGTGGGTGTGAACCAACAGGCAAAGAGAGTGGCACAGACACGCGCGTCAGTTTATCCCATGTCGACATTGGTGGTGGTGGCGGTGATTGCGTTCTTGCTGGGATCATTGTTAAGGAGCTTAATTTCGCCTGCGGACTTTGTTTACATCGGAGAATCAGCTCCGCAGCCAGAGGGAGGTGGGGGCTGGCGAGAGATACGACGCCTGTTCGAAGTGAAGTATGTATTCGGGGGCTGGGACCTACAAATAGCAGCCGTGCGGCGGCACGAACGATAATTTAGTGTAGTTGTAATTTGTAATTCATTGTCTATGTATGCATGTCGGCAACTGGCGGAGATTGAGTCGGCGCCCAAATAGGAAGGCCGGTGCGGTGTTTGGCAGGAACCAATCAAGCAAAGCAAAGCAGCCAAAGCCCCAGCACACCACAACGACAGCTCTCCCAACAACCACCACGTCCGACTCCCACTTCCCTGTCGTCGACAACATCGAGCTCGCAAGTCAACACATACACGGACGTTGCCCCTATCCACACTCTCCTAGGCCATCCCGATAACAACCCGGCCTCGTATCGCCACGCCCCTTGTTACTCTGTACAACACTCATATCCAAGAACCCCGCGAGGTCTTCTCCTGCGCCATCTCCTGCGCCATCTTCTGCGCCCGGTGTCTGTTACCATTGCTGTACAGCTCCGAGCCAAGTTTCGCACCCCAATCCACGCTTGCTCTTGAAGATTCCGGTACGCTCTTTCGGTGTATTCGTGTCACGTTCGTATTGAGCAGGGCTATTCGCTCCCCTTTATGCGCAGAGGTTCTCTTGTAATCCTATAGGAGAGGCATTCCCGGTCGGTTCGTCGCCTTCGAGTCGTCTCCACTTACCCCGCGATCTGTACATATCTGGGGATTTGTACAGTGACTACTCTTATCCCCCCACCCGCCTGCGTTGCGCCCCTTCTCGGCACATCAAAATCATCCTTCCCGAGGTATAACCCCCGTTGTTGTTGATATCACCTTTTCTTTTCCCCTCGTACACACATGGCGTCAGCGCCCCCGCCTCCACAACCTCCCCAACCCCCGCAGCCCCAGGCATCCTCCGATACAGGCCCTTCATCTCTGTCATGGGAGGGTGACAAGATGTGCGTACATCCTCTCTTTACGCCTTTTTGGCTCGGATTAATCTATTCTTCCCGTTCTCGTCCCCTCGGAAAATGCATTGGCTTCCTTTGTCACCATGCCGTGTGTATGCAGGTTCAACATCTACATCTACGACTATTGCTATAAACGGGGATTCAAGAAGACTGCGAAAGAGCTGTTGGCTGAAGCAGATATCGCCCCCGACTCCACACCGCCAATAAATGCTCGCCAGGGCTTGCTGTTCGAGTGAGTAGTTTCGACTCTGATCCGCTTTTCTTACTCGGGTTGCTGATCGTCCACCTTGATCCTTTTCCTCGAACCTCCCCCCATCCTTTATCGCTTTATAAAGATGGTGGAGCGTGTTTTGGGTGCTCTTTCAAGCCAAGTCAAATCCCCTTGGAGGCGCCACAGAAGATGCACTGACTTACACCCAGGTGAGTGGTTTAACCCTTTTGACTCGCCACTATCACTTGCCCTTCACTTGACTCATTATGACTCCTTTTCATTTTTCTGTAATGTACAGCATCAGACTCGGCAGGCTGCAATGCGAATGCAATCCACCCAATCAACAGCCCCAGGCGCAAATGGGCCTCCGCTTCATATCGGTATATACCATTGACTTCCTATTCGTCGGCAGGTCTCAATTTTCTCCCCAAGGCTCGCAGGCAGGAATGCCTCCTCGGATGATGAACGGGATGCCGCAACGCCCAGGCAACTTTCTGACCAACGGAACTTTACCAAACGGAGTTGTTCCCCCCGGCGCGCCTGGTCCAGCGCCATTCAACCAACCAAATGGGACGACGAATCCCGGAAACCCTCCCCATGGGACAGTTAACCCGCCTCCTCAAGCAGCTTTCATGCCTGGTGCCGTCCGGCCGCCACTGAATGGACCCCCGCCTCCCCCAGGCCAAGTGCAACAAGTACGCGGTGCGACTACTGGTCCTTTCCAGAGCCCAATGATGGCGAACTCACCTCCGGGACCCGGTGCACCACCTCCACAACAACCAACTCAGTTTGGCATGCCGGTGGGCGCTTCCCCCCACATGGCTAATATGGCTATGGGTAGGCCCAACATTCCTCAGAGTCCGATGAACCCAAATCCTCAAGGGAACACTCCCCAACCTGGGCAACAAACTGGGCAAGTTCCAAACCAGTTTGGGGTGGGTCGACCGCCTAGTCGGACAACCACGCCGGGAGCAATCACCCAACCCAGTCCGTCCTTGGCAGTGAGGCAAGTTAATGGAGACATCATCAACATGGAAATTCTTCAAATACCAAACGCTACTCTGGAAATACTGAAGGCAGAATTAGGATTACTGGGGAAAGACATTAGTGCCTTAACTTCAATTGATAAGGTAGGTCCCGCGATATACGATACCGTCATTTCGTTTATCTGATCCACGATGACCTATCCTCAGCAACGGATATTACAGTCGTGGAAAGCGCGTCGCCCAAGTGCCCCTAAACCCGGAGAGAACCCAGCTGCTGGCCCTTCGATCCTCCCAATGCGCAACCTTCAGGCACCGCACAATGTTCAAAACCGTAACAAGAGGAACAGCAATTCACCAGGGGACGAGGTTAGTATCCGACGCTATCAATCCACCCCTTCAGCTGTTCACAACTTCACGTAGCACGAGAACCTGCCAAGAACGGAATCATCGCCACCCGAGCGAAAGCGTCAGCGAACGTCACCTGGTCAGACCCCTTCCATGGCTCCTATGACATATCCAGGACAACAGCCCGGCACGTCTGGAATGCAACATCCCGGAATGCAGCCTGGAACTGGGGGAATGCCAGGACCGACCGGTATGCAGGGACCGAATCCAGGCATGCCCATGCAACCTGGAGGTATGCAACCTGGCGGACCGCTTGGGATGCCAGGAGGCATGCAAGGTCATGGACCCAGTGGGTTACAAGCACCTGGGGGTCCAGGTATGATGTCGCAAGGACCTATGCCACAGGGAGGCCCTGGCCCGGGTGGGATGCCACCTGGAGCGCCTGGGATGCAACAAGGAGGACCCGGAGGGGGGCCTGGACCCGGGATGCAACCTCCCATGGGTAGTGGGCCGGCTGGCATGATGTTGATGCAGGGACAAAGAATGGCGAATGGCGTACCACATCCTGGTGGACAAATGGGTATGCCGCCGCAGATGGGAGGGATGACACAGATGAGCCCGCCGCAGATGGGACATCCGGGAGGTTCACAGAATATGATGGTAAGTGTGTTCCGTTTGTTCTCCTTTGGACCGATGGTGGTTACGATCATCGAGACTAACGCCCAGCATCAGATGTATCGTCAAAACATGCATAACATGCACAAGAACAACATGCCTGTCAATGCCGCATCACCAGCATCAACGGATCCTTCGTTCAACCAAGGCGCTGGGCCTCAGTTCAACCCTAGCCCTGCTGCACGACCGGGAGCCAACCCCGCCGCCGGTGGACAACCACAAAACCGAATGCCTCCGCCACCGTCTCCTGCTCCTGGGAAAGACACGGCGAAGGACGGCAAGACAACGGATGGATCACCGCGGAATCAACAGACGCCCAATCCTGCGCCGGCGACCCCCGCTCCGAACCAACAGAATGCACCATCAAACCACGGTACACCAGTGGGCGGAACGCGGGCAGCACCATCACCTGTGCCGAGCTCCGTTATGGGCAGTCTCAACCCGATGAATCCGCCCGGTGGTATGAACCCATCTGGCGGTATGAACATGAATGTGGGGGGAATGATGGGCATGAATCCGCCTGCAAACTTGAACCAACCGCCGCCAACGGCAGGCATAACCGCTGGTGGAAGCTCGGGTGGCAACAATGCAGGTGGAGGGGGCGCGCCGGGTGCTAGCGGAGGTGGTGCACCAGGAGCTGGAGGGGCCCCTGGAGGAGGCGTTGGTGGCGGTACAGGGGGAGCCTCAGGTATGAATTTCTTGGGTATGAATCCGATGGTCGGTATGAACGCAGCTGCTGGTACAGGACTTGGTATGAACATGAATATGAACATGAACCCATCCGCCGGTGGAGCTGGCATTGGGGGCATGGGGGACCTGACGGGAAATATTTTCTCGCAGGAGTTCATGCAGGGCGTGGCGAACGCTCTGGATGATATCGACCCCAACTTGTTCAGACCGGATGGGGACATCAACTTCGAGAGAGATTTCGGCCAGTGGTTCAATCACCCCGAGGATCCTCTTGACTTGAAGTAGGCAATGCACGGTGTTATTGTTGTTGAATGTGCGTGGGATTTGTTTCGACCTTCTTTTGGTGGTGGACTTCATTCCGAACTGTCGTCACTTTTCATCCCCCCGAAGTGGATTGGTGGAATTCTCTTTTGGTCTCTTCATGTTTAGTATTGTGTTCTCTTTCTTGATGCTTCATTGTTTCACCCCCCATTCCTTTTTTCTTCTCGCTGTTTTTCTTTATCATATTTTGATTAGTGTATTACCTATGTCGCTTGTGGTGTTCTCGTGCCCCCTTTCCTCATTCTCCCCTGGTCCCTCCCTCCCTTCTCCGTATACATTACGGTCATTATTACTACCACTATTTGCGTGCTTTGTTTCGATACCAGCTCATTTGATTATTCGCATTTCTCCATTGCGTGTTCCCATATCGTGACTGGTCATTCCTTTCCCATGTACAACAGGCATGCCTTTCTTCATTCGGCCCCTTTGTTCCATTCCCGTTCTTCAACCCACTCACCCCTTCATACTGGACTAGTTCTTACCTCCCGCGCCGTCCTGACCTAACATCTTCGCTCTGCTCTCACAGCCTCCCTTCTAATCGCCAGCCTCGTCGTCCGCCCTCCTCCCTGTTCAATGTGGGCATTGATGCCCCGCCCGCTTTGTCGCCTTCCGTCTCCTCAAAAATATCGCTGTTCCGTGGTTATCGGGCGTTGTGCTGCTTCGCCATTTCTTGTATCTGTGCGGTCATTTGTCTCACATGCATATCCATCTCCTCCTTGGCTTATTTGCCACCATCGAGTTAACCTCTTTCACCTTTATGCTTTTCTTCCCTCCTCGTTTCTCCTTTTTCGCTTTTTTTCGTATTTCCTCCTCTCTTGTTCTGATAGAATCAACCTCATACTACCTGTATATTAACCCTAGCCTGCTGTTGTTACCTCGTTTTCTGTTCGCATTATAACTCGTCCCCGCCTCCCTTCCCTATCTTGGATGTGTGAGCCGAGGTGCCAAAATTATCATGATGTCGAGTCCAGACGCCTTATCAATTAATCGGTAACTCAATTATCGCTAGGTTGATGTCCTTAGAGAATGAACCTAGGAGTGGTTCGTTTTTGGTGCCGTTGGTGGAATGAAAGTATTCCAAAGAAGTGCCCCCTACCTCCAAATTGACCTTGACGTTCGGCGATCCTCTATAGGAATAGTGGCGATTTGCTATGATGGTCCTAGTGTCCTCGTCGTTCCTGAGCCACCGTTTTCCTGTGCCGGAGGAAACCAGTTGTGCTTTTCTTACACCTCTCTGTCTTGGTCTTGCATCTCCTCAATAGAAACACCCCGACTTGGTAAAATCGGATACCACAGCGATATATAAACTTGCGGTTTACCTGGATGACTTCAATCACGAACTTGGAGCCTCTCGGAAAGACATGGGCAAACTATCCCCAGAACAAATAGCTGCCGCCGAGACCACTTTCAACGAGAGGTATCCAACAGCTAAGCCCCAATGGTCCTTCAAACTCTCGATCATCCTGGATAAACCGTTCAATGAAGCTGTCTCGAAACTTGGGGGGCTGGACAACTTCGGAACGCTCGCTCAGCTGAATCCGGTCTGTATCGAGTACCACGAAGTTGCTCGCGACCAGGTTGTCCTCCCTGGACCCTTAGCCGATGCTCGTGTCCGCGAGATGCCCTCGTCTACCGGCGGTGACGCAGAGGCTGAAGGAGGAAAAAAATATGAGAGGATCAAGTTCAAGGCTAAGGATAGGTTGTCGGCGTTCTGGGGCTTGTTGACAGACATTACACATCAAAGAGGAACGTATGTCTGGGACGAGGAGGAGAAGATGGGGTTGTGGGAAGTTACGATTACGGATACACCTGGATTAGAGACATGGGCGAGGAAGACCGTGAGGTTCGTGGCCGAGGGAGAGGGGAAGACAATGATCGAGGAATTTGTGGAAGGATATTCGAAGGAACCGCTGCAGATTCTCGAAGGTCTTGCGAAGAAGTATACGAGAAACCTCCACAAGTATGTGCACCGTTGTTGTTCGAAACGAGGTACTCAACTGAGACACAGAGATTGGATGAAGAAGTATTCTGAGGCATTTAAGGCGTAGTTCAACCTTGGTGTAGATATCCCCTTATGAGCCTCCGGTTCAATTCGAAATCGAGTTTCTCCTCTTGTTGTATGCAGAGTAGGCTGTTAGTACCTGATCCTGCTGTGCTTGTCATCGTGTCAATAATGCAATAGGATGGTTGTCGAGAACTCACTTGTCCCATGGCAAGGCGCGAAATTGGCCAAGAAAATGATCAGCAAAAAATATAGCTTCGGCAGCTACTAGCCTGAGTACGTCGAGTAACGTTCAAAGTGATCACGAACGGACGAATTACAGTAAGCATTTATCCCATCGCTCGACTTCTTTCGACTCGACGCGGAGAATAGCCTTGCATAAGACTATGCACTCGTGTTACTAAGGGATCCGAGCATTGACCCTACGGATTAGGTTCCAACAAGCAAAGTATATGTACTTCTTCGCGTATATATTCCAAGTCTACCGCCGTGGTCTACAGCTACTGCAGAATGCTCAACTACTGCCCAATGTGCCTCAAGTCGTAAGCTCGAAAAACTTGTCCGTCAAAAAATGACACTCGAACCAAAGTTCAACGAGAAAACCACGCAGCTATACAGGCGCAGTGGCCGCTTGAGGCTTCGAGCCCCCAGTAGTCCTAGACAACTCCATCAACAAAGTTACCGCTAAACTTGCGGGATCGAAGGGTCTTGAGCGTACATGAAGTTGAACCCTAGTAGATCAGGCTGCCTCAGTATAACAAGGTCGGGTCGTTGCCACGAGCAACCTCAGCTGCGATGCCCGTGCACGCGGATTGCCCTCAGTTTCAGAAGGCGGCATCCCTAGCCCTGAAGGGGGAGAGCGTATGAAATGAGGGCGACACATTCACGAAAAAAGACGATGCTACGATGCTATAGATCCATTGTCGGACACCGCCTCGCGGAGGGGAACGCATTTACGAGAGCCGTAGAGATCGCGGAAGGATGCTGTCCAGAGTATGGCTAATCTTCGGGGGTATTACAAAGAATTTTGCCAAAAGCATCTGTATGTGAGTTTATGCTTCGTCGCGCTCCTGAAACTTCCCGAGAACCTCTCCAGAAATTGGATGGCGAATTATTTGAGCACCTTCAGGGGCTAGCCGCGAGGCGGCCTGAGGAAACCAACTGGGGCTTTTGATTACGTCTTTGCATCGCCGATATTAGCTTTCATTTAATATGGTGTATTTTGAGAGACCCAAGAATGAATATTAGACGCCAAAGGGAGTGGATTGCTCATCGAACCAAGCACGATGACTTCGAGAGACAAATGAGGACACATATGTACCCATTGATTGGCAAGGCCGCTGATCGCTTCTAGATATAAATACACCATCTGGGTAAGTATATCTTCGGCCACTAGGTGAGATGTCGATATTTTTGGGAAACCAAACACAATAAACAACACCATTTCAACAAGACAAAATGGAGAAGCCCCAGGAGCTGGATAACGAATGGTTCAACCCTGTCAAGTAAAGTTCAAACCTTCGGCGAATGGTTAGCGCGGATGTTCACCAAACACATGGTGTGCATCACTGCCAAGTTGCGCAGATATCCATGCCGTATCTAGTGAAGCATGCCTCGTGCTACCAACCGTGTTTTTTTTTCTATTGTGGCGACACTGACAGTACAGTTCCGGCATTTACATAGTGTACAGATACATTGTCAGTTGTATCATAGTATCAGTTTAGGGTGGAATTCAGAGGTCCCGTGGTTGGACATAAACATGGAAGTGGTTATCGCGGCGTACTGGGACGAAGTATTCGCGGAAGCTTATGTTATCGCTCCTGTAAGTGTAATATCAGCAAGTCAAGGAACAATTGGTTATGGGTGTGGTTAGATCATGTAAAACCAGTGGCACTGTATACTTACGATGCGTTATCAGGCTTCAAGTCGAGTTTGCGGATGATGTTGGCGATGATGAGGTACAGCTCGCACCAGGCAAGGCTGACGTTATGCAAATAATAGGCTTAATAATTCTCTCGGTGGCGTGGAAAGGAAAGATAAAGGACCTACTTGATGCCTAAACAGCTCCGTGGTCCTTTCGAGAACGCAACCAGATACCTATCCAGGCTCTGGTTTTCCTCACCCATCCATCGTTCGGGAATGAAGCAGTCCGGATTGGGGAAGATTTCGGGATTGGAATGTAGAATTGGAGCACCCATTGAAACGACAGTCTGGCGTGAATGGGTCAAGATCGCTGTATGCTAGGGAAAGACAGGATACGTACTCCAGTCGGGACTGTCATTCCTAGGATTTCCGTACCTGTGGGACCGATAACACGCGGAAGGGGAGTAACAACGCCATGACCCATGCGAAGCGATTCTTTGATCACGGCAGTCTAGAAGCCATAGATTGATGAACAGTGCGATAACACTAAGCGGACAAACTTACAAAGTAAGGAAGCTTCTCGAGCTTCTCGTACCCAACCGTAACGTCTTTATCTGGCCAGATTTGCATCAATTCAGTTAACAGCGTTTTGTGGACATGCGAGTTGATGAGGATGTGATATAGCGCAACGGTACATGCATTACCGACCGTATCGCTCCCGGCGAAACGCATGTAGAGACCTTCATCGAGGAGGTACTCGCGCGACAGTGGCGGAGGCTGTACTTTTTCGCCTTTCAGATCCATCTTGTCGGTGTATTCGTTAGGCACCTCCTCACCACCCGGATTCAAGAAGTGGTGGTAAATCGTCTCGTGTCCATTTCCACGCAGACTCGAGGGGTCTTTCATGATTTCGTCAATCTGGTCGCCTAACATTTTCCTCTGCTCCAGAATGCCTTTCGTGCTCGGCTTCAAGACTGATGCGAAACATTCTGGTACGTTGAGTAGGACTTTTTGGATGAGGGGGAAGTGCTTGAAGACCCAGATCATCGGGAGGGTGCGGTCGATGGCGGAGAGGATGGCGTGTTGGAAGTTGGGTGCGTCGAGGGCATGGGAGGAACGCGCGAAGCAGTAGGTTGTTATGATCTCAAGGGAAAGAGAGCGGAAGGCTAGGTCGAGGTTTGCGGATGTTGAAGTGTAGGTGAGGAGCCGGGCAATAAGGTGGTCGACCTGGAATCATGTTAGGTTGTGCGCAGCATGGAGAGTAGCCGGGTGGGTAGAGTTACTTTCGCTTGAATAACACTCTCGAGGCCTAATATCGCCCTTCGAGAGAAGAAAGGACCAATTGCGGCGCGAAGTTGCATCGCTAGGTGGTGATCATGCATCGCAAAAACAGACTTGTCGGTTGCGAAGCAGGAGTACATTTCAGGCTGTTTGGTGAAACGAGTACCGATGCCATAAATATCATTGTAGGCTCTGGGATCGCTGAAGTGGAGCTGAAAGAAACTTTATCTTTGATATCGTTCACGAATCATATGGCGTTTTACCCACCTCGTTTGGACCAACTCTGACGATCGTACCTGGGGTGGAACTGCTTAGTTTCGAGTATGACGCTCGATGAAGTATTGGTCACCGTATTTCGCATGGAGCGAGAAAAGGTGCTCGACCCATCCGCCGTCCTTGATAACGTCGTAGTACGCCCTATATAGAGATGTAATCGCTGCCAAGGGTGGGCCAGGGTACTTGGACAAAGGGTGAAAGAAAAAAGACTTGATTGCCTGCGCCATGAACAGGAAAAGCACGGGAGCCGCGACTCGAAGGGTGGTGCTCAAGAATACCTGCAACATCGCGGGAGAGCAAAGAAAGGGAACACTGACAAGCCAATGGGTCTAGGATTGTGTCTACATTTTTGTAGGCAGATTCTGGACAGCTCTCTCTTTCGGGAAACATAAGAAGGGGCCTAAACAAGCAGGATGGTGCATTTTCTGAAGCCTGGAATTGATCTGAGGGAGCCGGTGTAATCTCCAACCCTAAACCAAAATACCGGAGCGTGGTGAGGATGAGCCGGGAGGGGCCTATGTATAGGAAGGGGAGTTGTTTTTGGAATGAGACTGTTCGCTTTTGGGGCGTTTTGATGTATTGTCGGAGACACAGGTCTTCTGATCGGGTTGTCGGAAACATAGGACGTGATAGTGCGTAAGGCATGGATGGGGATAGGACAAGCACCGCGGCAGGCTGTATCTCGTCGTGTGTGGCATAGTTTGGAGGTCAGGACAATGCAGAGGACGGTGAGAGGAGTCACATTCTGGCTAAAGCATGAACTCTGGGTAGGGATCGGCTGCTTGGGTGGGGCCGTTGAAATCCAACCGGTAGCAAGAAATAGTTAATCGTGGGCCATCTTAGTAGAAGAGATTTAGTAATCCAGATGCCCAAGGTGAGTTGGGTGCATTCCCAGCATAAGTTGCTACGCTCGGTCGTGGCGAAAACATAACTCATGGCTGAAAGAAAGCAAGAAGTTCGGATCTCTTTTAAGGGAAGTGTTGTCGTTTATTGTGGCCGCTATGCAGACCAAGGCGCAGGACCCAGAGTAATCATTCCGTGGCAAGACTTAGTTTGGGGCGAACCAAAGACAGGATTTATTGGGCCGTCCAGTGGCCGCGGCCGAAAAGCAAGCGGACGAGGATTTCTTGCGAGTCTTTGACAAAAAGGAGGACCTCGAGCGCCGTGATAAGGGCGGACAATATTGAACACGCGTAGTAGGGAATAACCATAAAAACGCTCAAGATTGCTTGCATTGGAGAGCTCTGACTGTGTGCTGGAACATGGTGGCAAGATAACCCCATTGCCAGTGGCGCATGTATCTTAGTTAGTCAGGCAGCTAAGAATAGATGCATAAGGACCTACAGTAGCCATATGGCTTTACATTGTTCGGAGAGGACAGGCAATGGTTAATGAGCGCAAGAACAAACAGACAAATACTCACAAATACTCACGGGAGTGAGTATGAGCTGCTTATGTAAACAAAGCCCAATAAGTGTGGTGGGGCCTTGGATAGGTTCCCTTTGGTGCCTGTCTGAGGTTCTGTCTGTCTTTTCTTTTTCTTTATCTTTCCTCACGACTTATCTCTACACGAACTATATTCTTGAATTTACTAGGCGCGCATGCAATGGCCCAGGCGGTGTTCGATGAGCACCCTCTAGAGCAATACCTACGTGGTGGGCACGAAACATCAATCTTTCGCACAGGATTTTGCTGATGTGGATTTTTTGGTATAGACGCGGGCGAGGGCCTGGATGTCATGCCAGGCTCGACGGCGGCGTTGACGCAGGAGCTCGAACCCTTTTTAACAAACTCAGATGACGCCGACACCAACATCGAGCCGGACTGGGAATGGAGACCACAATTTCTAATATACCTCCTCCATGTTAGTACCTTCCATATTGCCTTTTGGGCTACACTTGGTACTATGCGTGGTACACGATACACGTCTGCCCAGTATTCAACAAACTTCCAACTTCACTTTGCTGACATCCCACCAACAGTACTTAGAAACCCTCATCTCGACAGCGCACCTAACGAATCCTACAAATCCACTCGTTGAACGGTTCAAATACAACGTTATATCATCCTCCCTTCTCTCTCCAGAGCTCACCCCTCCACACACCCACACACCCACACACCACCCTTCCAGTCGACACCGTTCAATACCAGGCAATCTACCACACAGTCGAACGTCAAGTGAACTCTCACAGTCTCAGCAACACCCCGTCGTTCCCACGTCATGTACCCCTGATTCTGCTGCGTGTGCTGAGGCACAATGCAGCTTGTTGTCCGGACTAGTCGTGGTTGTCGCTGTTCTGCTTAGCATGGGATTTACTACATTGGCGATACTGACGCTCTGGACCGGCCTCGCAGGAATATATTACCTGTGGATACAAAGCCGCACGGTGAAACAGATCGACTTAACTCCCGTACGCCTCCATATGCTACCATAATACATTCCTCTGACTCTCACATGTCACTACAGTGCCTAGAAACACTCGACGAACTAATATCAACCAACAACGAATGGGAATCTATTGTTCAAGAAGTCATCACGACCCTCGAAAAAGACGAACGCAACGCTCTCGGTTCCTCGTCCTCGTCCTCCCACACATCTCCATCCTCCTCTCTCCGTGTCGCACTCCACTCTACACTCCAAACAACCCAAACTCAATGCGATAACGTCCGCCATCTCCTCTCAGCGCTCACATCACCCTCAGATTTATCCCAACTATCTGAAATGTATGCTCCTCCGTCCCCTGTAAAACCGACATTCTCGCCCCACGATTCGCGAAGACCCGTGTCATACCCTTCGGATAAGCGACGTGAAAGACCAACTTCATCCACAACGGTATTCACAGATCATAAACGTATGACGTGGAATGGACCGCATTCGCATTCTGAGGGGGGGTTCGCAATTTCCACTCCACTGACGACACCATTGATGAAAAAACGGCGACTGAGACACCGGTCGGACCTGTCTTCAATTCTTGGAAATTCGTCTGCGTCGGCGTCTGCGGCTTCGTTTAGTGTGCCTGTCACACCTGCGCCCTCGAGTCCACTCGCGCGTGTTTCCGAGGATGTACCTGAAGCAGGTCCTCCACTCCCAGATGATTCTTTTGACCAAGGACGGGACGAGGGGGAAGAAGTAGAGGAAGAGGAAGGAAATACAAGTTTCGCCGCAGCAGCATTAAAAATGCAACGCTCGCGAACGAACAACGGACTCGAAGCTTTAGCTTTTTCTCCCACGTCTACCCCCTCACGACAAACGCAATCGACATATGGATGTGTACCTCCACTCAGTCCGGGTGCCGGACTGGGACTTGGGATGCGGAGTACGTTTCAGCATTCGTCCCGGTTCACAAATATGCATACTTCGAGACAGCCACTTTCGCTTTCTGCGCTCCGACATGCGTTGCAGGGTGCGCTTGGTGCGAAACGGTATGCGTGTGCGCATTTACTCGCTTTGCGGTTCCGTGACGAGGACACCGCGACCACATTAACGACCATGGCTACATCAGGAGGAGCGGAAGGTGTGGAGAGTAGTTATTGGGACGATGTGAAGAGTATCATGGAGTTGCTCATTGGCGCTCTAAGTGATGCGGGTGCGAGGTTGTGCGAGGCGATGAGAGAGGTGGAGGCGCTGAGGTTGAGAGATCAGACGCCGACGCCTTGTGGGAGTGTGGATGGAAGTGCGAATGGGAATGGGAGTCTGCTTGGTGGAAGTCCGAGGATGAGGAAGTTTGTGATTGAGAAGGAGAAGGAGAGGAGGCGGTTGAGTGAGGTGATTAATCCGGGGATGGTGGGGACGAATGCAGCAGCAAACACGGTGTCGTTCGCACCGATGCCGAGTCATATGAATCGATTTGCGGGACATGTCGCGGCGATTCGGAGTGCGTTGGATGATGCTAGGGTTTACTTGGATGGGTGTGTTGGTGCATTGAAGGATTCCGATGATTCATCATTGCAGTCACGTCCGCAGCTGGAAGATGAGAACGATCATCCGGCGTTGAAAGTATATGAAAAGTTACGCCGTGAACTCGGGTTCGCCTTGCGTGAATGCGAACGTGGGCGGAGTCGGCTTTTGGATATCATTAAACCGCCACCACCACCAGTACTTGATCTTGAAGCTGAAGATTCGGAAGAAGGCGTCCCGGGACTTGGCCACGATTCCGCAAGCGACGAATCAGACAAGGCATCAGCAGAAATTACATCTCCATCGCACTCGGACGACGGGAGTGGAAAGAAGGACAACGTGAATGTTGTAGATGTCGGGGATCCGGTGTTGGATGGGATTATGGATCACGATGATGCGTCGAGGGAGTTGTTGCTTGGTGCGGATGTGGACCATTTACCGCCTGCACACGTTGGGATCGAACAGGTGTTTGAGGCTGATACGTCCTCTGCGGCGTCTGGTCCCGTCAGGGAGAAGACAAAGTTGAGTAGGGAGGAGAGGATTAAGCTTGCTAAAGCTCGTCGGGAGAGTCTTGCAAAGACTGGTGGGTTGGGGTTGGGCGTTGAGATGGCTGTGGGTGTTGGGTTGGGGGTGGGATTGGAGCCATCGCCTGTTATACATGGTAACAGTGAGAGTGGGGGTGGGTATGATGAGAAGTGGGGGCCTGGTGGGGATGTTGTCCAAGAGTTGAAGGATGTGATATGGAAGGTCGGGGAGAGGCGGCGGAAGGTGCAGCAGCAACAGCAGTCCAGTCAACAGAAGGATGCGCAGCAGCAGCCTCATGACGAACAACAGAAGCTTGAACCGCCGGCTCTGACGCGGGAGACGAGTTTGCCCTCGTCCTTGGACTCAACCAGCCCTCGACCCAAATCCGTGTCGAAATTGCCCTCGCCTATAATTTCGCCTAGGCCGAGACCTCCTGCGGGTATGAACGGGAAGCAGAGGGTGTCGTCACCTTTGGCTAGATCGCCTCGGAGTAGCATGGGCATGGAGCCATTTCCGCCGTCATTGATTCCGAGACGGACGAGTGTGGTTTCGCCGGTGGCTTTGGGTTCTGTACCGGAGCGGATGGATATGCAGTCTTTGTTGGCGAGTTTGCAGAAGGAGTTGGATGTGAGGAGGGACGGTGAGGAGGTTGTGTTGTCGAGTGAGTAAGGTTGGTTAAAATTTTCTGCCTGCTTTTTTATTTTTCACCTTCGTTTGCGTTCATTCATTCCTTTTTTTGATACCCGCAAGTGGCTTTTTTTCTCGAGATGGTAGTACTAGTCTGTATTCTCATTTGCAGCATACACTGATCCAGCGACGTTCGTGATAACGAGAACGTTGCGTCCGTTCCCTTTCCTGTGTCACTCGTTTGCACTCTCTTTGATGTGTATGTTTGGTTTTCTTTTAACGATGTTTATGATTGATGACTTAGTAGTAGTAGTATACTAGTATCTAACTTTATTTACCTAGTAGTTGGCTTCTCGAATGTATCGTGGTTACTTTTAGGATGATGAGATCTGAGTCAATGATCTGGGGAGTGAGACTGGGATGTGGTCATGGAGTGGAGTGTGGGCCCGGGGTTGGTGATCGGTCGGGAGGCAGTGGTGAGTTGAGGCCAGTGCGAGGAGGGAGGAATGTTCGACATACCCCAATTGATTCAGTTTGCTCTTATTCGAAGAGGGATAACTGACGCGGGGTAGAACTTTTCTCTTTCTCTTCAGCCCACCCCCAGTCCTCACACAAAGCCGTCACCAAAACCACAAGTCGCGGTCGTTGGGTCATCATTACTTTTGGTACCCATCTCAATTCACGCATTACCGCGCCCTCTCCACATACTCAACTACAACCCCAATCAGATTGACCTGTCCATCAAGGCCCGTCGATCAAACACAACACACACACAACTCTCCAATTTTTTTAGAACTGTCAGAAGCACTTAATCCAAAGTGGCCGACCCAATATCTATATTGGTGATGATGGGCGTGGCGGTGAGCGTTATAGTGGCGGATGAGTGTTATAAAGCGTATAAGAAGCGGAAGGCGCGCAAGGCGGTTGAGAGGGAGTTTGGGTTGGGGCCGGCTGAGAGGGAGGAGGTGAGGAGGATTCGGAGGGAGAGAGAGAGGGAGAGGAGGGAAAGAGAGAGGGAGATTAGGAGGTGTCAGGGGGTTGTTAGGGAGAGGGAGAGGGAAAGGGAGAGGCAGAGAAGGAGAGGGGATGTTTGGGATGGGTTTGTGTTGGAGGGAGGGGAGGGAGGAGTTTGGGACGAGATTAGTGAGGGTGGGGGGTTGCCCGAGTATTCGGTTAGGCCGAGGGATGGGGTGGTGAGGGCTGTGAGTGTGCAGGGGTTGGAGGGGGTGATGGTGAATGGGCAGAGGAGGAAGGGGTTGAAGGGGTTGTTTAAGAGGAGACAGAGTGAACCAGGACCGGTTGTTGAGGGTGGTGTGCAGCGGATGCAGAGAAGGAGAAAGGGGTGGTTTAAGAGGAAGAAGGGGCAGAGAGGCGAGGAGCAGAGTCGGGCGATGGAGGTTAGCGGTCCACCGCCGCCGTACGAGGAAATTGGGAGCGGAGGGACATAGATTGTTTAGATTATTTGGATACCTTGTAATTTAGATTATTATCATCAGTGATGGCATCACGTGGGTAGCAACCTAGTCTCGCACGTTCCCACGACAGAGTTGTTTTCCTTCCATCGCCGCACTCTCATTGCTGCTGCTACGCCCGCCGACGAACGTCTTCGTCTCTCCGCTCCTTTACCACCCACACTCCTTATCTCATGACTCTCCAACACAGAAACGTCGCTCACAGGATGCTCAAGCGTCAGAACCCTTTCTTCCCCGGGCCCGGCGCTGGCGACCACGATGATGACAACGCCGCCCCTTCCTCTCCCGCAAATCCCACTACCCCACCAAGCAGTACGTCGTTGCATAAGAAACTATCCTGCGAATACCGCTGAGCTTATTCTCCCAGATGGACCTGGTGGTAACGGACCTGGTGGTAACGGACCTGGTGGTAATGGACCTGGTGGTAATGGCCCTGGCGATGGACCCGTCTTCACGAGACCAACTACCAGCCTGTCGTTCCCTGGCAGGCCCACCTCCTCCTCCCAGGATACCCGGCCCTCTACCACCCCACCTGCGCAAACCACCACCCAACAAGCCCAGCCCACCACTACCTCTAGCTTGACGTCCTCTTCCATTGCTTCTAGCAGCACTACCTCTCCGTCGTCTTCGTCGACCACTTCTGCCACCTCTACCTCTTCGACCACCAGTACTTCTGTACGTTTTCACCTTCATTTTCGCGTTTTAGGAATGCTAATCCTTTGATATGCTTTGGCTTTCGCGAATCAGCTCACTAGTCCCGTGACTCCCACGGCTCCCAGTCGTCTCCCAACCAGCTCGTTCTCCACCCTCCCCCGCACCTCCATTACAGCCAGCACCGCAACCCCCTCTGCTAGCTCGACCCCTGCCCCATCCTCGGGTGTCAGCGTTGGAGCTATTGTCGGTGGCATCGCTGGCGCCCTTGTCGGAATTGCCGTCCTCGGCTTCTTGATTTCGTTTATTCTCGTAAGTCAACCGCGGTCCCTTCCGTCTTCATCCTAAAATCGTGTCTGACATCCATTGTCTTGTTTCATCCATTCTCAACTCAATTGGAATCCTTCATTCATCTCCTGATGCTTTTTCGGATCTTTCTTCTGCGTTACAACAGCGCCGCTTGCGTAAGCGGAATCGCCGCAACACGATCATGGGCGACGACTTCACTACCAATCAATTCTTTGGTGACAGTAGCAGCAACATGAATGCCCCGCTTGATCCTCCCAACATGTCTCAACGGCACCATAATGCCACGCCGTCCATCTCCAGTGGACCCGGTATGGCCGGCCATGGCACTTTCCAGGGCGGTGCTGCCATGTATGACACTGGTGCTGGCGCTCCTGGCGCTGGTGTTGGTGCTGGTGTTGCTGGCCGTGGTGCTACTGGCTACGGTGCTACCGCCGCTTCTAGTGCCGCTGTTGGCGGGGCTGGAGCAGTATTGCATGAAAGGCCCAAGTACATGTATGGCCGGCAAGGGGAGGACGACGTGGATGATATGGCCCATGGCGTGTACAGTTCACAGCCCCAGCCTCAGGTTCCTTATAACCCTGAAGCTTATGGCTCATACGCTGCGTACTCGGCCCCCAGTGCTGCTGCTGGGTACCAGGAGGCTACGAGGGAATATCAGGGTCCTCAACAGGGTGGTTATGCTCAAGGCGGGTATCATGACGCGCATGGTACACCATATGGTGCTACCGGCAACTACGGTGTCGCGGTTGCTGATCCGGGACCGTCCACCACGACTGGTGCTACGGGCGCGCATCCAACTGCTCTTCCTTCCGCCGCTGCTCAACGTGATCCGGCAACCATGAATGGGAATAGGGGACAGAATACGCGCAGTATCGTGAATGATGATGATGTCTATGGTGGTATCTAAAAGACGTGCTTGCTGCATTCCAAATTTGTGACGATGTACAATTTCCTTCTGGTCTCGGGTCCTATGCGTTTGATGATTGTTTATATTCCTGTTTTGTGTCCTGTCTCTGTCCTTTGTCTCTGCCTCTATTGACTCCTCCAACTCCTGCCTTGCCGATATTTTATCTCTTTTATTTTTCTTGACACCTCTTCACTTATTTTGCTTATTGAATGCGCTTGCGCTCGCTGTTGGCTGGTGCCGCTCTTGTCCTTCTTCCTTCCTTCTCTGTCACTTGTGTTGTGCTGTGGGTTTTGTTGTTCGCTGGGAGGTCTCTGGTTTTGGTCTCTTGTTCAAAGTATCAGTCCGGATTGTCTTATTCCTCTCCATATCCCTTCCTGCTTTTACCTTTCACACAGGGTACCATCTGCTCGCCTTCACTCTCCCGCCCCTTTGACATTGACATCCGCCCTCTGATCCTCCGACCGCTGCTTGGGACTTACCACCACCGGCAACAACGTTACTAATATAACGACAACACGAGAGACAAATCAGAGAGTTGATCAGAGGAGAGAAGAAAGCGAGCATCGATACCACCTTGGGCTGTGCTCCCGCCCGTACCCGCTACTGTTCATCCACCGTTGCATCATATGAAAACGATATTACTGTCATCTTCACCCTCCACCTCGACCGCCTCACTTTCTCCTTGAACAATTCCATACTTTCCCGACCCCTTGATACCTCCAAGGCAAGACGCTATATCGTATGTTATGTCACATATGACATCCTTCTCTTCCATACTTGCCCACCGGCTTCCCCCCTCAGCTTTTCTTTAACACAAAAGCTCATTCGTAACAACCACCCAAATACCCCTTGATATCGTTTGATTTATTCTTGTTATCTAAAAGAAGCGTATGTTACTTCTGATGTACCCCTTATTTTTCTATCTTATTTTGTTGGTAGGCTTGGGAGTCTTATAAGTATCGATTTCTGATGAGCCCTATGTGAGAGTTGTGTTTCCAACTTTCGACTGCGCCCGTGTGGTATGGCGGACGTCTGGTGAGAATTTACCGAGGCCTGTTGTTGGTTCCTGACCCTGATATGAAAGGAAGAGCGCTTGAGAAACTTGACTATCCTTCTCGATCCCATGGTCACACCCGACTCCCGCGAGAGATGGGGGGTGAGAAGGGTGAAAGAGGGGAGTGAGAATGTTGTATACGCCGAGCTGATCGAGCTGCGCAGAAGTCCAGAGAGGGGACCGAAGCACCCAGCCAGGCGGCGTACTCCTGAGAAACGATGTGGGAGGTAGAGTTATAGCCCACGATCTCATGATCATGATCATGACGGGGTGTTCAAGTATAGCCCGGCAAAGTTGAAGTTTGCTATAACTCTCAGCCCGTCATGCCTTCTGCGTGTGATGACTGATGCCTCGTTGTACCCTCGTTATACCATTATACCTGAACCTTACACCCGGTTACTTGCTCACTTCGAACGTCCATATGCAGAGCATGTGGAATGTTCAAATATCGAGTGGATTCATGATTGATGATCCTTGGTCGGTGGAGTATCCTGTACGGGTACCACCCTCAGAACTCTAGGCGCCGCGATCTCCGAATCTTTCAATCTCTTCGCGTTGTCATAGCGTTCCATGCATCATGATTCATGCTCCAATTCAAGGTTCACACATTTGCCAGTTTCCGACGGGCGGACTTGAGGTCTACAGGCTCAACAGATTTTCTGTCAAACGAACAAAACAAACAAAAGATGTGTAGATGGAAAGCGTCACCAAGGGTAACCAACTGTATACTCTTGGTATTGAGAGGTGGGGGGTATACAAACTCGGTGTGAACAGCTACGAAAAAAAGACGTCACACACCAACCAGAAGTATGTAAGAGGCTGTAAAAAGAGGGGGAAAAAAAATAAGCCAACACTGAAACAACATATATTTGAATGTATCCCGTCGCGTACATAGGGGATACCATTCCATTCGTTCCATCCTAGAACCTAGATAAGAAAAACAAGAACCACAGAATACAACTTCTAATGGACAAGGGAACATATGTAGAAGACGCAAAAAACGACAGGATTGTGGGATAGGAATAGAGATAATGATAAGACGTTTTAAAGACACCTTTTGAACTTGGAACCTGAGGAAAGATGGGTATTCGCGTGAAAAGTTGACAGAAGAAAATTGTGTTTCAGGACCCTGTCCCGGAGAACGACAATATGAGTTGGACAGTGGATCCCAGACCACCGACCGCGCTCCCGCACAGCGGGAGTCATATAGACAGAGGAGAGAGAGAAAGAGGGAGAGAGAGAGGAGAGAAACGAAACCACCAGGCTTATGCCAGTTTAGATTCCACCATACACATCCTCAGGGTCATACACCGTATCCGGCCTCTTGCCACCCTCTTTCTTAGAAGCAGCAACCGACGATCCAGCAGCAGGCGCAGCTGAACCACTCGCACCAGCGGTACCACCCACAGCTGTTGTCGTAGTCACATGCTCCTTCACAACCTTCTCCTGAGCTTCAGCAAACCCACCCTCCTGCTCCTTATCCGGGGAAGCCACACCAAAACTACTCGCCAACGGGCTTGGCGCAGGAACAAACCTCCCCTCGGACCTCGGTCCAACAGGCTGCAATCCAACAGCACCAACAGCACTCACGCCACTAATTCCGCTTATCCCACTAATATACCCAGTGCCAATCATCGGGCTTCCAGGGATATACGACGAGACCGAGGAACGTTCCTGGACTTTGATCTCTGGGAGTGTGGGTGGGAGAGATTCAATGCGGTAGCGAGAAGAGTACGAGAGCACTGGTGATGGCGGGATTGGGAACTCTAGTTCATCTTGGGATGAGTCTGTTGACATTGCGGGGACGTGTAGGGTTTGAACGTTGGGTGCGGAAGACAGGGGTGGAGATGGAGGTGGAGGCGGTCCTGGCATTTGCATTATTGTGACTACCGGTAGGGGTGCTGCAAGAGGAGCCGGAGGTGTGACTGGTATAGGCTCGAGCTTAGGTTCGGGCTTAGGGCTTGGAGGAACCGATTGGACAGAAGCCGAAGCAGGGGTCGGTGGTTCGGGGTCATTAAAAGGAGAGGTTACAGGACCCGTGGGAGTGGCCGTTTCATGGTCAGTCACCGGCGGCGGCGGCACGGGAGGCAAATCCTTTTGTTGAGCAGCAAAAAGTTGTGCCGGTGAAGTCAACGCGGGAGAGATAGTCCCTGGAAGTGGTTCGGCATTCAACCGGCGGGAGATTTCCGCGTACTGAGCAGCTTGGAAGGGAGAAACGCTAGAACGGTCCAAGTCAACGTAGTCATCCGGCGGAATTTGTGTACTCTTCATGCTGGGTTGACGTGTGAGGGTGGAATAAGGAGCATCGGCAGCTTGACGCGTCATTTCCGGGGTCTCGGTGACATTTTGCCTTTCCACAGAATTATTTGAAGCTTGCCTGGTCAGCACGGGAGCGACGACCGATTGTTCGTATGGAGATGGCATAGAAGAAGCAGGCGAGATAGGGTTTTGTCCATAATACGCAGCAGACGCCGCAGCCAGTGGTTGAGCCGAAGTAGCAGTGGGCGGAGGCGAAGGGGAGTTGAAAACCTGGCCGGGGGCGTACGAGGGATATTGTCCTTCATACTGGCTGTAAGCACCATATCCTGCTACATTATTCCCGTAATAGGACTCTGCATATCCCCAAGCCGGTGCGGAGACAGGGGTTTGCTGACGCTGTTCCATCATGGATGGTGGTGGAGGTGGGTTGTAACCGCGAGCGATAGTATCATCATGTGTCGGTGGATCCTGTAACATAACAGCAGAACGACGGAAGTCACGAGCATCAAAACCAGCGGCTTCATCCATCTCTCGTTTGCGTACACGACGCTATCCAAAATTTTTAGCAAGGGTAGAGGGATATAAAAAGAATGACACTCACAATGAAGAATGCAACGGCGAACCCGATAGCGGCGACAGCCACGATGCCCGCGCCAACGCCACCTACAATTGCACCTGTACTGACACCAGAACTGGAGCCAACGGAAGTTGACGAGGCACTGGGGACAGCGGATGATGAGAACGTGCGACTCTCTGTGGTTTCAAGGGTAACTGTAGCGGGTTCAATGACACTACTGGGGCTCCTGATGACCGAGCTCGTAGTTGGGATCTAGACGTGCTGTTTTTAAAATACTGTTTCCTTGACGGGTTGGAGACTTACTGCCGAGGAGGTGCTGGTGGTAGTGGGAGTCACGATAGATGTGCTGGTAGCACTCGTGGTGGGCGTGGACGTCATTTCTGGAGTAGGGGTTGGGGGTGCGCTTGTTGGGGGCCCAACAGTTGTCAATGTCGCAGGCGTAGACAAGGTTGCGGGGGGTGCGGGGGGTGCGTGGTGACCAGGGCCTTTATGACCATCAGGAACTATGTTACGATACAAGGCAGGTTAGGGAGGATGGATTGAGGATAAGCAAGAGAAAGACGCACAGATGAGAGTGAGAACATCCGGAACGGAATCCGGAATTTCTGTCATACCAGGGAAAATGGCGGTAGGACTGAATCTCTCTTCGAGGACCTGGACGTTGGAAGGCTTGCGGTGAAGCAGAGTCCTGGCTGCTCGTCGATGTTTGTGGAAGACATGGGCGGACATGAGTGTTGTGACAAAGGAAGGTGATGAAGAAATGAACGTGAAGAGTAGAGAATCGCGGAGAGCGAGTTTACACTCGTCGAGGTAGGCGAAAACAATGAACGGTGAACGATGCCGGTGAAAAAGGAGAGAGCAGGTGACATCTGTTCGTTACCATCCTCTCCTTCCTGTCATAACGTGCGAATTTCCCAGATCATCCTTATCACTCCCGTCTCCAACCCAAAATTAAATTCATTTATTCTCAACCTGCTCATATTCATGACACTTCTCTTGCAGCGAACGGGTATACTCGTCGACAGAGTTGTCTGTTGTTTCCCCCCGAGCTCGCGATTGTGAATAAAAATTCTACTGCTGTGGTCATAACACAGCCACTGCCTATGTTCCTGGCACTTTCGTTTTTTTCCCCACTCGCGGTAGTCCTCTTCCCTGGGCCTGAACAGTGCCTCGATACGGGGGTTGGCCTTTATTTTGCCTCCAAGATTGAAATTGCTTTTTCTGCTGGTTAAGACCCAGCTCTTGAGCTTGCCAGGCAGCACGCGAAGAGCATTCACTGATTGACGATTTTGACAGCGAGTCCCATGAAGTTTCCGAGGATATTGAAATTATACAGAAAAGGCCGAGACCCCGTCGCTTTCATTGTTCATGACGTAAAAAGGGACACTATTACATGTCATTTGGGCCTAAAGTATTTCTCTTGTCCAAGGCTTGGGCAAATATTCAATGGTCCGACTTCTCTGAATGATGAGACCGTTGTAGTAGCGAGATTGGTGCTTCTATTCGACAAAAGGGTGGAGTATGCTTGAAGAGCAGCCGTAACGCCAACCATTGCCTGTAATTCGAAACGCGGTATCTTTTTTGTCACATCTGCCAGTGGATCCCGGATTCAGGTGTAATGACAACGGACTCAGGCCACTTCACATTTAACCCGCAAACTGCGTCAAACCACACCAGATACAGGCTCGTGTCTACCTGTGACGGGCGTCTTGTGTGGTATTGGTTGCCTGCCAGGTCAGTCCACGACGTTATTCAAGTTTTTCGCGGCGCCTAGACAGAATTTGCAATATTCTTCCTCTTCTCACTCCTCACGGCATATATGGTACGAGGTACCCTTGCGCTTCCTTTCCGACCCTCACTTCACCAAACAAACTCAAGGGAGCCGAAAAAGCCCCTGCTACTCCTCAGGGGTCCTTTCAAGGGCTCTCACCTCGCCTCAGGCAAGTTCTGTCTGTTAACCCCCACGATAACCTCTCCGATTTCTTTTTCCAACCAAACCATGACCACATAACCCTAATCCTTCGTGCCGTCCCTTTCATCCAGGCACTCCATTACAAAAAGCCACTTCTATCACTGGTTCCAACTCCATTGAGAGTAATCCATTATCTTACACTGCCAAACCTATTGACCAATGCAGGAATGTCAACCTTATCAAAGCATATATATACCCTCAACATTGTGTTGTGTCATCTCGGCATACTGGGGTGAGCATTCCAGTAACAGGGCTGGGCACGAGTCCTGCTTCCACCTGATGGGATCAAAAGTGTTGACATGATGAACAAGCGCCTTGGAGGTACTGTGTCTTGGTTATTTCACTTAGGAAGGACCCAATGGCAAAGGCAACTACCTCTTAAAATCCTTAATCCCTTGAATTTACACCATTATACTGAACTTTACAGGCTCTCCTTGTTTATTTTCTTGCCATGAGGCTTGTGACATTCCATAAACAGGGGCCTTCTATGCTGATGGTTTTCCCATCATACATAACACCATAGACAAGTCCTGCCTTCAGCTGAAAACAACATACAGCACATTGTAACACCAGTCTTGTCAGGTGTTTGTGACAATACAGAATGATGATAATTCACAGGGGTACTGACATTGTCTCTGTCATGCAGCATGTTGATGAATTCTTGAAATTTCAATATGAAATCTGGGAGGTCTTTTTTTTTAAATTCAATGTATATTGCACTAGGCTAGCTAATACAAATGAGTGCATGAATGCAGTCCCAATACTGAAACAGAAGAGAAAGAGAAAAGGAAGGAAAAGAGATAAGAGAGGGGATATGAGGAGTGGAAGAGCTACACTACAAGACATGATAGAAAAGAAATCTTTGAGATTCAAATCAAGTAAAGGTTTTCATGAAAAAAATTGAAGGGGAGTAGGAGTAGGGGAGTTGGTTATAAGGTAAGATAAGAATGAAGAGGTGGGAGAGTAGGGGAGCTAGCTACAAGACAAAGTAACCCTTTAGTGAATGTCCAGTACTCTATTAAGGTGCAAACACTCTCTTCTTGTGAGATGGCAGGCATTGAACTCTTCTTGTGTGACAGGTCCTTGTATTTGGTCAGTGAATGAGAATGCTGCCAGGTTGCAGTCCAGGAAGTTGATGAGCCAGTAGAAACCAGAGTGGTCTCTGGCTGGGTAGTAGAAGCAGGGGTAGTTGGTGTTACGAACATTGCAGACTCCGAGAACACCGAGGAGACCGAAGAGCCCGAGCAGCAGTCTTACGAAGAATGGGATTTGATGAAGCGCATGATGGTAAGCCTCTGGCAGGAAACCACAGAGTTGCGACAGACACTTGATTGGGAAATGTGCGAGAAGGTAGACGAAGCGTGTTGCTACCACGGAGTATACTTTCCATGCGATGACGATTTGTGATTGGACGCTGAACTTACTACTTCCTATTTCAGACACTTTCTATATTAGGACAAGGTATCAATTTCGTCGCCTTCAACATATTTATGTTCGCATCAATTATGCTTGCTCTTGCAGACTTTCGCTTTATGACATATGCACTCCACTCCTCTCTTCTTCTGCCCTATGCCCTATGCATTCCTTTTCTATATGCATTCCTCTTATTCGACATCTATGTTACTATTGATCTACTTCCTAAAGTAGTCGTAGGACTTGTATAAGTACAGCGCCTGGACATGTAGATTAGCAAGTCTAATCTTAAAGAGTTGTGTTACCTTCTCTTGGAACTTGAATAAGTCCTTGAGTCGTATACCTCTTTGAGTCTATATCTCTTCGCCCTTGTGTGCAGCTTTCCCGTCAAAAGGCTTCTCGTCAACGTCTTGTCCTACGGAGTGTGCGATCTATACGAGTTCGCTGCCTAGAGACAACGTGAACAGCCACCCGAGGTTAAACAGAGCAGCTCCTTCAGACCTGTACAGGACAAGGACCTCTGCTCGTCTCACTTACAAGGATAGGCTCCGACTTAGGCGTCGCTTAGCCAAAGAAGAAACCTTGTAACAGTTGGTAAGTATATGTTCCTGAGTTTTGAGTGCTTCACCACATGGATAGGAGGTGATGTAGTGCCCTGGAAAGAAGCACTGTCTAAAGGTACCAATGGGCATGTGATTTGTGACACAGTGAGTGAAGTGTGTGCATAGGTTTGGATTTTTACCAAGTGCAGAATTAAGCCAAGTGCCACCTTTAGCATATTTGGGCTCAAGAGGTTGCTGGGCTGGGTTTTGGAGTGGAAGCCAGTTATGGCTGTGGTATGAAGGATTGTTCATGAGTGTCTTCAGTGAGAGAGACACTTTGAAGTATAGTGGTTTCAAATGAACCCAAGGGATGTGTGGAGGGGCTGCTATTTATTGTTAAGTAGCTGCAATGATTTGGTGAGGGTATGTGCTTGGTGATAGACCAACCACCTTGCTGACAATGGGATAGGCCAAAAATGGACATGATGAAGAAAGGAAAGGGAGAACCAGTCTCAAAGAGGAGGGGCAACAGCAATGGAGTCCTTGTGAGCACTGTGGAGGCTGTAGGAAAAAAGGTTTTTAGCTGAAGAAATGGAGTCTGTAAATATGATGATAGAAGAGATGTTTGAAGAAGAGAAGAAAGAGATAGATGAAAAAAGAGCTAAACAAAGAGCATACAATTCAGCATCAGAGGAAAGAACTTCACTACATGGCTGTATAGTGGAGGATATAATGTCTGAGGAAGAAGAATTAAAGACTAGAAATGCAGATGTTATGGAAAGGGAATGGTTGAGAGGAACAGAAGCATCTGTGGAGACTACAAAGGAGACAGGGGAAGAGAAGGTAAGGTCATGGATGCAAGAAGTGTTGGCTAAATGAAGGGCTATAGTGCCTTCTTTCAAAGGGTCAGAGCACTCAAAGAATTTGATCCAGTCACTAAACAGGTCCAGTAAACACTGTCCAGGTTTGGTGCTAGGGTAGAGGTGGTGGAACAAGTCTGAGATGAGTTGGGCATCAGATACATAACCTGACACTGTGGATCTGATTTTGGTATGGTGGGCATCTAGGAGGTCAACATCCTGGGTAAGAAGTTTTAAGGAATGGGAGGGGGGGAGGGTGTGGAATTGGAGAGAACATCTCTTTGTGAGTTTGAAGAGATGGAGCTGGATGGAGATGAGGCTGGCAATGGCTTCAACACCTCCAGTTAGTGTGGTGCAGAACACTCCCATTATCCATAGAGCAGCTTGCTATTGCATACATTGGAGTAATTTGACAAGGCCTCAATACCTGTCATTGTAGTTAAACCAAAGTTGAAAGCTATATATAGCAATTGGAATGACACAGGATCTATAAAGGAGGTATTTATGGATAGGTGAAAGGCCTTGAATGGAGTTTCTGAGTATGTGTATGCACTTGACAGTAGAAAGGGCTTTGATGGAGTAAAAGCAAATATGCTCTTTGAATGTAAGTGAGTAGTTGAATCAGAATCCAAGATAGTGGAGGAAGGGTTTCAGGTGGATGGTGAGGTCATTATTGATGATGACAGGAGAATTAGGGTCATGGAAGGGGTGATTAGAGAAGTAGAAGGCTTCCATCTTATTGTCTTCAAGTAGGAAGCCCATGGATAGGAGGTGAGAGTGGCATGCTTTGTAGACCTGTAAGAGAAGATAATAATTAGTATTGAAGGACAGAGATTGAACTATAATGAGTCCATCATCAGCAAAGGAGACTATTTTACAATGAGGGTCATTGGAAAATTTATACATGAATGGAGAGACTGATCTATGCAGTCCTTTGCAGACCAGGCATAACCTGCTACCCCTAGCTCCATAATGCCAATCACTTGAAGCAACATGACACCCTCTAGACAGACCACTCTAGGTTATCCCCTATTGGTGGGCTCTTATGCCATGTTTGGCAGACACTTTGACCTACTCCCCAAACTGGATAAAGCACTCAAGTTCTTTAGGCCTACTGAGAAGAGTGAGTACCCCTGAGGCCCAACCAACCTTTCAGCACCTTCCTATAGGGTGGGAGGTACAGGATCTCACTACTCATCTGCACATACTACTAACCTGATGCCAGCCACTTATGCAAAAGTGGGAGTGATGCTGGTAGTTGTGCTACTGGAGTCCCACAGTGTCCAAGCATCAATGGTATTGATGCTGATGAGAGTTGTGAGACATTGTTTCTCACTGAGGGAGGCTTGGGGTCAAAGGATCTTATCCTCCTCTTTATGGAGGGTAATGCAACATACTCTCACTTCATGGTCTGGTTTCTCACTGGGTTCAACAGTGAAAGCATTGATGACATTGAAGTCATTGCAGTCTTTGTTGTTAATATCTTCTGTATTGCCAATCATGGCAGTGAAATTATATTTGTCATCAATATCAGATCCATAGTCTGATTCAATGACTTCAACTTGTACTAGTTCATTTCTATTTGACAAACTGGGCTCTAGTTCCTCTTGGACCTCAGTGTTGTCATCTAATGTTGAATTCTGTTCAATTTCTTTGACTTCTTGTTGAACTTCTTCATCATTTGCTGGAATAACTGTGTATGCAACTTATATATAGCTGTGTTGCTTCCCTTTCTCTGGGCATTCATGAGTCCAATGACTATATTTTCCACACTTGTAACAAGGCCCTTTCTCTGTAGCCTTGTTTTTTGGATTTGCTTCACAGGTGCTTTGTTCTGTACCTGTGGTTTAAATTGGGCCTTGGGTTTGTTTTACTGAGGTGGAGGCCTTGACAATCACTTTGGTGGAAAGGTACTCAAGGATTGCCTTAGCTCATGAGCAGGGATACAGTCCTGCTCTGTGGATATACAATGAGGAACCCATGCAGTCCTTATTCTTGGTTCAGCTGTGGCAGGTTTCCTGGAAAAGCCTGCAGATGGTTCATGTGATTGAGAAGGTTTTAGTACCTTCTTGAAGAAGGCACTGCTTTGTATCTGATTCTCATAATTAGCTGTGTGTGCTGTAAAGTCTTCAAGTTGGTTTATCTCAGGAGACAGTCCTCTGTCAAACATGAGGAAGTGTCTCATGATTTGTGGGAGACCTTCTAAGAAGGTCTCAGTGAGGGAGTAGTTGTTGGGATGGACAGCCATATCTTGTGAGTATCCCAAGATGGCATCATAATAATATTGAATCCCTTCTTTGGGATTATACCTGATCTCTTTGAGGCTCTCATGAGCCTCATACATTAACATCAGTCTGATGAATCTATTATAGAGTGCCATAATGACACTCTTGAATGTCCAATTGTATTTACTACAATCTATACTAAGTACATGGCAAATGAACATCTCCTTCACCTCTCCAACAAGGTAATATTAAAGAGCTAGGATTCATAGGTAATCTGTAGCAGGGTTCTATCCCCCTAGTCCCTTCATGGTGAAGTCAGCATAGAGATTTGTCATGAATGACAACAAGTCTCTAAATTGGTGACTTTCACTATATGGTTCCAAGCTTTTTTCTGTAGAGAGCTTGTTTAATGAAGGTTTATAACCTTCAGGGTATTCAATTGGTTGTGCAAGGTATTGGTTGATCATTTAGTGTAAACAGTCATACATAAGATTGTTGTAACTCTGGATGGATTGTATGATCCCTGGAGTTATTGACTCATCACATGCCTCTCTGACTAGAGAGTATTGATGAGTCCCTTAATTCAGTGTGGGGAGTCATGAGGTGGTATGCACCTCCTGCTCCTCCTTTGTACTATCTTCTTCCTCTCCCTCTTCTTTTTGCATGGGAGGAAAATTTTGGAGGGAGTGTAGGTTGTATAGCAGGGGCAAATTTTGTCCCTATGAAGGTAGTTGTGAGAGTTGTTGGGGTAGGGAGGCCATCCTGACTGTTTTGCAGGAATTAGTTATTTGAGGTGTCTTGAGGGAGCCTCTAAAGAACACACAAGTAGCTGCCTTTTGCTCCTTATGTTCTGATATGATGGCTTCAATGGGTATATGTCCATTGAACCTAATGTATTGGTTGTCTATCAGAGATGACCTACAAGTATGGATGTCTTCATTTCACATCCATTGCAGAGTAACCCAGTTGCTCCATTTATCAGCATGAGGGGTTCATTTGACTGTAGGCAACATGAACAGTGTGCTTGAGACTTGGAATGAGCCAGCATTTATGGGAATGCTAGTGGCAGAAGGTTGTTTAGCTTTAACATTTGATGTTAAAGCCACTGGGGATTTTCCACCAGCCATGGATTTGGCTGATGGTGAATTCATGGTTTCAGGATTTATTGCAGGGTAGTTGCTACCCTGCACCATTGTTCTTGGTGATGGTATGCCCATTGGTCCTTTCCCTTTGGGAGAAATGATAGGGGGCAGTCAAGGCAACCAATGTGAGTTTAGGATAGTAGTCTGACCTTGGGGGTCAGGTTACATCAACAGAGAAGGCAGTGGTTAGGTTTGCAATGTCCCAGTGGTTAGGGCATAGTGTTGCAAATGGTTCATGAAGGTATTATTTCCTAGGATCATCTCACCATCCATGATGGTAGACTCTTTGATAGTGAAGTGTGTGGCTCTGAGGCCATACCCTTATGTATACCATTATCATACACTGAGGCACTCATTGTATGCTTGATCCATTTCCCCTGGTTGCCTGGGCACATGTAGATGTATTACAGCTTGGGCAGTATTTGATAGCACAGTTGATGAGGGAGATGGATGGCTTGGATATGGTTGAAGGATTGCTGGTGGTCCATCATTATTGTTTTGAATGTGTCAACAATGGTGCTCATGTACAGAGTGTTGTTCTGCCCTCTTGATCACTTCATTGATCTTGGCATAGAGGGGATCAAAGGTGATCCCATTATTAGTGGAGTCAAGAATGTACTCCAGGTACAGTTGAGTGGGTTGTATTTTATATATGCTATACATAGGCATAAGGTCAGTTCATTTGACCTTTGTAGCTTGGGCCTTCTAGTAGGCCATGCAGAGCTTTGTCAAAGCTTTGATATATGTAGTGTAGAATCAGTTGGAACATCAGCCATATAGTCAAGGGGTTTGGATGTAGGCTTAATTCCTGCCAGACCTTTCAGCTGTGTACAGTCACAGACAAGCAAAGCTGACAAACTTGATTATCTAAGGAACAGCTTGTTGAATTCCTCTCAAGCTCTGTGGATGAACTCAGAATGATTTTAGACTTCAAAAAACACATCTTCCTTAATTTTCTCATGGTTTTTTGGTTCCAGCCATAAATTTTAGTCAAATTTTTGCAAAGATAGCACCAGAATCCAATGAATCTAAGATACAATAGCATCTAAATGCATTATAGCCTGCCAAGAAATGGCACAGTAACCCTTCTGCTTCCAAACCACCCATGCCACTGCCTTTCCTGTTAGGCCAACCCTATAGGCACTCATGGATCACCAGGATAGATTCACAAACTGGCAGATAACATCAACCAGACATGAATCAAATGCCTCAATAGCTGCTTTCTTGGCTTCATCAAATGTCCACTGCCATGCCTATCATCCTAACTTGAAATCCTTCCCTTCCCAAATCAGCCATCCACTCATGATGATTATCTTCCAATGCATCCCAGTATAGCCCATCATCCTCATTCTCAGACTCAGTGTCAGAATCCACCCATTGTGGTTTGATATAATCTATGCCTCAGGTGGGGCCTTCTTCATCTGAGTTTTTGGCATTGCCTGAAACATTGCCACTAGGCAACACCTCAGTGCTGAGCCCTCCATCAACATCCACCTCCATTGTGTTTTTGAGAGCATGTTGCTCATGACTTGGAGTGACACTCTTACTGGTGACACTCTCACTAGTGACCCTGGGCTGGTTTTGAAGCCCAGATATGTTACATTTGCACTTTTTCTGTCAGTTTATAGCAGTAGGTAGAGAATGTTATAAAAGAATAAAAAATTAATTACACAACAACCACTTGTTAGACTTTCTTCTAACTTTAGGTTTACACTCAACTCCATGAAATAAATCGAATGCAACACTTTCCATAAATTTTGAATGTGATTTGGGTCCCTGGCCATAATTTTCGCAGTCATAAGATGAAACAGCACTTTGTGAGTGAACTGCTCATCAGAATTTCTCCTTTCTGGGCTCAATGAACTCCCCTTAATGAGATCTATCAATTGAGCATGTTTTCCCATGAATCAAAACTACTCTACTGAGTTGGTCAGTTTTGGTTGTCCACAACTGTAGTCCCAGGTTCAAACCCCTAGGGATGCATTTCTTTGGGAGCTACTAGTGTGCAAAGTGTGGTTGCTTAGCAATAATCTCAGGTAATTCCAAAATGGTTGTATGGTCCTGTTTGGGTCTCAGGTAGTTTTGGGCACACTGATTACTGGTACTCTCTGGGATTAAGCCAGCTTTCAAGCACCTAGGGAGAGATCTCCCAGGCTAGCATGGGTAAATTACTCAGCTATGCAGCAAGTCATGTAGTGACATCATACTGTAATGGTGTGACTAAGCTATGTGCTCCACCCAGGTCCAATATACTGGCTAAAGGTAGTGGTGCTCCCCTAGTAAAAGAGCTTAATCTGGGGTATATCTCAGGCCATTACTGGAAATAGGGCATTATAAGAGAGGGATTTAGGGAGAAAACAGTCCAATCTGGAAGCATGCTAAAAAAAGCCAGCTGGAACAGGATACCCCCCACTGGTCCACTTCAGCATAGTTTCAGTAGTTAGTAGGCATAACTCAATCTCTAGATCAAGGGTGTCAGTTGTTAGCCAGCCAATGACCCCATGTCACATACCTCTGGAGTGACCTCAGCAACTAATCTGGTAGTGGTGCCTGCAAGGTGTAGAGCCTAGACAGTTAGGTATAGGGATCCAGGTCTTGATGGCATAACTAAACTGGCTGCTGGGTAATGGAAAGTAGCCCTAGAGTAGTGCCTGGATCAAGCCATAGGCTATAGCAAGGGATGTCAGAGAATACTCCCTTGGCTCAAGAGGACTAAATCCTATACCTGTCAGCTTAATACAGTTAAAAATAGTCAGGTTCTGGCCCAAGTTGATTCCATGTTATCTGAAAGGGTAGGGGTGTCTACAAAGTGCTCCATAGATAGGGAGCCCATGACCTTTCCTTTTCATCTCCTATCTCCCTTGTAGTAGCTACTGATAGTTCTGTTCCTTCCAACCCATCTCTTTCTGTCACTTCCACTTTCATTGTATTTGATTCCTCTTCTGTGGACACACTCTCTTCTTCCATCCAGCCTTGTGGTAAAGTTCTATCTTCCAATGCTGAATCTTATGCTCTATATCTTGGACTTTCCTCTTCTATTTCTTTTGCTTCCTCTTGAAATATTTCATCTATTATAGTTTTTACAGACTCAATTTCCTCTGCTAAAAAGCTATTTTCCCACAGTCCTCACAGTGTGCACCAAGACTCCATTGTGATCACTCCTCTTCTCTACTGGTGGCTCTCCTCCTCTCCTCTAAACTAAATCCACTTTTAGTCAGTTCCTTCATTTGCCAATTGGTCTGTACACTTTTAAGCATACCAACTCACAAAATCCCTCCATCTCCCCAATAACAGATGCCAACCCTACCACACCTCTCTCAGGTTTGTTTGCAACTACTATACTCAAAAATGCTTCACTCTATGGTGTATACTTATGAACAACCCATCACATTGTGGTCACTTATGGCTTCATCTACTCAACCCTACTGAACAACCTCTTGAGCCCAAGTACACCAAAGGTAGAACTTGGCTCAACTCACCTCTTGGCTGAGACACCCAATTATGCATGCACTTCACAAGATGTATGACCAACTACATGCCCATTGGCACCTTCCAATAGTGCTTCTTCCCAGGATGCTATATTACCTCCTACCCCTGCAGTAAAGTGCTAGAAACCCAGGACCACATCCTCAACAATTGTCCCTGCTTTTCCTATCCAGTTAGAGCCTGTGACAGCTTCTTCTGGATCATCAATTTCCTCAACTGCAACCCAGCAGCCTTTTCTTTTGGCGACTAGCTCCAAGGACTCATTACCCAAGAGGAGTTCACTACCCACCACCTCATCCAGAGAGAGTAACTTGCATTCAATGGAGTTTCTGATGTTCACTAAAGGACTGTCTTTTCTCTCTCTTGTTTCATAGCTAGCTCCCCTACTCCTACATCTCTTCAACCTTCTCCTTCTTTTATCTCCTGTTTTTCACATTTTGATAAGTCAATTCATTCTCTCTTTTCTCTTCATTGTCTCTAGCATAGCTCCATGCTCTCTAACCTCTTCATTTTCTCATTCTCTCTTAGTCCCTTTCTTTTATCTCTAGTCTTGGTATTGGGACTGCTATCATGCACCCATTTGTAGTACCTAGTCTATTGCAATAAACTCAGATTTTTTTTTAAAAAAAAAAGAATCAGTTGGAACTGACATCTATCAGTGAGTTGGTTTCCCTGTATGACTCTGCTATGATCATTTCAGCATATACCAGCATTTGGTGTTTGTATTGGTATTTATAATGCCATAGTCTATGAATATAGAGTTCACTTGGTCTTCTAAAGAGACCACATCATTGAGGGTAGGAGACAGGAATTCAAGTGTTGATGGTTTACAATGTGAACCATGAGATTGGGGTGTTGAGCTTGATGACATGGGGCACACTGTAAGGGGATGGCTCAGTTTGAGTTTGGGGAAGAGAGGGAGCTTCTCTGGAGCTTCCTCACTGGTAGTAGACAAGTCCTGAGTCAATGCATCTGCTAGAGGTATTGAGATGGGGATGAAGGAAGTCAGTTCACTATATGGTGAAGGGATTGATGGGGGAGGGAGTGTGGATGGGGTATGTGTAACTTGTATGCTCATATCATATGTCATCATATTGAATTGCAGTTGCATGTCTCCAGACACATTGTAGTGTCCAGAGGGATGGTTCATTGAGACCATTTGGATGGGTTATGAGAGGATTTTGCTTTAAGGTTTTAAGTGCAATAGTTGCATTTAATGGTTTCACTTAGTACATGCCCAAGTGCAGGGTATAGTAAAAAAGTGTAAACCTGTTGGGTTTACTAAGAGTGTTTGACCTTATATTCATACCAAAGTACTATAAGCCCAATTTATTGAGTGTACTAAGAAGTATAGTATAAGGTTAGCTATCCTAATGACAGCTGATGATGATTATTATAAAGAATATGTATTTGATGGATTGAGTAATCCACCAAGGCCAAAGACAAACAAGGAAATTAAATGATTAATTATTGAAGGAGCAACTCAAAATAAGGAAGGGACAAAAGATAACACAACAGTAAGGGCCTAGCTCTTACAATATATCACTTGTTAACAGTAGTCCTCACATGTTCCAGGTTGTTTGAAGTCTATATCTTGAGTAGATAGAAAGTTGAATTTTCTGCTGCTTGTTGCACTCTGCCAGATAATGCTGACTCAGAGTACAAATAAAATAATCATATCAATTACATGTTTCAATGTCATTTCTTCCTAATGAAATCTTAGGGCTCATGTCTCCACAATCTATCCTTGCCAGCCTGTGTTACTCCTATGTATGCCAATGGAGTGTTTAAGGGAATATGTATATGAAGACCTGGAATATGAAGAAAGGATAAAACAGGCCATCAAGGGGCTGAACAGGCATCCCTATCACACAATCACTGCTGCTGCCAAAGCTTTCAAGGTGCATGTATACTTCATTCCTCAGTCTATCATGAGATCTAGTAATGATAAAGGTCAATCAATCCCTATCAGTATGAACTTAGTTAGTGATTATCCTGCACTGGTTCTGTCTAGACATCAAACAGAACATCCTTAGCCATGGTCTTACTTGAATTTTCAGTAAAATCTTGTTAGATTCAGTATCCTGACATTTATTAATGATACTCATTACTGCTTACTTTGTCTAATACTATACCAAATGTGCAACCTTGTACAAGTCAGATGGTGACCAATGGTCTTATGGACAGTGTCATATTTGGCTTGTCTCAGCTGTCTTGTCACAGCCATGACCAGTGAACCAAGGGTGACCCATAACTATATGACCCTACTATTTTGGTGTGCCTGGGGTTTCAGTGGTCACATCCTTGTCACATATGCCAAAGACTGCCACCCAAAACTCAGATGATGGAATAGTGACACACATTAAGTACCTAAGTTGTTACAATCATCTCAGTTTCTTGCTGTCTCTCATTGTCTCTCCTGTCATCTGTTAGTATTATCCTCTGTCATCTTTCTCTATTTTCTTTCTCTCTAGCCCTTGTCATCTCAACTTGCACTTTGGTCATTGGTCATGCCTCATCTCTTCTGAGTTGTACTATACTTAGTATTTGGACTTAGTGTTACCTATTACAGACAGTTCCTCATTTGAGTAGATCTTATATCTTACCTCAGGCTTGGTCTAGTATTATTAGAACACTGAAGTGGTTATAAGCCTCTTGATATGGACATGTAGAATAGTATTCTCTCCAGTATTAAAGTAGCTCATAAAGTAAGTAGAACTTAGCTTTACTGTTAGGTTGGTTCTTTTCACTAGTCACCTAAGCTTTGCTAGGGGGCAGCTATCTCACTAGATGATTTGCAGAGGTGCTAGGATCTAGTGAGAAGGATCACAATAAGAAGGTGGTGAGGCAAGTGTCCAGTTAAGCACATTTAAGAGGTCAAATGCTTATCAGTTGAGAGTATGACCAATAAGACATTTACTACCACACTGATTATGAACTAATGTCAATCCCAAGGGTAAGAGTGAAGACACAAGTATGATTTGAGATTTAAGAATATAGGAAAGCTTGTGCTTTCAGTACATGAGCAGCTATTTAAGCTTTACTTCTACTGTCCTAATCAGATAACTATGACAAAGTAAGGCTATGAGTCTGAGAGTCAATAGAAGTATAACTACAGAGCAGAGAGATATAAGAATAGAAACTAAGACAAGAATAGAAACTAACTAACTAAGGAAATAGTTCAAGTCTGAGTTCAGCTGAGATACAAGAATACAAGACAAACAGTCTGTAGTAGCAGAGATAAGAAAGAAACTATTTACTGGATTATATTACAAGTCCATATCAGAGTGAAGGCATCCATTGGTAGAGTCAGAGGAATATGAATCAGGAGATGAGGCAGAACTGGGGATGGTGAAGTTCCCCATGAGAGGTGAGTCAGAAGAGTCTGACTTGTGCATTGGACTGTGGTGCAGTGAGGACAATGATAATGATGATGATAAGATGTCTGCAGTGATGTAGGGAGGTGGATATGGTGGAGGATCTGCAGTGGGTTCTTCTGGATTTGACTTGTCAATACCAGGGATGTTAGAGTCAATATTTCAGAGAGGTAGAAGCTATGTGTGATGGGGAGGAATGGCCAGAGGGTCATTGGAGTTAGGGTCAACATGATAGACTTCTACTTCTCAGAAGTAGAGTCCATGGGTGACTTCATATTTGATAATATGCAGGACAACCTTGGGTGGATACATCATGTAGGGGTGGAGGAATACAATGGGTTCTCTTGCATAGGGGATCATCTTCCATCCATGGGCCCAGGTGGAGTCAAAGTTGTTATGGATAGTTTGAATGTATAACCCATTGGGATCAAAGATGTGGGTGAAGGGAGCATTTTCCCAGGCAATACGAAGTATCTCTGTCATCATGCAGTCTGTGGAGTAGAATATGGGTCCAGGCATCAGCTAGTCTTCAGAGAACAAAGATGCATGGCCAAGAAGGTGATGATTAGTGAAAGCTTCATTGCAATAGCAAGCTGGGTCTTCAGTTGGTATACCAGTATCTTGAGTGGTAGAGTGGGAGGCACTTGGGAGTCCAAGCTCATGGACTAAGGTGTAATAAATAATATTTCAATGAGGTGTGCCAGACATGCTCATAACATTTACAATCACTTGTACATAGCACAAGAACAGCAAGCTCTTCTTCTGCTCTATCTTCTTGCTGCATGAGAGCTCTACCTACCTTGACAGGATAACTGGCATAACAGCTAAACCCCTGGAGAGGCCTGTAACCCTACAAGTTATATCTCTCCTGGTGGCAGTCCCCATGAGATCTCTGACCAGCCTCTAGTTCACTTGTGAATGGACAGGTGTTCTAATTAGGAACTTAATAGTGTCAGGTTGTCTTAAGACAGTATCTCTCTGCATTGGTGCAACATCCATACTATGCCTAAGTAACATAAGTCAGTGTGATTAATAAAGATGTGATTCAATGTCTGCTTGAATGCTCATATAAGAGGGTTCCACATGCAGTTCAAAGTCAAAGGGCACTGGAAATGTCATGGGCATGACATATTGGCAAGCCCAATGAATGGAATTTGGGTGATAGTTTAGCTGTTATGGTGGACAACTGGGCAGTCAACTCATTGCTTTATGCACTTCTCACATTCTGGGTCCTCATGAGCACGTTTTTGCCTGATTCACACTCATAACATTGACAGGCTAGACATTGCAAGTGAAATGGACTGGCCTACTTAGGGGACAAATTAGCAAAATGGGGTGTGTGATGGGATCACTATGTTCATACTCTGACTCAGCATTGTCTGGCAAGGTGTGACAATGGGCTCAAAACTGATTCTCAGTTTACTTCAGCCATAAATTTCAGAAAATTTGGAGGTTGCTAAGGATAGTGCTCTTAGGTGTTGTGCAAAATATGAAGCCAAAAATTCTGAGAGTGTGAAGAGATATTTGCAAAACACCAAAACCCCCGGATGCACTGAAACGGTGGGGTCATAGAGTAGTAGGGATGTCAATACTAGTGTTACTAGTACCGCTATTATGTAATCACTAAATTAATGCGGGAAAAACAGTTTTGGCGGCCGACAACTTCACATGAAAAATCCTGGAAATTTCACTTTTCGGTTTACTTTGATGATCAGTTCTTGACTGTAGCCCAAGAAGGCTACAGACTCGAAGTGGTCTTCGAAGCATGGATCTAACACCAGGCTATTTCAATAATACCATGGACTCCCGTTGATTGGATGTTCGGATGGTCACATCAGTGATAGCCGCCACCCCCACGCCTTTAAAGTCCAGGGATTGCGCAATGACCTATTTTGTATACGCCCCGATGTGGCATCCCTCAGCGATGAATGGCTCCGACCTTGCTCGTCGCTTTCTGCAACCCCTTCGTATTTTGATACAATGGATATGTGTAATATATATCACATATGGCATATGACTTTCTCGGAAGTTTATGCGAGGACGCAAGTGTGCGAACATGAGGCTCATCCGAATAAAGAGCAGCATACAATATTTTAATGATCGATGTGATGAAGGAGACTCAGCACCATCTTTTTGCCGCTTCAGTTAACGGACTCAGACAGTCCTTAAGCAGAACCCCCTACCGGCGTCATGGATTTTGTTGCTTAATTGTTGTATTGGACTGATGTCATGCCTCGTTCGTAAAACAGGTTTCCCTGGCCGTTCCGCTCGGCACCGATATCGATCTAGGATCTTTCTCCCGGAGTCCCATGATGATCTGCACAAGGTCTGCAGGGGTAGGCAAGAGTTCACACCCGGCGTCTAAGGTATGTAATCACGGATAACAGTGTATTCAGAAGTGCGGGATATGGTTTAACAGCTTGGTATTGTTGACTTTGTTTGGAAGCGCCTTGGCACACACCAGTGCGAAATTCACCAACGAAACACACACTCTCGAACAAAGGAGTTTCATTTTGGCTGCCAGCCACCGCAAGCACTTTCGAGCCTTCACGCCACACATGTAAACAACCTTATTTACCCATTTTAGCTGACGATAATCATGCTTGTGACCTCGTTTCGATGTCAAGCCCGTGGGGAAGCCCAATAAGCAAAGTTTCCCATCAACGACATCTTCTTGAACAAGGTGGAGTTGATGCATAGACTGTTTCGTTGTCCCTGCTTCGTCTCGGTGGCTATTGGTGGACAATTTAATATGTCTGAATTTATCCAACCTCGGTGTGGAATATTTTCCCATCCCTCACTTGCCTTGACTTAATGTCGGCAGTGGCTCTTCGAGCCATTGACAGTGGGTTTGACAGACCACGGACTTACACCAGGAAACGGCAACTTGGGCAACTACATATGCCTTTTTTGCTCGGCCGTCGTTGAATCCTTCTCTCATCCTGCCTATCAACTCTTTACCTTTCCTCGATCCACCCTTCTTCGGAGCCTCCGTCTCTTGCCATAAGCGCAAGCTCGACGAACCGTGCACCGACCATGTCCTTGCTTGATTTGGTGGCCATATATTCCTATGGTTTGCAGGATCTATACGACGGTGTGGAAAGCATAAATGAAGCTCGCTATGCCATGGCTGCGATGTGCGCCTTGCAGCTCTACGAGTGGCTTGCATCGTGAGTTCCGTGCCAGAATTTCACACCGATAATCTCTTATTTTTCCTCAAAGACTCGATGACGAGATCCGGCTAGTATGTGTCCGACACAACATCTCCACTAACCATGGCTGAAGTGATATCTTTCAAAGATACACAAGTCGCGCCGCCTTTCGATGATCAATATAGCCTATTTTCTATGTCGTTATTATCCTGCCGTACTTTGGGTCGTGATTATGTGGGGAATCGTCGGAAACCACCCACCAGAGCTGTGCATGCAAGTCGTGAGGCCGATTAACGCGTTGCTAGCCCCTTGTGTAGGTCTCTGATTCTAGTCCGCGGGCTTCAACTGATAGTAAATTTTCAGCAATTTACGTCGCAAGGTACAGTTTCCTCCATGTCGCTGATTGAGACTGCGTTCTTCACACTTGATCCTAGGTGTCATGATGATGCGTGCATATGCTTTCACCTCTCGCAACCGTCGCGTTTTTATTCTTCTGATTTTATGCTATGTTGCCCTCGTTGGTATCAACATCTGGGTATTCTGCGGCAGGGTGGATATTCCAGTGGAACTATACGTCATTCTACAGCGTACTGGGTGCTTTCCGAACTACGGAGAAGGGATCATGGCCGTGCGGATAGGAGTGAGTGTTGCCTCGTGCCATCCTTTCTGGCTTTTTTTTACTGATGTATTCCCATAGTACACAATTGTTCGGGATCTTCATTTACTCGTGTATTCACGAAGCTAACGTACGACCAGCTCGCCGCCACTTTAATGGACCTTACCTCGTTGATTGTTGTTTTTGTGGTGAGTGATTTAGTCAAGCCACTTCGGCATCCGCCTTCCTCATGCGCGCATAGTATTGCTACAAAATCCGCATGCGGGAGATTTCTCTGGGACGTTACTTTGTGAAACAAGGTGCGCACATGCTCCACTATCCCGTTGTAGCTCATGGGAGTTTAACTACTTACCCAGGTCTAGTGGCGTTCGCCTTCGTGTGTGCCATCAACGTTATATGCTTAGTACTGTACTTCCGGTGAGTCCCACCTATCGTGAAGTCTCGTAAACGATAACATTATTAACATGTCCGTTCACTCCAGACCACCTAGATACCAAAGTGGGATTGGACTTCCTATGATCGTTGTGCTTCCGAACCTCGTAGTAAGTTCTTCATGCGCCTCGTATCCTTCTTGATGAAGCCCTAACCTAGTCTTTCCAGGCATGTCGAGTGTCAGTATCCATGTCCAACTCTGGTCCATTTCCACTAACGAAACCAATTGAGACAGAATCCTACAGCTACGGCGACACTGCGAGCCCCCTTCTGAAACAGAACTCGCAGAACGGACATCTAGAGTCGTCCGGGAAGCCCTCAACCACCGAGGTACTGATGCGTGGACAATGCATTAGCTCTTTAAAGTGGCTCCTTGATTCATGGGCTTATTATGTGTTTACGACGCTTATTGCATTTCGGATATAATCCCTCTTTTTCTTTATAATTCGTCAATTACTTGTACTTTTATCTTTGCGGCCGATTTTGCTCTCAGGCCTACTGTTACGTTGATATTTTGCTTTCGTGTGTTACCACAGCACTATAGATATAGTTGGACCTTTATGGTCGCCAATCTTCAGGCATGTACCACGTGTCTTCTACATAGTTTAGATCTTTGATTTCCGCCGAATTTGTAGGGTGTTGACTGAGCCCTGGATGCGGCGGCCATTTTGACACGCCTCGAGGTCCGGGGTTTAGTTTCGCAATAATCACCCCGGTTTCCTCAACCCAAGAAACCGTATTCACCCCGTTCGAATGCTCTGTGCTGCCCGCAAGCGTATTGTTAAGGTATAGAATTTGCCGCATGGCTTCGCCACTGTCATCTATAATGTAAAGGGGCTTGTTATTCGAGTCTGGACGTCTCGACTTGGAAGCTTCTCAAGGAATTATGATAAATCCTTTGATTTTTCGGCTACCAAAAGGTTTTGAGGCACTTTGAATAACGAAACCGCGAATAGGACCGAGAGAAGGTACTATCGTTGTTGGACCAAGGTCTGAATATACAGGTGGGGTATAGACGAGGTGTTAAACATGATGAAAAGGTATAAAGAAACAATATAAAAATGTCAAAACTCTATGCAAGACGTGGCCCGCAGAATGTATGCAATAAAGTCTGACATGTCTGACATTTGAAAATGCAAGTAAATGCGAACAGGGAAGGCAGGGGCGTAGAAATGCGCAGCGGGAGGTTACACATAAAAATAAAGATATCAAACATGGGAATGCAAGAGGAGTGGGAATAGGGCTGGCAACGAACAAGATGGAAACACCGCCCATTTGTTAGAAATGGGACACGTATCTTCCATTCCTTCTATACACCGCCTTACATCCCACCGTAGGCATCTCTTGGATCATACACAGTTGTTAACGCACTGGTGGAAGATAAGGGACGCGGAGGGGTCTTGTCCGCAGTTGCGGGGGTCGATGATGTAACTGCTGACGACGCTGCGGCTGCGGTCGGGGATGTCGAAGAGGGCGCGGAAAGTGTGGCCGCAGGTGTTGAACTTCCGGAAGTAGAGGCAGAGACACTACTAGACTCGCCAGAGATGTTTGACACGGTCGTGGAGGGTTTGACCTTGAGATCTGGTTTATAATTCTCAAAGCTACTCGTAGCCTCGTACGCAGGCGGAGCATCGCTATCTTCCGTTGACGTTTGGTTGTAGTTGACAGAAGTAGACCGAGTGACATCGCGTGTTGTCGAAGCAGGTGAGGCGTTGGAAGGATAACGTGTCGGCTCGGCCCTTTCGGAGACGAGAGAAGGTGAGGAAGCGAAGGGGTTTGGCAAGGCCAAGCTATCCTGTCCGGAAGCCAAGGAATCTGGTCTCTGTACTGAGGGAGGTCCTGATGGAAGATAAGCGCCGTATTGTTGATAATGAGGTTGAGGGGCATAATGAGGTTGCGGCGGGTATGCATGAGGATCACCATAACCGTAGGTATGATGTGGAGGTGGGTATTGACCGTAAGGAGCTTGAGCACCATAAGCATCGGGATAAGACGCAGGATAAGGCGCAGGATGAGGTGCATTGTAAGGGGCATGACCACTGTATGGAACTCCATAGTGCGCTTGTTCTCTGTAACGACTGGCACCCGGAGAAGAGTATTGACTGGTACTCGAAGAAGAGTACTGATTTGATTGCGAAGAAGGCGTATTCTGAACGTGCTGCTCGATCATAGTTGGCGGACGCGGCTTTCTGCGTTTTTCTGCAGGATCCTCTAATTGGATGGCGGATTGACGGAATTTAGCGGCATCGAAGGCTTCAGCATGAGCCCGCTTTTTCTCTCGTACCCGCCGCTGGAGAAGGGGGGGTTAGGATATATGGCGGTATTGAAGTCATGTACCATACCAGGAACAAAAATAGTGCAGCTCCAATGAGGCCTAGGGCAACAAAGCCACCAACAATACCTCCGACCACTGCACCCGTACTGACGCCACCAGGAGCCTCAGGCGATGAACTTGGTGTAGCGCTGGCCGGAGATGTTGTACTTGTTGATGTCGTTGATGAGGAAGGAGGATGAGTGGTGGTAGATATTATGGCGTTCGAAGTCGTTGAGACTAGAGGCGAGGTTGACTAACGGAAGATGAGTCGTGCAAATTCTGGGTAGAAGGGAGAGGACTGACAGTGATGGACGACGATGGGACTACAGGCACTACGCTCGTTGCTGGTTTGCTGGGAATGGGAACTGGCACACGAGTGGAGATCGTAGGAGGTGCTGAAGGTAAGGTTGCAGTCGGTCTCACAGGTGTGAGCGTCGGGGTGGCTGTGGGCCTTACTATCGGTGTCCGGATAGGTGTCTTGATAGGAGGGCGAACAGGTGTCGCCGTAGCTGAAGAGATGATGAGCGATCTAACCCTTAGCAGCTAGAAGAGGTTCGTACAGCGCACAGGGGTCACTTTTGCTGTCGTGGTCGGGCGGACGACCTGCCTTCGCTCAATCTCTTTGCGCCGATGGAAAGGTCCATGACGATGACTCTGGGGGGTCATGAAGAGTACAGATGGATACGGAGTTGGCCAGTCGTGAAAACGACGAGAAAAAGTGGAGCGAAAAGAGGGCTAGTGTTGGAGAACAAAGGATCGTGGATTGAAAGACCGGAGATGGCGAAATTGCCTTGGAGGAGAGGACCGCTGGTGGAGAGGGGGGATTGAAGCGTGGGTTGGGAATGGAGAATTGGATGGCAGGCAAGGGTGCCATCAATTAGGTCCGGAAAACAAAGATCACGAGTGGTCGCCAATCATTTTCCAATTTCTTTGACCTGATGTTGAATGTCAAACCAGGTTTCAACATGGTTACCAACTGAAAAGGATACCCATAAATACGTACATAATTCGCTCGAATATCCTTTTAACAAAACGACAGTGAGGGGGTATCTGGAAACTTGAATGAGCGCCACTCAATCGACCCAGCCGAGATGGTTGGGCTGTTATGTTCTTGGTTTGAGTTGAGTAATGGCGACTATGGAATTCCGTGTGCGTTTCATTTTCAAGAAATATGGCCTATTGTTTTGGCCGAGACGCAAGGCAGCGACTGCCGGTACTCGGGAGAGTTTATGGCCTGGGAAATATCCAAGCTCGTAGTGTATAGCGACCGACCGCGTATCCAGTTGGCAAAAACTCAGTATTCCTGCGACCTTGCTGCATGTGTCACTACTCACTGGGCCTTTCATTTTCACGGAACAAGTCGTTCGAAGGACAGATGAAGTCGTAGGACGAAGGATGGTTCGGAGCACAAACGGTAATTGTGCGGACCGGTATCCGGCCAAAATCATGGTTGTGACAGCCCTCTCCTATGCTCAAAGTTCTACCCCTCTGTCCCGCACTTTCTAGCGTAGAATAGCCCCTCCTTGAGTTATGCTTCATATTCGACGACTCCCCCTGTGGATACCCTCAACACGAATCGCGAGAAGCTTCCCATGTCGACCTAAAACGACTTCAATAAGCGTGCGCAGCGTTTTCCAGGAGCTATAGCCTCTTACCAAAGACCTTGTACAAATTCAGGAGCTTCAAGCCGCCTTTCGTGACCCATCTTCGCCGTACCACATACCCCCTGGTACGCAGGGGCCAGAGGCACCAGATTCTCCATCGCATACCTACGGTTTCAACCATTCGGCACTTAGTCCTCCGGATCCGCTTGCGAAGGCGCACCAAATTTTAAGCAAGGAGGGCTTTGACCCTCATTCATTTTGGGAACAAAAGATTGTATGGGGAGACCATGATTCGTTCCAGTCAGTTCTCTTCTTGCGCCTATTCTGTGATCTCACTGACACGCGTCAGACACGTTAACAACGTTCGTTATGGTACGTGTTGTCGGGGTTATGGAGAGAAGTGCGCTTAACCTGATGGGTATACATTTACTAGTGCGATTTTTTGAGTCGGTAGGTTCAATTTTGGTGAATTCGATAGCGTCGGGGATGACTTATGGAATCCCGTAGGCCCGCATCAAATGGATGACTTCCTTGGGCCATGAACTCGGAGGTCCTGAAAAAGCCGAAGCTATGCTCAAGGGTCAAGGGGTATCGCTCATTCTGAAGTCAATCGAGGTCAAGTTCAGGCGACCGGTGACTTATCCAGACACAGTACGCGTTTCATTATTCGTTCTAAACCGTGGAGTGCTTAAGCCTAGCGATAGCTTCTGATTGGGTACAAACCCGTCCCACCCTCACCGGAGGGCGTTTCGGATAATGCTACTTTTGAAGTAAAGGCGTCAGCTTATTCCGTTGGGCAACAAGCTTTTGTCGCTCATTCTCGAGAATCCTTGGTCTGGTACGACTATGACCGTCTCAAGAAATGTGACCCTGGCGACCGAGTGAGAGAGGTTGTCTTTGGGAGGTCGCACTCAAGATAAGATATCTTGTGTTTACGAGTTTATGGCTACCTGGAGCTCATAGAAATAGATGTTCCGTATGCCCAGACTACCGGAGAAGAAGGAATGTCTTCTGGCCGTTTCGAGGGACTACCCGATTCCTTGGCGGCGAAATGTTTTCCAACACTTGGCCATCCATGAGTAGTAGATACAGTGTTCTGTTCTACAAGCCATGCGGGTTACAACGCGAAGAATTAAGCGAATAAGGATAAGGAATGAATTGATACCGTGCCGTTCGGATTCTCGAAGATACCTTAGCTTCCTCGAAACCCAGCTCCACCAGCATCTGTTGTTGCTTACAAACCCTTTGCAGTCACAGGCGATTTGGGGTCGGGAACAGAGGAGCTGTTCTAATCATGGACAATAGGAAGATGCATGAGGAAAGTGGAGTCGGAGACGAGGACGGCAAGCCCATGGAGCTTCGAGGGTCTCCTAACGAAGCAGGTTAACTGCATTGGATATCAGATAGTGTATTGAATGGGGAATTTGCGAAGTGCGGCGGGTGTGAGTGAAGCGAAGAATTGCTGTGGTCGATGAGAGGGGTCTGCAAGAGTCACCGATATATATCACTTTGTGTCCTATCCGTCGTTCAATCTTTGAGGCCTGTCAATCTACGTCATACGCTCAAGCATCTCTCCAGTAAATCTCAAAGAACGCACAAAGGCTATCGAACCCTCAGGGCGTTCGTTCATAAGGCGTAATCATTTGATTTACGTACTGGATTCTAGTTCTTGTGTGCAAAAATCCGGATATAATGCGGATTTGGGGATAAAAGCATCAAGATCATCGGGAGGACGGGTATTGCACAGCCTACATGATAGTGAAAGTGTGGTCGAGAAGCTTAGATTGAGCGGATGCGAATATCGAAGCCGAGATGATGATTTGGCAACGAGTTCAAAACCAATGTTGAGCTCGAAATTACCAAGGTTGGAGATAGCAAGAGAAACATGGGAGAGGCGGGTGTAACAGCGCGGGTGCAAGAGCGGCAAAGATGACCAAGCCACGATTCACTCTTCGGTATGCTCGGAGTGGGACGAAATCCAGTGCCTAGCTCCGCGCAAGCTCATCTCAAATGTACTTGGTCAATGGAAAGCCTTTGGATGTATCGATGTTTGGAACGAAAGGTATCGATCCTGCAGAGTAACATATACAAATAAATCCAACTCGATCCTCAGTCGCCTCCGCTTTCTTCAGCTCCATAGTGAGCTGTGTATCTCACAGCACACCGGGCCCTTTACACGGAACTCTATCATCTCCACCTTCTTTCCTTGGAGATTGACAAACTCTGAACCGATATACGCATGAACGTGGGCAATTTCTAAGTATGGACTAGATCGAAGTAGCTTCGGGGCGCCGTTGGCAGTTTCTCGTTGGCCATCCTTGCCCAAGGTCCTCGGTTTCTCGGGAAAAAATGGGGAAAAAACACAGTATCTCAGGGTGTTCTCTTCCTTGGAACTGCTGCTTTTTCCATGGCTGCATGGTTATTACTACTTCCACGATTTCCGATACGCTCGCGAGGTCTATATTTAGGGACAGGGACTGTTGCAAACTCGAGCGCTATCAAGCCACTAGAAGGCCTATTCGTTCACTCCATCGTGGCCGTAATCATCGTACGCACGCTACGTCTGACGTGAAGTTTTGCAGGGTTTCAGACTTGGCTTCGTCGCGTTGTTCACCGATCGTGTCATCAACTTGCACAAACATCTCAGATTCCACTTTCCAGACTCGGACATGCTCCTGGTTCCTTTTATTCTGGCGCATATACGAAACGCCTTAACTTGTCTTCTGGTTCAGCCTACTCTCTCTCTATCTCGTACTCCTTCCCCGCCCTTGAGGCAGCCCCCCGGTCTTGCACCATGTCAGTCCCCCTCGCCTTTCTGCGTGCTCCCGCACTCCCGAAAGACATCGCGCTGGGTCGCTGGATAGCTGAGCGGCTGGCAGAATCGCCACGAATCACCTCGCTCTTAGATTGTCTTTGTTCTACCTCAAAACCCGCAATCCTCGCCCCGGACCCCTCACAACGAGCTCTCACGCATGATCAACTGCGGTCATTCATCTCGACTTTCGTTTTGCCACATTCTCCAGCGCATATACCCTTCGGCCCGAATGATCGTGTCCTTGTCGCTCTCCCTAATGGACCCCTGAACGCGGTCGCAATGCTCTCAGTAGCGTGTTATCACACTTGTGCTCCAGTGAACGCGTCATGCACACCGAGCGAGCTTCGAGATGACGCGAAGAGGCTAGGGGCAAAGCTGATCCTCGCCTCGAAAGATTCCGTGGAACGCCTTGGGTTGGAATCCTTACAAGAGGACCTTGGATGCCACGTCGTCCTCGTCGAGCCGCTCTCCGAGGGTCCAACCGGGCTATTTAGTATGACCTGTTTGGACAGGAAAACCATCTTTCCGAATCGGCCCTCCCAGCCCCATGGACTGGATGATCTTTCCCTAGTCCTCCAGACTTCTGGGACAAGCGGAAAGAAGAAAGTAGTTCCATATCCCCTTCGCGCTTTAGTCGTTGGCGCGTGGGCCGTTGTGCAGTCCTGGTCTTTGAGAGAGTCTGATGTGAACTGTGAGTCGCGTTCTCCCGTGTTCCCCTTAGGTGTCACAGCTGAACTTAATGCGCTTTAGTGAATATGATGCCTCTTTTCCATGTCGGGGGATTTGTACGAAGCTTATGTGCACCCATTCTTTCTGGGGGTAGTACCATCATGTGCGGTGGATTTGATGCCGTTGCATTCTGGAATGTGGCTGTTCAGTTTGGAGCTACTTGGTGCGAGATGCTTGCTGTTCAGGGTAGACGGATGATTCATGACGCATGCTTAGGTATTATGGTGCACCTACAGTTCATCACGCCATTTTGGCTTCTCGTCCCGCCGGAATCAACGCCGCGAGGGACTTACGCGTCCGTATGATTTGTAACGCAGCAGGCGGATTGCTGCCATCCCTAGCGCTGGAAATGAGATCCACCTTCGGGAATGCGGTAGTCCTTCCGTCGTACGGCATGACAGAGTGCGTTAATAATTCAAATTCTCGCGTATCTCCGCGATGGACTTAGAGCGCTGCATTCTCTCTAGATGCATGCCTATTGCTTCTCCACCGCAGGATTATCGGCTCGAGCGTCCTGGTTGTTCGGGTATCGCTTGTGGTCCAGAAGTCTCCATACGTGATCCCTCCAATATTGAACGTGAGTTGCCGCAAGGACAGACAGGGGCCATTGCCGTCCGCGGCTTCCCCACTTTTTCCGGCTATGAGGTTTCTTCCGATAGGAGCGTGCCGCTCGACACGTCCTGCTTCTCACCCGAGGGATGGTTTAATACTGGAGACATGGGTTATATGGACAATGAGGGGTATGTTCCAATTTTAGAATGTTGATCCTAGTGAATGACAGTTCCGAAATAGATACTTATACATAACGGGACGATCTAAGGAGATCATTAATAAGGGTGGTGAAGTCATTTCTCCTTTCGAAATCGAGGAGGCCATCGTGATTGCAGCCAAAGACCGCGTCAAAGTTAGTTCATGGAAACCATTGATTGGATGCTAAATTAATCAATTATATGCACAGAGTACTCTAGCCTTCGCAGTTGAACACGATGTTTTGCAGGAAGCAATAGGAGTCGTAATCGTATGCTCATCCGGTAAACCGAGAATTGGGCTCCATCAGTTACAAGATACCCTCCGGTAGGTCCGCCATCTGCGATATCAATCAAATAATGATGATATTCTTGTTAGTGATCATCTCCATCCATCTAAATGGCCTTCGGTGATGGTTTACATGGATGACCTTCCAAAGAACGCGTGAGCTCTCTTGGCATATTATACACGAAGTAGTCACCAAACCTAGCCTTCAGCACGGGTAAAGCTGTTCGTGTCAACCTAGCGAAGCGACTTGGCCTTCCGCAATTCCACGATGGAATTCCAGCCAACCAGCGCCATTTCGAAGCCGAAGTACCATCGCCACGTGCATCCCTCTCCGACTCGATCCCGTGTTCTCGCGTATCATTATCTGCCAAGGGGATAGAACATTTCTTGGGACAGATGGAAGAGGTCAAGGATTTTGCTTTGAACATCTGTCCAGATGGATCAGCGGAGCTATACCTGAGCGTCGATCCTAAGTGCCTGTTGAACTCGGAGGCCTTCAAAGCTCTAATCGCGCAGGAGATCGATGGATATCTTGTCCCAGAAACCGTTTACCTGCTTCATGGCTCCCTGGCGCGACTGAAATCTGGCGAGGCGGATTTCCAAGAGGCCCGAAGAAACTCTGCTCAGTTTACCTCAGCTTCCATGTCGAGAACGGAATTACGCATACGGGATCTCGTGGCGGAGACTCTGTCGCTGGACCCTGCCAACATCACGCCTCAATCCGACTTCTTCCTCCTTGGTGGAAACTCGCTGCTTCTTGGAAAACTAGCGTACCAGATCCGCAAGGAAACTGGGGCACAAATAGGAGTCTCGGCCCTCTTCAACAATTGTACCGTCGCAGGCATGGCGGTTCTCGTTGATGCTGAGGTGCCAAAGGGCTCCTTTATATCGGTGGACGATAAGGATGAACGAAACCGTCACTCTGCCGCTACCTCCATGACTGCCTTTGGGTTTGAGTACGACTATGACCAAGAGTACCAAGCCTTCGAGAAGTCGAAGGCGCGCGGTCAGAGCCATCCTATTAGCCTGATCATTCAAGCTATCCCTCTCCTTTTCTTTTACCCATTGAAAGCTGCGTTAACCTGCAAGTGACTTATCTCCCGTTCTCAAACGTTACCACTGATGACGTTGTTAGGGTCACTGCTCCTATTCATTCTCTCTTACATCGCGCAGTTCCTCAACGGAGGTTTCTGGGTCAAACTCGGTACACTCTTGGCAGCAATTCTTGTATCAAGGGCAGTGGTTAGGACGGTCGCTCCTGTGGCTGCTATTTTATTCAAATGGGTTGTGGTCGGAAGGTATAAAGCCGGAACTTACCGCATGTAGGTTCCATTCTCTGCAGTGTACTTATAACCGCCACTTATACGCTATCATAGATGGTCCACATATTATCTTCGATGCTGGATTGTAGATCAGAGTCTCAGGTTCGTCATTCACTTTTTCATCATGTGCCACTGCTCATCTAGGTGTCTGTAGGTCTGCTGGGAAGGGGCTCTTCGCACTTCACCCCTCATTGACCATACTTTATTATCGCTTGCTGGGGGCCAAGATCGGGAAGAACGTGTTCATTGATTCCAAAGCCAAGCTGGGGGAATACGACCTTCTGGAATTTCGTGATGGGTGCCGCATAGACAGGTCTCATATCAGGGCTTTCTGCGTTGAACGAGAGGGATTCTTCCGCTTGGACAATATTGTTGTCGGAAGATGTGCTGTCATCAATACGTTTACGACCATTGCTCCAGGAGCCTTTATCCCTGACAGTGCTGTTTACGGACCTCACGCCTCTTCTCATGACCCACCCTCATCGAAGTCGTATGCTGCATACAATCGCACATTGTGCCCAGGACCTCACTGGGCTCTACAAGCGTTTGTTGCATGGCCACTCATCTTCGTTGTCATGGCAATATCTTGTAAGTATTGTCTCCTCAATTTCAAGCAAACGAAAACTCATTGGTAGTAGATATTCCTTGGATGTTCTGTCTGTGGCTCATGATCAAGGAAGTTCAGATCATTACCGATGGCTTGAACGCTCTCGAAGCTGTGATTTGGTGGTTCGCCGATCCTCGACGCGTCGCATACCACACACTCTCTCGCATTGTTCGGGCTATTTGCACCCCTGTCCTTCAATTGGTTCTCGGGGTCGCGCTCAAACGTCTCATGGGCCTCAATCAGGAATGCTCGGCCGAGGATTATACTCAACTGATGTTGTTGCGACGTTTCATCAACTCGAACCTCCTTTCGCATGATGCACTGCACAGAGCGTTCTCCATCCTTGGGATACACTACGAAGTTGTTTCCGTGAGTGGTTGCGTTTATGGGAAGTTGCAAAGCCAGTAACTTTACGATCGTAGATTGCCTACCGTGCCATGGGGGCGAAGATAGGAAAGCGCATATACTGGCCTGGTTCTGGAATCCAATGCTCTGATCCTGAGCTCCTCGAAATCGGAGACGACGTCGTATTCGGGTCGCGCTCGGAAATCTTCACGAACGATCGGTTAGGCGCTAAGAAGGTCATCATCGATAGTGGAGGTAAAGATCCTTCAAACATTGAAGTTATTCCGAGTCTAACTTCCTTGTAGCAATGATTGCTGACCGGGTAGTATTGCTTCCTGGATCTCATGTTGGTCGACGGACTGTAATGGGTTCGGGTGCCCTCGGAAAACGAGATACTGTTTATGAGGATGGTTCGACTTGGATGGGGTGTGGTGAGTTGGTTTTTCCTGGGCACTGATCACCCATCCCTGACTTCAGGCTAGATAACGGTGACGCCATCTGCTTTGGGAGGAGTGACAAGGAGTTTGGCGAAAAGGATGCTACCAGCACCCCCTTTGGCCGAGCATTCTACGAAGGGAAGGCCGGTTACTGGGTATTCCCATATTGGTTCATCCTTACAACCAACTTGGCTATAACTGCCGTCTCCGCCGCATACTGGTCGATCAGTCCTGTTGCTGCCGCTCAACTCCTACGTCACATCCACTTGCAGCTTGGCCATACCAATCTTTTCAAGCCGACCTGGTATCGATTGTCCGTCCTCTACATCCTCATTGCCATTTCTTTCATCATTGTGCTCAATATCCAAGCCGTCACCGCCATCTTCTGGGCCATCATAACCAAATGGCTCGTCATCGGTGAACGCCACGAAGGGAGGTACGAATGGGATAAGAGTGATTACTGCCAACGATGGCAGTTGCACCTCTCATTGTCTCGCCTTCTTTACAAGGGCTACGGAACAGGCGGTATCCTTGGACATCTTAACGGATCCGCGTACATTGTCTGGTTCTACCGAGCTCTTGGTGCGACTATTGGGAAGAATTGTGCACTTTTTGCGGGAGGAATTAGCGGTTTGATGACAGAACCTGACCTCGTCGAGGTGAGTTGTTCCTGTCCTCGCTCTGTAACACCTCTAATTGACATCGTGCAGATAGGCGACGACGTTGCCATCGATGACTGTTCGGTTGTATCACACATCAACTCGAGGGGCATTTTCGCGCTGAACAAGCTCAAGATCGGCAACGGCTGTGCACTACGGTCTGGCTCACGATTGCTCTCCGGAGCGTCGATGGAAGACAAGAGCATGCTATGCGAACATAGTCTCCTCGTCTCTGGCGACATTGCTGAATCGGGATATGTCTACGCCGGTTGGCCCGCACAGCGACAAAAACAAGATGGCCTCGAAGAACGATCTGAATCATCGAACGCCCAGCTTATTTGCCCTCTCTGCCGTCAGTTCCCGCAACAGGGTGTAGTGACTGTCTGCGGACATTTGTTCTGTGATAGGTATATAGATTCGATGCAACTGCTGTTGTAATTACGACGTGCTAACTCTGCGACACAACCACAGGTGCATCGACAAAGTTCTGACCAATCAACGCCGCTGTCCAGTTTGTCGTGTTCCATCCTCTCGCAACCAGCTGCGTCAAGTCCGTCCTTCGTTCGCAATTAGCGATCCTAGTCACGAGAGCCATTAGACACTCGGATCTCTTTTGGCTACCTAGATATCGTGCATTCTGTGTTCCCGCCATTGTAACAACAGGCGCATTTACCACACATTGTTATATCACTTGCATAGCCGTTCTTTTCTTCCATCACTAGTTTTTCCTAGCCTGGTTATGTGCGAAGTAGAAGACTTCGCCCTTCCCAGACTACACTCCGTGTATTTTGCCAGTCTTATTTTTATCTACATGAACCTCCTTTACTAGATCGATACTTTTCTTTTTCAGCTACAAGAAACTCCATTGCATGTATACCAGCTAGCTAGCCTTGCAAATCAGAAAACATACAGCCATCGGATCTAAGCATGTTCCTCTCTTTGTCCCTCTCCAAAGCAGTCTACAATGTATTGCTTCAATTGAGCGTTTGGCAGCATTCTTAATCAATACTATTCCAGGTCTCCGCCGGCGTCACGACAATAGACATGTCCGTTAAGTATTCCATTCAATAGTCTGAGCTCTATCAAGTACCGGGCACATTGAAAGTTTAAACACGAGATTGTGAAGTTGTCAAAGTTTGTGGAACATCAAGCTGTGGTTTGAGGACGGATAAAGCACATCGTCCTCGGCGGACCAAAGCCAGCCCCTTCAGTCTTGTTCACATGCAAGTTCAAATTTACTTCCACCCTCCTAAACACCTATCAAATGTCTTGCTCACGTATAAGACCGGGCTATACTCTATCGCACACATATACTGAAGCAAGCGGCAGAATACTGGTTTATTCCTTTATCACCTCAGAAACATCAGACCTTTGTCGTTCAGCTCAGATATACTATGCATAACTGTAGCAGGCCCTGCTATACGGTAAACATGTCCAAGAATTTCAGGTCAACGCGACCATTCCTCGATGCCGCTCTTGTCTCCAGTTCTCTCACCGCAGGTAACTGCGGCCGGGATACCGCGAGTCTAAAGGGCTTCCTTTTGCTACCCCTCTTCTTCATCAGCTCCGGCAGCTTTCCCAAGTGCCTTCGAATAGTGGTCGTCTGGATCGAAAGCAGGGCAAGGTTGGGGAGATAGCTGGGTTTTTTGTTGGGGCCTTCTAGCGCTAACATTCTAACCACCTCGAAGCAGAACGTCTCGAAGCATTCGCGCAACATCAACTCGTTCAGGTCGTTTATCGAACCCAGAATTTCCACCAAGCTTTCAGGCTCCCATGTCATCCAGTTCACCAACTCCAGTGATGAGAGACGGCTCGGCAAATGGTGGAAAAACTGCGTAACAGACTGTACGGGGATTGTACGGCCGCAGTTGGCATCACCATCTAATCGAAGAACCTGTAGTGCGGGTAGCCTTATCTGCTGGAGCAACATCCTATTTCCGTCGGTGTCGCGAAGCGACCATGTAAGAGTCTTCAAGTGCGGGAACACCATGGGCGCATCAGAAGTTATGTTGGAATGTTGCGAAGGAAGGATTGTCGGAGCTCGACAGTGACACTCGGTGAGAGTAGGACATTGCATGAACACATCGATGCAGATGTCCATTGACGTCTCGAAGAGATCCAAGACCGCCAGGTTGTGAGGGTGCAAAATCCTATCTATATGCCGCATTCCTCTTAGTGTCAGCTGGCGTAGTCCATGGAGGTTGGAGAGCTCTAGGGTAGCACGGTTATTAAAGCCATTCAGGCCCTCCAAGAAGAGGCATTCAAGGCCAGGGAGCCACGAGCGACAAAGGCGACGGATCCAGACTATGGGTGGATCATAGAGACGCAACATCCTAATCCTGCCCACGCTCCCTCCCTTGAATACCTCCTCGTACAATGGCCTCATTTCGTCCCAGAATCGACGGTCCCAACAGCGTCCGTGAGCTCCTCGGAAATGTAAATCAAGAGCCAATGGCAAATTCCCAGACCGCTCCCAGCATAACTTCAACATCTCTCTGTCGCTGGGAACGGTGCTGGGTTTGACGTTCATGACTAAAGTCTTCCATAGTGCAGGCGTCGACAAAATTATCCTGCGCCAGAGGAAACAAACGCTGGCGCATCGGACAATCGATCGGTACTTCTCGATATCTGTACGAAATCTGAGTTGTCGACAGTAGTCAAGGGAAGTCGGCTCGACCGCAGGATCGGCTATATGGTGGAAAATGTCTTCCAAGATTTCCCAAGGGAGTACTCTGGTCGATGATTGGATGCTATTGAGCTGATAGAGTGTTTGGGCTCTTTGTTGGTGCAGGTCTTGAATCTGGGCATCGAGCGTGAGGGCTCGTTGCTGTAGATACAACGCTTCTTGTTCGGAAGCCACTGGCATGACAAGTTTAGGGGATGACTTGGAATAACCACATCGTGGACAACCTCTCGCTTTTTGGCCCATCCTGATTTATGTACGCAAGGAAACGCAAGGGATCTGAGGTCGATCAGTTAGATGATTGGTGGAGTCAATAAGCGCCGCTCACTTGCAAATGCGCCGGTGGTGGTGGGAGTGGACATTGGAATGGCACGATTTACGCGTGTAGTGCTGCGTACCGTGCGACAAAGCCGTATTAGGAGCGCCTTCCTGTCACATGCAAAGCTTGAGGACGATTACTAGGTGCTTCCCGAGACGCACCATCGAGCGGGTTATAAATCCATAAAGTATCAGTCTATTTAATAGTGCTCTGGTAGTTTCTCGAAAGTACTGAGGACACATGTAACAAACGTCGCTTAGAGATTAGCGCATCGAAGAAGTACCACGTCAACTGTTGAGTTCACCACTGAGTCTTGGCCCATGATACATTTAGGGGTACGTACCTTAATCCGAAGGAGGGGATGCCCTACCCGGTTGGACTATCCAAAACCTCCAAATCAACTTCCACAATATCCTCTAGTCTCTTCATGATCATGGGGCTGGGTCGGGATATTATAAGGCGAAGCGCCTTTGATCCATAACCCCGTTTCCGAACCATCTTTTCTATCTCATTAACATTCAGATGTTTCGTTGCGGAAGTCTTGATGGTAAGCATCTGAAGATCCGGCAAGTATTCTGCGTCGTCGTAATCTTCCCCAGGTGTCAGTGCGCTCATAACATCGCAGTTAAAATTCTTTGAGCAATCGCGCACGGCCAGTGACCTCAGGTTAGGGAGGTAACGGAAGAGCTTGACCAAACTTTTACGGGACCACCTAGTCAAATTCATCATTTCAAGGGTTGAGATACTCGATGGAAGGCGGGAAAAAAAGGAAATGATAGATTCCAGGGAAACGGTGCGCTCGTTGCAATCACGGCCATCAACGCCGTATAGTTGAAGCACCTCGAGTACAGGCATCTCCAACCTACTAAACAACCACTCACTTATGGCAGCAGCGCGAAGCGGCCAAGTCCACCTTTTCAAATGCAGGAACGTGGTGGTCGCGCCAGCGGTTAAAGCAAAGGTTTCTTCCCGCTCACAGCCGTACATCGGAAAACGACAGTGGCATTCGACCAGGTTGGGACAGTGAATAAAGATTCTGACGCACCATCTGAGTGACATATTAACGAGCTCCAGAGCAGTTATAGATTCCGCATTTGAAAGCCCGTTTAAGGTCCAGGTTCCTCGAAGAGACAACTGGCTGAGTGTAGGAAGATTGAGCAAGTTGAAGGCAACTTGATAATTTACGAATTCCAACGAGAAGCATTTGAGATGCGGAAAGGCGTTGATTTGACGTGTCCAAGGCAAGGGTGGATCACGCAAGCGGAGCATTTTGACCCTTTGCGCATTCTCTTCCTTGAATAACTCCCGCGCCAAGGCCTCTAAATATTGCTGGGGGTAGTCTCCTCCGATAAAGAATGGGTGAAAGCTCAAGGCGAAAGCCAATGGAAGGGTCTTGGAACTCCGCAAGCAGTGCTGCAAAAGCTCCGTGTTGCGACGCAAGGTAATGATGTCAATTTCCATGACCACCCTTTGCCACAATGTCGGTGTTGACATGATGATCTGGCGCCACAGCGAGGATACAGCGGCACAGCGAAAGATCGACCTGGTCTTCTCTAAGTCATTGCAAAAATTACTTGCGTCGATATATTTGAGTGAAGCCGAGTCGATAGCAGGGCCAGCCAGATGTTGGAATATGAGAGTCAATGTTTCCAGCGGCAGGTTTCTAGTGGTCGACTGGATGGCATTTCGTCGATAAAATGAGGCCGACATCCGTGTTTGTAGGCAACGCCTCAGGACCTCCAGATTGAGCATCTCTGCTTCAGATTGCCCTTCAACTTGGGGAACAGAAGGTTCGGCGTCGGAAGGCCACAAATGACCACACTGCGGACAACTAAGATCAAATTGGTAGCAGGTTAAAGGGGAAAATAACCAAATTCGCTAGCACTCACCTCTGAGCTATGGTAGGTGGGGATGTCATCGCAATAGTAATGAAACAAGAGTATGAAGGTAGACAATGCCCGGCTCATCGTCCGCCTTCCGTCCACGTGCAAGCTCGCACAAGCTCATGTCTCCTTACGTGTATGAAGTTTTGTGTACGATTCATTTCGATTTTCGTTCAACGTACTTGTCGATAAATGATGAATCTTATGAGGAATCAGATGAGAAACGTAACACAGATACGTGGACGATGTCAGGGTCCGTAAGCCCACATAGTAATAAACTATATACTATGTATTCTACCTAAACTCTGACTCTATAAATTTAGCTAGGACATATATTGGAAAAAGTAGACGAAGGATAACAACGCAGATGCCGAAACGAAAAACTTGTGCAGCTCGCAATTTTCAAATATCAAAATTGTGAATGAATGGCGTCCCAGAAGATTACGAATTAGTCAATAATTTCTAGCTCTCTTAGACGAGCCTTAGCAAACTCGTTTTTATGGGTATCCCAGATGCTGGAAATTCAAGGTCAGTAAGCGCGCCATCCGACCGGGGAAGGAGAAATTGCGTACCGAGTCAGCTCAGTGATATATTTTTCTTGGATTTCCCTGACTTCGTCAATGGTCGGCTTATCATGCTGCTTCACATGGATTGGCCTTCCAACTAAACAAACTAATCAGTTTCCGAGAAGGCCATATTAGGATCAGGTACTCACTAACAACGACGATGCGGCGCCGATAAGGCATAAGGCCAAGATTGTCTACCAGAAGCATTCAGTGACGTCACGTATAGCATCATAAAACAGAACCTACAGTTCAGCAGTCCACGGCCGTGAAATAACGGTAGGGTGAAACCGAAGATAGATTGGAAGTGTTTCTGGAGCGTATACACTGTAGTGCCCTTCTCATTCGGCATTTGCTCATAGATCTGGGGAAACGAAAGTTAACCACTTCATCGGTTTATCAGGAACTTTGAGACATACATCGTTTTCACCAAAGGAGAAAACGGGCACCAAATCTGCACTACGGGTATACACATCAGTACATGATGCAGACAAGTAAACGCGAAACTGCTCACCCATGCTGAATCGCAACCTTGATGAAGCCCAATCTAATGTCGCCCTCAACATCAGTCTCCCGCACAAAGCTGAAAAGGAGGAACCACTCACCGTCTCCGCAAAGTCAAATCCGCAGTCCCGGGGTGCGCGCTCAGACTCTCCGCCGCTCCTCCCACTACAATTGTAATCGACGACCCCGGGCCAGCTTTCAAAATATTCGAGCAGGACGCCTTACTGACACTGTAGATTCCCAGCGCCATGAGGATGTCGCGGTAGAATGGCACTTTGAAGTTGCTCGCAAGCGTTAGGAGGTGCGGTGTGATTCCGGGGAAGGCTGCTGAGAACCCAGTTGCTGCGTAACGAATGACTTATTTCAGCATATGCATTGACATGAAGTGGTGGTTGTAGAGCATGCCTTCTGTGGCAAATGTCACCAACGCCCCCCTTAATATGTCGTCCATAGTCAGCATCCATTCTAATGCACAGGGGGACAAATAACCGACATACATGCCAATGATACCTACAGTCACCACGCTCAATCCGATCGAGGGAAGAAATATACGTGAAAAACACGCACCATGCGGATGATACCCAAACACATACGGCCGATCCGCAGCCAGATCCACTTCCTACACTCGATCCTTCAGCTTCACATCACCCGGCCAACCAATAGGAGAATCACAACAGACCTTCATAAACCTATGACATTGTCACCCACAATCGACATCAGCCTCCTTGAACTAAAGACAGGGAAGGAGTGGAAAGGAGCTCACGAAACAGGGTAATACTCCGCAAAATACTCCCAAAACACACTCCGTCTCACCCACTGCTGAATCCTGTTCCCCCTCTCCGGCGCCTTGTCAATATAGCTAATCCAGATCCAGTACGCCGCGAGGGGCGGCCATAACGAAGGGAATGAACTGTCAAAAGTAGTTTGCAAATCAGCTAAGTGCCCAAGGGTGACAGGATGAGTGAAAGGTGGAATGAAGGGTCCACGGCCAAAAATATCTATAGCTCACAAGCCAAAAAAAAGACAGGGAATGGAGAACCGAGCTGTCAATGAACGACATACCAAAGGAAAAAGAACAAGCAGCACGTAATGCAGATCATGCACGACCAGACAGCTACAACCAACGTCTGCAACCTCCTCTTCCTCGGAATCTTCGCCGGCACGAACCTACACCGAATCGCAACCAAGAAAGACAGATTCCATTGGCTTCTTGTCCGATATTCCACTCGGAATCCGTCGAAATACGTACTCGATGCTATTCTTCAGGGACGATACCTTCGCAAGCTTCGACAGGCGCCCTCTTAGCGACCCAGGTGACAAATTTCGAAAATCCTTTGCAACCATATTCTTATTTTCGATGTTCAATGTCGAGTCCGTCATTAGAGGAGAGGAGGAAAGATAAGAGGAAGAAGAAATAGACAAGGGAGACCGGAGGGGCTGTGGATTAATGGGACATCAGACCACGTGCCCGTACTACTCCTTTTTAGTCTCCGGCGATCACATCCAGAATTTCAAGTGCTTCAGTCTTCACTCATCGTCATTTAAACCAGTTCTCAACGTCATTCGCGCGAGTCTATTGCACAAACCATGCCGATGCTTCTGATATGTTACACTAATAGCAATGAGAAAGGAATGAAACAACTAAGAAAATACATCGACCGTCATTACGCGTACAGATCATCATCTGGCTCTTCTTGGAAGCCTGCGTTGCCCGCAGGGGCGGCAGGGGCTCCAGTTGTCGAGTCACTGGTCTCAGGGAACTTGAAATTGCTGCCGAAGCCACGCGACTGTTGGAGGTTCTGGATGTACGTATATTAGCACTGCCCTCTATCTCAAGGGTCCCTCAATAGTCTTACCTGAGCGAACATCTCGTATCGCCTGATATCCGTGTCTTGCACTGAGCGACGGGCGTATTTCATAGCTTCTTCAAAGTGTTCTCTGCAAAGAGAATCAGCAACATGCAGAGATAGAAACTTCAGGTCAGTGCGCACCTCGTAATCATTGGAACGGGATCCTCCTCCTCTTCCTCCATGACCTCCTCCCCAGCTTCCTGACGAGCCTGCTTCTCCCGCTGAGCACGGATATCCGCCTCAATTGATTCACGGATTGCAAGCTTAGCCGCTCGTTGACAAATTTCCGTCAAGTCAGCACCAGAGAAACCATGGGTCATCTTGGCCAAGTAAGCGAGATCCACGTCGGGCGACACTGGCGATTTCTTGAGAGCAGCTTTCAAGATGGACACGCGTGAAGGCTCATCTGGTAGAGGAATGTAGATCAGCTGGTCAAGGCGACCAGGACGGAGGAGGGCGGGATCAATCTGGTCCGGTCTGTTGGTAGCACCAATGATGAAAACGTTCTTCTTCTGGTTCATACCATCCATCTCCGTCAGGATCTGATTCAATACACGATCGCCAGCACCTCCAGCATCACCCGCAGAGCTGCCACGGGCTTTTGCGATAGAGTCCAACTCGTCGAAGAACATGACGCAAGGCGCAGCAGCGCGGGCCTTGTCAAAGACATCACGGACATTGGCTTCCGATTCACCGAACCACATTGTGAGGAGTTCCGGACCCTAGGATTTGATTAGCTCAGGATCAGCAGGAGGTAACTCGACGCGCTCACCTTGATACTGATGAAATTGGCATTGCACTCGTTGGCGATGGCCTTGGCAAGCAAGGTCTTACCAGTACCAGGAGGTCCATAGAACAAGACACCCTTTGATGGCGACATACCATACTTGAGGAACTTCTCGGGATGTTCGACGGGGTATTGTACCGTCTCTTGGAGTTCCAATTTGACCTTGTCCAGACCACCAATGTCGTCCCAAGTGACGGTGGGCACCTCGACGACAGTTTCGCGGAGGGCAGAAGGATTCGAGGTTCCGAGGGCGAAGCGGAAGTTGTCCATGGTGACACCAAGAGAATCAAGGACCTCAGCGTCAATCGTATCCTCATCCAGGTCAATCATATCCATCTTTTCACGAATCTGTTGCATGGCAGCCTCCGAGCATAGCGAGGCAATATCGGAACCGACATAGCCGTGAGTATCAGCTGCAATCTAAATATATGCACAAATCAGGTCTGACAGTCAGGTCGGGAAATTTTTAAACGTACCCTCTCGAGATCGACGTCCTCTGCCAACTTCATGTTCTTGGTATGAATACGGAGAATCTCGAGACGGCCAGTAGGATCAGGAATACCAATATCGACTTCACGGTCGAAGCGACCGAAGCGACGAAGGGCAGGATCGATAGAGTTGGGCCGGTTAGTAGCTGCCATCACGACGACGTTGGAGCGAGCCTTGAGACCATCCATGAGGGTGAGCAGTTGTGACACGACGCGACGCTCGACCTCTCCATTGGTCTAGATGAAGAAATGTCAGATTCTCGTCGACCGTGGAGCATGGAGTGAAAGGAGCACACCTTTTCACGCTTTGGCGCAATCGAGTCGATTTCATCGATGAAGATAATAGCGGGCGAGTTCTTCTCAGCTTCTTCGAAGGCCTTTCGGAGGTTGCTTTCCGATTCACCCGCCATCTTGCTCATAATTTCGGGACCGTTAATAAGGAAGAAGAAAGCACCGGTTTCGTTCGCAACAGCACGAGCCATCAGCGTTTTACCAGTACCAGGAGGGCCATACATCAGAATACCACGGGGAGGCTTAATACCGATCGATTTGAAGAGTTGTGGATGACGGAGTGGCAATTCGACAAGTTCACGGATCTGAGCCATTTGCTTGCGGCAGCCACCAATGTCGTCATAACCGACATCGGCTAGATTAGATTCCTCGTCCTCTCGCTTAACGGGGTCACCCTCTGCGAAGCAATCAAATGAGCGGGGTAGTTTGACACGTCACATAAGTTCATACACACCGGTATGGATCACTGTATCCTGAGCGACTATACAGAACTCTGCGGGGTCGGTCTCGATAACCTTGAATTCGACGGTGCGCATACCACCACGGACGAGGAAGGTATCACCCTTTCGGACCGGTCGATATGCTATTATGCCATAGTGTTCAGATGACGACTTGGTCGTGAAACAATGACGCGTACCTTCAAGGAAGTAGGGCTTAAGGTAGACATCGAAGATGTTTCCGCTCAGACCCTCAATAGAGTCGTCGAAAGGCAGGATGTGGACACGCTTTCCGTATTTGATGTCGAGGCATTGATGCACATTGACGAGGTCACCCAATTTCACTCGGAGGTTATTACGGGCGACCTTGTTCATCTGAATCCGGCCTTCCTCAACGTCATCCGAACTCAGGCAAATGAGAACAGTGTCTCTTCTCTTCTTCCCACTGATAGCATGGATTATCGTCAACGATAATCATAAGCGCCGAAGATGTAAAAAACGCACCGAACAATGATGGTATCGCCACGGAAAAGACCAAGGATTTCCATTGTCGCAGGATTCAGTGTTGCGACTGGGTGGCATTTTGAGTTTCTCGGTTGGGTGCACAACCAGAGATACACTCACCGGAGTTGTCATCGTTAGTAGCCTCGTCTACAATAAGGCGATTTGGCCTGTAGAGGACGCGCGTACGTCAGATGACTGGATATGGGGTTTAATGAGGGCCACTTACGACTTCTTTGGCCTGAGGATGGCAGTGGAGACGTCGTCCGGGCCTGGTTGGGGGGGAGCGCCGCTGGGATCAGCCATGGTTGTAGGGGGTGGTGGTTGTGGATGAAGAGTTTTGGTCGAGCAGAGGCTCGGTGTAATATAAGGATAAGAAAGGAGGGGACACGCGTCCTGATATGCAGGCGATGCCACAACACAGCCAAATTCACCCCACCACACCACGTGCGGTCTTCCGCTGTCTTCGATATGATTCTATTCCAGTCACCTCTACCGCAATTTTCTTATGTTACAGACACATTGTATTTTTCACATCTCCTCATCCTCGTCTAAGTTAATCTCCTCCACTGGATAGTCACCCACTCGCACTTTGTCAGGCCGCACAAAGACCCCATAATTCTGTCGGCACTCGAAATATCGCACCCCTTGCACTCTGCGTAGCAGCTATGAATCAACACCTCAACAAGCAGAGAACTGAACAACACTCACGATCCATCGTTCTTTCCGAAAGGCTCATCGTATTCGATACCCACCCACGTCCCCTTGCTGAACTTGGTCTGACCAACGAAGCGCACGGTTCCTCGTTTGCTAAAACCTGGCTCCGCTGACTCAACTTCGCACCGCGCCCCGATCGGGATGTTGATCGGCAACGGCGCTGGTTCATCCTCAGCCCCCTTGTTTGTCTCAGCAAATCGCCCGACTTTATTTCGCTTTTTGTATGCTAGGACACTGTCTAGCACGGGTTAGAATTTTGCAACTAATACCGTTCATAAATATTCACCTTGTCGCTTTGCGTACTCCGCGTCGCTCAGCTCGAATTTTTCCACTTGTGACAAATCGGACAGCTGCCCGGTGAATGACGCCGACGGGTTGGTATCCTCAACCTGACACGATCAGTCTCCCCGGCACCCGTGCAGCCATTACGCGATCGCCTACCTTGAGAACCTGCCAATCGCGCAATCCATATTCTGAAAGCTCCTTGGAGTTGTCTGATAGCTGAGCCAGGACATTGTGACTTCCCTCTGACTCGAGGAGGAGGATCCGCTGATTTGAAGACGGTATTCCAGTGATAACCTCAAGCTTATCCTTAAAGGAAAACATGTCAATTCTGATCCCGCACCTGTCTATATCATACCTTGAGTTGTTGAACCGTCCAGTACGGTTCAACCCGTCGTTCCGAGCGTGTGTCTGGAGAAATGACAAAGATATTCAGTACACCCGACATCGAAAGTCGTGTCCAAGTTATGAGAGTAATTAAGTTGCTCCGCACGTGCCTGTGATCCTACCTCCGTCTTATCTTATCATCAGGGTGACCCAAAATAGCCCAGAATACATCTGGGTTGTTTTTCGCAACTGCTGGGATCTGTCGGCTCCCATCGCGGTCGAGTATACTTCAATCGTACTTGTTAAGAAATTATCACGCTTCCTTCTGATCAAATGACTCGCGGGGCAGTCTCAGACGATCAGCTGTCGCCTCAACTTGATGTACATTTTCCATTCCAGTATGGCTGCAGGCAGAAGTGCTACATTCAGCTCCCTTCCCCGGGTCTGAGGCCTTCAGGTTCCATGATTAGAATCTACTTGGTCTCCCAAACTACTCCTACGTTTCATGGCTCTGAATTGGGGAATCCAGGGTCATAAATAGGACCAGGTAAGTAAATACCTTTCTGGGCATGAATTCCAATTTGAGTGCTTATGGCCAAGCACCCAACAGCCTCCGACAGCACGTTGTCCCAAGCCATTTCGTGTGCAAACAAACATCTATCACACGAAAATATCACAGTCTATTCCAGCCCCGGTTCTGCTCCCGAACCGTTCTTGACGGGGTCATGCGGCTCTCATCCTCCCACACCTTCTGCCTCCCACCTCTACCAACTCCCGAGTATAGTATTCCCGCCCTATGCCGATCGCAGAGGGGACGTTTTTGGCTGGCAAATGCGAGGCGTCTATCTATATGCAAGCATCTGGCTGACTGACCGATCCATCCTTCTAACACCAATCTGATCAAAACCCTCAAACCAAGCATCCGGTCGAGGTCCCAATGCGGAGTTGCCCTTGGAAACGACTTCCCTATTCCGTCATATGAAGTCCATAAACTCAGCCGCCCAAAATTACTTAAACCCCGAGAACATGCCACGACATGTCCTCCTTCGACTTCTGATTGTTCTCCTCTGGTCTTGATCCTCCCACTTCTCCGAAGCTGGTACATAGTACGCAGGTCGTCCAGCGGTAGTAGTACTAGCTTCCCCCTTTCCTTCCTTCCTTCCATAACACACTCATCCGCGAGTACCCTGGCGACGCTCGCTCGCTAATACTGTCAAGGAAATCCGCTGTTCCTACCCCGGCTACTTCCCGGCTTCTCGTTGCCTTGGCCTCCAGGCACTTTTGACAAGCCGACTTTTTGAAACCTGGAGCCCCCGCTTAACCTTTACTCACTTTGCATTGGATGTCACGTTGGCCACACTCCATCGTGAATGGTGCCAACTTGCTCTTACCCCCGCACGTTCCTCGTGGCCTCATCTGGACTGTTACAATATGCACTCTTATTCGTCCTTCTATTCTTCCCCGCGCAAACACTCACACAATCTCCAAATGCCACACGAAACATGACGATACCTCTAGACCTTCCTCAGATCATCTATACTCCTTTCCTCTGTGACCAAAGTACACCCTTATCTGGCCCAGCAGGATGTAATGGCGGCTGGTGCGTGCACTATTCCGCAATCCACTATTATCTAGGCGCGTCTAACGCGGCTTTCCACATCTAGGGTAATTAGACAAGAGGGTGGGCCACGAACAGTATCCACGACAGGCCCAAACCAGGCCACGGGCGAGATCGTCCCCCAGATGTTTTTCCAATTTCGCGGTACGTCTATTTTTGCCACGGTCTATCATAGAAGACTTCGTTTTCGTTTTCATTTTCCACGTCTGGTGCTGTATCATGCATCATTCCCCGTCCTCGGCCACTAAAGTGTTGATGATCTTCCATAAAGGACGTTGTTGTTCTCATCACCACCTGTTCATTCTCTCTCCGAAGGCATAATGTTGTGGCTATTAACACCTCTTGTTTTCTATTTCGATCTTCTTTTTTGATGCTCGTGAATGTCGGGGTTCTGACATACAGCTTGTTCTACCTAGCTTCGGCGTTATACCTTTTCACATCACCAACGTCAAATGCTCAAGCTAATATCACAGTAACGACAAATGGAACCACGATCTCCGCGATATTTGACTCAAGCCTCGGTTCTGCATCAATTCTCAACCTTGTACAACCATCCATTTCCACGTTCGCCCTTACGTTTCTTCCAAATGATACCCCTCGTGAGCTTGTACTTACATCAATGATTATCACTATCCCCAATGCTACGTACGTCTATCCGCTAGTATTCGTCACCAGCGAAGCATAGCTAACGCCTATCCAACTGTTAATCTTCTATACCACACATATGCATCATGTCACGGTATTGATCATCTGGCATATCGCCATCTCAACGTCACCACACTCCCCGGACTCATCCCCACAACAGTGTAGTATCAACGATCCCAACTCTCCCAACAATGACGCTCCCGCCCTCCTCCTCTCCACCAATCTTCACACCAGCCTCAACATCATCCACCGCCACACGGCCATCCCCCGCAAACCCAAATAGCAGCGCTAACCAACCCGTCTCAGGGACCTCTTCAGCCAGACGCTCAAACATCGCAATCGCAGTTGGTGTTACTGTCGGTCTAGGTCTGGGTTTAACGAGTATCGCTGCACTCGGGTTTTTGTGGTATAGGTGGCGGCGACCGAAGAGGAAGTGGGTGAGATCGATGGCGGCGGATCAAAACGCTGGTCCTCGGGCGAGTACAAGTCCTGTAACTTCAAGAGGTGCTTCGCGTGCCGACTCGCGTGGGGCTGGAAATATTGGTACTGGGAATGTTGGGATGGTCGGTAGCGGGAGGTCGGCGCCGGTTACACCGGGGTGGAGGGATAGTCTCGCATGATCCATAGACGGTTCTTGCGGGGTGAGGCGAGACGATCACGGAGATGCCAGTGTATGTGGGGCGGGGGCGTTCATTGATTGATTCTGGGCTGGGGGCACAGCAAGTGGCTGCACTTTCGGCTCCTTTCGGTGATCAACATCTTACACTCATCTACACAAATGCCTTTACGGCGGAGCTAGTGCCCTCTTTTCCTATCTCGGTGTTGTTCCATGCTGGCCCGCTTTAAAATCAATGGCACGTTTACTTGGAGAGCGGCGGGTGGAGCATCTGTTCCTAAGGATTTACTCCCTAAGTCTCTCGTTCTTTGGGTTTGTCCGCATACGTTCATTATGTCACTATAGACGCTATTGGACATAGATTTATCCTGGAAACGGCGAACTTTGCGTGTATTTTACCTCTGCCCCTATGTCGTATTAGCAGATACCCTTTTTTTCGCGTGCTTTAGGACTTGGAAGTTGGACCTGATGTAACGCGCTTGACGCCGGCCCAACCGTTGACATGGCTGCAAAATCATGTGGGCGCTGGGACGTGGGGGTGTACCTGAGCCATCGACTCGCATCCTTTGCCAATTCAGTCGTGGTTTCGGTGAACAAGGACTGTATAGGAGCCGATGCGTTGGGTTATTAGGTACAAACCTCCCAACCAACCGAGAGGTCTGGGGTACGCTATGGAAACAGGGAACACCATTCGGTTCAACGAACTAGGGCATGGCGTTCCTTAGTCTGGGCGCCCACTTCTGGTGTGGACGCGATTTAAAAATCTAGACACTCCAGGAGGTTGGGTCTTGTTACTTGTGCCCGTAGGCACAACTGCTCTAAAACTAGTACTGGTGCTGGACAGGTCGCAGCTTGGGGCGGTGGTAAGAGGCCAATCAATCAATTAGCAGTGAGGATTAGCGCCTAAGAAGTCCTCTGGCACCCTGCTTTGTACTATCACCATGACCGGCGGGATTCTGCTAGACAGTCATAGTGTTGCGCTCAACGACCGACAATTGACCAACCATTTCTCTCACTTGACGATAACAGAGTTCTGTGAACGGAAGAAAGGACGATGTCAGTAGATTACTTTTCTGTCGTGTCCCCAATGCCGACGTGACGAATGCCATGGAAGCCTACAGTCGCTCTTAAGGAATCTATAACAGAGGCGTTTTGTGGTTCTTCCGTCTACCGCCAAGATATCAGCCTTCGGCGCTCGCAAAAATCCCGTCGACTGGAACACCACCTAGGAGCTCTACACCCCACTCCCACCTAATCACCACCAAAGCTCCATTGATATGGCAATAACTTCGATCGGGAAGCGCGTAGCGGCTATCCTCTTCTCGAAAGTTATAATACATCAATTACAGGACTTTTCTATCAGAGCTTTCAAGAACCTCGACTACGGGAGGAGCGCATGGAGGCGCGGGATCGTCGTCGGTGGTCTCGATGAAAGTTTAGGGATTGAAACCCAATGCGAAATGCTCGAAATGATCGCAACATCTATTCGGAGTGGAAACACGCCCTTTCTCTGGGCTTTCTTCGGTCGTCCCGACCCCGCACCGTAGTTTCCTCCCGGGTCATATCGCGTGTTTTCATCGTTGCTTATTCTTGAGCTCCTAGTGTCTCCGGAGATTGGCCACGAGATCCTATGTTGTCTGATAAACGAATCAAGAAGACACGGGAACGAAACCGACTGCTGCCATCACAATTAGCTCAACCATAACACGAACATTCTGTGTCAAAATTCCCCGATAGCCCCCCCCCCCCCCCCCCGCTGTACCTGCCAACCCCGTCGGTTTTCCCATCCCCGATTTCGGAATGCCTTAGCTCTCTCTACTCATGCTAGAATCGGAACCTAGGTCTAATCCGGAAGCACGGCTCTACGATGGCACACCATTGCTAGACTTATGGAAGACTCAGAACATGCCAAGGAACTCTGCCTCTACTCTAGTTGCTTGGATGACACTCCGATGGGAACACCTAAATAACGTGCATTCTCAGACCATGGGTGTACGTTAATGTGGGGACTGCTACGGTCCTGTATACAGATTTCTGGGTTTTCAGGACCAGTCTGTATTGGCGTATGATGGCCAGACAATAAGGTTCGTCTACCCTACCACTGCATCTTTTAACCTTATCAATCAAGACGTCTTCTGGATCCTCAACAGCTGCGGCTCTAGTCAGCTCCTCTTCCCAGATGTTCTCTCTCCATAAAATGTGGGTCTATATGTATCATCTGTGTGTCAGCGGTCGCCTGTTCTGTCGATGTCACGATCTCAGATTTCCGCCGAACCCCGTAATGGGGCGGTCCAATTAAGCACCTATCCATGCCTTTGTATTCCAAGCCAACGTCCACAGGCTCAGGCGGACAGTACGTTTTCGGACATGGGAAGAGTAAAGTCATACATTGGGTGTCCTCTGACTGGATCTGACTGCTAGAAGTCTGCCCCCCACATTATCCCATAAATGAACACTTATTGCCTTTCCGAGTTTAGCACTCAAAGACTTTACCCCTTTTTTATTTGAACACTTTTTCCCTCCTACATTCGTATTCCCTTTCTCTTCTATATATGTGGTTTCATTCCCCTTTAAATTTGTATTCTTGCTCCCTTTTATAGTCGTATTCTGATTCAAAGCTTACATTTAAGTCGGATTTGTGCTTGTGTTGGGTATCAATATACAATTCTCTGTCGAGTTATCTTGTTGATTTTGATTCATGGGTCACGAAAGTGGTTGAGTCTAAACCACTTCGCGATGACACTGGAATTTCTGTGCTATCAAGCCACCGGACCACTGGATATTTATCGATAAGCCCTCGCTATTGTTCTCTGCAGGTATCCCAACTATTTTTGACGCCATTTGTAATAGAGACGATATGGGCCTATTGCTCAATTTCAATTGCGACGTGTTGATGACAATGGTTAAGCGGCATAGCGAGTCAATATCAGTCTAGTATTTGTACAAATAGACAGTGGAATCAATCTGCATAGACTCAAGTCACTCTTGGATAAGCCGGTCGTAATGTATACGCAGCGTCCGCTTGCAAGTCGTGCTACACGTGGACATCAACTAATAAGCGCTCAAACTAAGCTTCATTCACGAAAACCTACATCAGGTGGCGGTCCTCTCGACCTACTACTGCCGATGCTACTCGGGTAATGATGTCCAGGACCAGCCCCGCCTTCCCTCCCATCGTTCGCAGCATACGGGGGATATTGATATTGTCTCGGAGGTGGCGGATGTGAGTAATGGTAGCCGTGCGGAGGCGGTGGTGGTGGGTGGGCGGGGTCATGATGCTCAGACCTCGGGGGATGTTGGTACACAGGAGGTGGGGGAAGGGGAGGTGCTGACTGATATTGTGTTTGGTTCGGCATGTAGCCTTGTGAGGGGGCAGCAGGGTGAGGTGTTATGGGTGACTGGTAGTGTTTAGAGTGGGGTACCGCCGAAGGAATTAAGGATGGTGGTGGATTCGCAAGCATCGCATCCAGGAGGAGGCTAACGAACCAAATGATGAGCTAGAATTATATATGAATGAGCACAGATTACACACTCATTTTCTTCTTGGATTTTCCGGATTTTGGCGTTCGCAAGCTCCAGATCGCGTTGGTACGCTTCCTTGACCTGACGTCAAGCTCAAAATCAGAGAACACAAAACAGGATATGATAGAGGAGGAAAAGCCCACCGCATTCACTCTCTCGAATCTTTCCCTCATTACTTGGTACCTTTTGTCCATGACGACGAAACCAACAACAGATTCAGCACAAACTCACAGGAAGGTGTGTCGTGGAAGGGAGGGACGAGAAGACTGAATCCTCACTTCTCTTTATATCGTGTACTCCTATGCGTCGAGTGATTCTAGAGAGGTCGATGACCAGCGGAAATGAAGTCAGTATGAAGCGAATCCAAGCAACAGAAAGTTTCTTTGACTTAGAGATTGATGGACATACTTTGCCTCTATCTTCCTTTTCTCCTCGCTCAGTTCTTGAGGTCTTCACCTGAGTTGTACGTGACGCGGGGGATTGGGTATCCATAATTCTAACAACGAAAAATAAGAAAACAAGGCCGCTGAAGATGAAGGCAGAAACTATGTAGCCAGAGGTCCGGAACCCACGGTGTTTGTCACATTGATGCGTCACGCTGCTTTCTCCGCGTCTCCTTCGAGGCTAATTGTGCACCATATCGATTGGCTTGTATTCCCTTCTCCGACAAGTATGTAACTAAACACAGTGCAATCACAATCTGGACTTGGATTCAATGTATGTCAACTTGAATTGACGACCCTGGACTCGAGCCAAAGCCTCAAGCCTCTCAGCCACAGCCGAATGACCACCTATAGGTTGCGGCAACACGAGCTCCAGCTGTGGATTGGCACCCCCCTGCCTTCTCTCCACCATCTCTACGATGAACGGTAAACATGCCTTCAACACGCTCGACATGTACAGCTTCTCTAATATGGGGAGACTGTTCACTCCTCCTTGTTCGGGTGTCAAAGCGCGCAAGAGGTTAGGGGTGAAGCTCTGAAAGCAGTCAATTAAAGATAGCTCTTTGATAGAGCTTGGCAGTTGCATGAAGAGCCGGCGTATGTTGTCCCCAGGGCATGACCAACGGTCTAACTCGAGGACTGAAAGAGTCGATGGTAGGCGGCTTAAGAAGCCTTGTAGCGCATCGAGTGTCGCTGGAGGAAAGGAGTCTCTCAAAGGACAAGAGAGTCGCAATTGTTGCAGAACAGGTAAACGAATATGACGGAAAAGAGATTCATTGCTCCGTCCGACAGAAAACGGCCACGTGAGACGAGTTAGACGGGAAAAGGTGACAGGAGAGTTGATGGCAGCTCCCTCAATGGTAAAGTCAGGATTATCGACATGAAAGTGGCATTCAATCAGGTTGGTGCACTGGATGAAAATTCCTACGCCGACACCAATGCTCGTATTAGGGAGGTCCAAAGTCGTTATGGTATCAGCCGAGGGGATAGTGATGTTATGCCACATATCGCCTACGGACAGCCGATGAACACCCGGCAAATTGGGTAGTGTGATGTTCAGCCCATTAACAGCTGAAGTAACGCCCTTCAATTGAAAAACCTCGAGGTTCTCAAATCCACCATTGGAGAGAAGGCGAATCCACCCACGAGGGGGATCTTGTAGTCGAAGAGATCTGACTTTTTCGGCATTTTCTCTGTTGAAGACGAGATCAGTGATGGGCTGAATGGGGATCGGGGTATCACCCCATGACAGAAGGTCTTCCTCGAGGAAGCAGAGGTCGAGGGATAATGGCAGTGTTCCAACATTGCGGAAACATATGTCAAGGATGGCTACGTTGGACTTTGCTGTTTTTAAGCAAACATCCGCAATTATAGTAGTCCATAACGCAGGTGTTGACCACACGGTTTGCCGCCAAAGCGAGCAAACGGCACCAAAACGGATTAATGGGCTGACGTTGATTTGGCGCCGATATTCAATGGGGCTGGGAGCGTTGGATGAGGCACAGGCATGTTGAAATATAATTGAGAGAGTTTCAGGCGGCAGTACTCTGGCAGAAGATTGGATATCGTTGAGGCGCCGCCGAAGTTGTGCCCGTTTCTCGCAGAGCTGGCGGATATGATCGTCAAGTCGTTCGGATTCTCGATTGATGAACTCGATCTCTTCTTCTACCGATCTATGGGATACTTCGCGCGACGGGGCCTGGCTACGAGAGCCACACTGTAAACAGGCGACCTCCTGCATCTCCGCACAACGAGGATGAGATGATGGATGCATGTGTTTGGTTCCCATAATTGTACATATCAACATTAGGTGACGCTTGTTGTTTATATATTGGTTCCGAAATAACGTGTTGCGCGCCACTGGCCAGCATCTCCCTTGGACAGAGCACGGAGAGGGCTATATCATAACGATTAACCTCATTTGCGCCACCGATGATAGGTCACAGTGAAACACCAGGCTCAGGCACAGTTCTATTAAAGGCACCTAAGGACTATGGGGAGGCTCAGGGAAACCGAGAGGAAGTTTCGTCTAATAATTTCTCTACGGTCGCTTGGCACAGTTGGGACTGGTGAACCTGTTCCTTCAAATATCCGACACCATACCAATCCCGAAATCATTGCTCTCTTGCATCGCTGTGTCCGCAATGACAAATCCGACATTTCGTGCCCTTTGCCCCCGTCATGTGTCCAAGACGAAGAGCCACTAATTGCAACTCGAAGAGGACAGGCTTTGTTGGTGAGGGAGCCCCTGGGCTATACCTGAATTAGTAGCCTAGTGGCAGTTCAATGAATGTTCCTGGAGTAAAAGAGAGCAAACAGACAAGCCTTGGGCAGGTATGAACATATAAGTCCCAAATGCCAACAATAACTTCTTGGTTGATTACCCAGGAAATGGTCTGAACCTTTTCCCGTTGACACTTGGCCCTGGTCTGAGGGGCGCGCCAGAGATGTCAGGAACCAAGAGTGACTGCGACATTATACGGGATGGTAACACTGAGCGAGCACTCCATGGCGAATGTTCCATAAACCCGAGACGGCATTAAAAGATATGGTTGTACTGGACATCGCCTACATCACGGAAATCCAACAAAGATGGGCGAAGCTCGCAAGCACTAGCTCTGAATTTTCTCCGCCGTCCCAAAACGGTAAAATTTCAAGAGCCAAATGCCGAATTACCGTCCCCAAGTTATCATGGGGTTTTTCTCCGTGAGAAAGGGAAAGCAATGAATCCGGAGGACTGCGGGTCTCCCGAATGATATTAAGTTTCAACACAGGAACGACATCAACAATGAGGTGACTAATTTCCAGGTCTTAAGTCGGAAATTAAAGCAAAGAATAATGGCAAAGCCACACTGCATCCCGACATCACTGGAGAGTTGGCTGCCTTCGTCTTCATGAAGGAGAATACCATTGTCTGGGCGCTGATCACGCAGCTCGGCGCTAAAACAAGAGCATATGGATCCGAGATGAAGGGCATGGATCCTATAGATTAGCCGAACCGGTTGGAACATCATGTTCAGTGGGGTTGCGTGCCACAGCCAAACTCAGCAGCATTTTGAACGGAAGACCTCTCATATAACGTTGTATGACGCTGCATCGACGTAAGAGACCTGTGCTCAAGGAGGTGAGCGTCAATTGCGTCAACCTAGTGGCGTTGCCAACCCGATAAGCTCGGGTTCATGTTGAGCCAGAACACAAGGCTTCCAGGCACGGTCATCATGTCGCCCAGGGCCTCTGATATTACGAACAGAGCGTAGCCTCGGGGTCTCGGGCACGTTCGTAACGGGATGCGGGCAAGATGCGAAGAAGATGCAAAGATGCTCCGAGAGCCACATATTATGATGTGTAAGGTCGCGCACGTGAGGCTGATAGAGTATTGTGAATCAGGTTGCTAAGCGAGTGGGAAAGGTTGTATTATGGAGAATCAGAGTCGGTGCGCAGAAACTGGCGGATTTTCGTAAAATGTTTGGGTAAACGGAGCTTGAATGTCATCGTGCAGAAAGCGAAGTACTGGCGAATCTCGCTCCATACTCGCGTAAGCTGAGAACCACATGCAGGAACACTCGAGGCTCGAGCACTGTTGGACTCGATATGAGTAGATTGAGGACAACGGTCGTGACAACCTGGATTTGCTGGGTTTCGAGATTTCCTTGACAGGAACATGGTTGACGTCATAGTTAATGAATTTGGTTCTATTTGCGCTAATTCATTCATTCCTCTCTCTCGATCCAAATTCCTCATCCAAGTTCTGGAGGCTCCTTTCAGGCAGACTGCTTCATACTTATAGATCGTGGGAAGTCAACTACGCAGTGCACATATGCACAGCCAAATTGACGTCGTCCGCCTCGCGTAAATCAAGCTTTTAAGCACGTATTTGGCTCAAACGCATGTTCTGGTGGCGCCATGCTGTTCACGCCAGTGCAAGCCACGACCACAAGGGGTCACCTATTCATACAGCTGGAGGGAGGGGGGCACGTGGGGGTTAGGATAGCTATCATAAACGAAGTGGATTAATGCAGATGATATCTTGGGTTACTTGAGCGTTGAGACACGTTTGAGCCCGTGCCATGCGACTTTACAATCAGCTGCGACTAATTAAGCAGCTAGGCGGTGACCTCGGGGCCCATCACTTAAGACATCCGCGGAGAAACCGTGAAAAGCTACTTAATATAATCTCGAAGGCATGTTAGCAGTTGCTAGTGGTTTGACATACACCCGGCGGCAATGACAAATACAGATTAAATCTCTAAGGTAGTGGAATTTTGACGTTGGGGGCCCGGCGATCTCCCTAACTAAAATTTTGTGGTACAACATATTGATCATCATCAAACCAAGAAAATTGTCGAACTGCAAAAGACTGCGATGGGTTCGAGGGTTGATGATGCCCTCAGGATCCATAGGATAAGGAACTGGGTCCTAGTGTTGGTGCTGAGTGTGAGTGGCACCCTCATCGGTCCTGGGCGCACGGAAAGAACCATTCGGTGATCTGTGGGTCACCGAGAAACCCATCCCACTCTTTCGTTGTGTATGAGAGAAATCTGGCGGCGTAAAAGTTCGTGGCTAATTTAAGCTCTTGAGAAAACTATTTTTGGCTGTGGTGTGCGATTTCTGGCAGTTGTGAGGGTTTCGCGCTAGCGTGCGCCGGTAAGTTGCCAACTTACCTCGGGCGGGGGACAGTGATGGTGTTCCGGGCTTGTCGCGATGTCAGAGCAAGGATTGCCCAAGGGGTTAGGTGTGCAGTGCGTGACGGATGGCCGACGGTGCAATAAGTGTCAGTAGATAAGTGCCAATATGATCGTGCGCAGCAGTGGCGGGTAGGGCTTCGGCGCTTCTTTCGAAGCCACGCATACGACATGCTTGGCATAGAGCACCAAGGCCCATCATCACCGGCGAAAAACAGCACTGGCCTAAGAATATACCCAATGCAGTCGAGTGTACATGCGCATGTATAGTATGGAATCATGGATCACAGGCTTCGGGTGATTGCCAGAATGGTGAACGTGCTTCTGCCAAATCAAGACCAACTAATGGCAAATTGCGATGTCAGCGGCGGCGGGGCGAATGGGATGACAGCGGTGTTTAGAGTTGAGGAGCGGTGAGATTTGGAGTGGATCTCGGGTTGATGGCCCCTTTTGGTCAAGGTATTGAATAATTGATGGGCAATGCCAGATGCTGGGAATGAGAGCGTCTGTCGTAGTCATCCTTGTACGTTCGTGAACATGGCATGTACGTACTTACAGTACGAATTAACCATCCCACACTGAGCGTTTGTCAAGCGTCCCTTCTGTACGTTTAGGGACCTGACGGCATTGAACGTGATGCCTCATGTCCAAGACAGTCAAGTGTTGGGTGTTGGTGGCGACGAAATTAAGTTGATACCAAGGTAAAAGCCGTGCTTATTGCAAGGATATGTCATCCTGGGAAGTCATATGGTGACATTGTCTTTTGAGGAAAGAGAAAATTTAACCCTTGACTATTGGAGGAAGAGTTGTCGTCTATCAAAGTTGTCCTGAAGATCAGTGTAGATTCGGACATAGGGTGTCCGACAAGCTTGAAGGGCCTAGCCCCTTTCAAACCCACAATAAGGAAGCGCCTTGAAAGAGACAGAGATTCGCAGCCGGCAACTTATCATTCGGAATAAGAGAAGTTCCCGATGCAGGGGTCTGTGGAGAGGATGTGGGACTTTGTAACACGAGTGAGGTTCTGGACTTGTGAGCAGTCTAAAGGTGCCTATGATATTGATGATGCATCACAGAACTACAGATGATGTGATGCGACATCAAATGGAGGTGTCTGACTTTGACTCGGTGAGAGGCCATGGTGAACGTTGCGTGACAAGTGCCCTAACATATACTACGACCCGGCGTCGGTCACCAAGGCGTTTACGGGTGGCTGCGTTAGAAGGGATTGGCAAGCATCATGCAACATCTCGACCATCGGTGATGGTTTGAAGTTTGAACCGCAGTAAGCATAGGGCGTTGTCTGGTTGAGGAGTTTGGGACGTCGCGTCGGGCGGGAGGAATATAGATAGTACGGGTTGATGTGCCAAAATTACTCGAAGAGGGGAGGGGTAGAAATTAAGGGATCGGGAAAAAAAGGGTTAAACCTGTTGGGGAAAATAAACCACTGTAGAGACGAGGGAAAGGACAGCGGGCAGTGGATAAGAGGGAGGCTGGGGAATATTTTATATGAGGGTCGGCCGAGCAGAATCGTGGGATGCTCCACGGAATGGAGGATCGCGGGCCGAGGAGGAGTGTTTGGCGGTGTGGACGGTGTTTACGTGGTTTTTGGATCTGAGATGGGATAAGAAATCGAAAGGAATTCTCGCAGTGCATCCCCTCTCTATGGACTCTTACCACCACCAGCACTCCTGGGACAACTATCCCAACCTCAACCTCTCCTCCCTCTCCGTCACCTCCCCGGCAAATCTCTCCCCGGCGACGCCCCTCTCCCCGTACCATCACCAGCTCCATCAACCCCAGCAATTCAATTTTGACCACCAAAATAATGCTTTCGACGACCGCAACCCTCAACCGACGCAATCCACCGCTTCCTCTTCTTCTCGTCCCTCCACTTCGGCCGGCCCTCCTCCACCCTCCTCCGCTTCCTCTTCCTCTTCCGCTCCTCTCCTCAACCTCCCTCTACCTAGAAAACGTTCCTCGTCCTCGGCCGCTTCTACCCTCGTCCAGGTCGAGGAGTCTATGTACGACGACGCTCCTTCTGCAACACCAGGACAAACCAGTGTTCCCCTTGACCTAGCCACGCCCTCAGAGGACCACGAGATGCGCAGTCCCATCGATGGCAGTGGAAGCACCAGTGGCGCGGAAGACAGCATTGCCTATGGCGGCTCTAGTACTCCAGGTGGCCTCCAGGACTCTGGGCGTCCGGGTGGCCCTGCTAGCTCGGGCGGCATGCCCTTGGGCATGGCAGGCAGCATGAATATCCTTGGAAAGCCCATGGCCACTAATAATTTTGTCACCAAGCTCTATCAGTGAGTCCTTTTCTCCATGGAACTGGCCCTGTTCTATTCTGCAGATCACCTTCTTTCGCTTCTTGGGAGTGACATCTCCTGCCATTTTCTTTCGATTTCTGTGTTCTGCCGAGTTTTTTTACGTTACCCACCTCTTCACTCAACCCTGACTTCTTCAACATAGAATGATCAGCGACCCAAAATCTGCGCACTTTATTGCCTGGACAGAGCTTGGTACCTCTTTCGTCGTCTCCAATGTTGGCGAATTCAGCAGGAGCATCCTGGGCTCCCACTTTAAGCACAACAACGTGAGTATATGCGGCCTCATGGCCAACCGACACTCACCTAGTCCAGTTTTCCAGCTTTGTACGTCAACTTAATATGTACGGCTTCCACAAAATCAACCGAGTACGTGTATTTGGCCCCTCACCGCAGTGCATATACTCACCTCATTTCTCTAGACCCCTCGTGCCCAACGGACGTCGACCGACGCGCAAACATGGGAGTTCTCTCATCATAAATTCCTTCGTGGTCGGCCGGATCTGCTGGATGAGATTAAGCGAAAAGCGCTTGAACCCGATCCAACCGTCAAGCATCGTGTAGAGTTGCCTGGAGAGGTAAATCCCTGATTACGTTTGCCTTCCACGCTACTAACGGTACCGATCAGGTGGCTGCACAGTTAGGGGCCATGAGGGATGAAAACAGGAGGATGTGGGAGCAGCTCAGTATGGAGAGAAAAAAGGTCGACAAACTCGTTAATGTCGTAAACAGACTCTGGGAGGTTGTTCAAAAAGGCTTCCCTGGAAGTGGTGGGTTGGTTTTATCTCCGCATTTAGTTTTTCGCTAACTTGATACGTTCCAGTGCCACCGTTTCCAGCAGACCTCTTTTCTGATTTGAGTCCAAATGCCAACGATAGCCCGAATATATACATCACATCACCCACGTCGTCTTCAGCAAGATACCCACCACCGCTGTCGATCAACTTCAACCAGCCCTTACATTCCATCCAGAGCCCAAGCTCAAGCCCTACCACTACCGACTTCCCTCACTCACATCAGCACCATACTCACCCGCCTCTTTCGCGGCAACATAGCTTCCAACACGTTGGTTTTGGCTCATGTGGTCAATCCGGTACTCCAGGCGGCTCGACAACACGCGCCGCTGACAATGGAGAAACGACGACCCCTTCCTCACCGTCCGGCATGGAAGGTGTCTACGAGGACGAGAACCCTACAGGGTCTGGGACTGGTGTCAATGGAACACAAAGTTCGGGATCCCGAGGCAGTGCAGGCATCAAGCGGCAACGATTATCGACCGACGAGGGCGGGATACCTGGAATGGGACTAGGTGTTAACGTGGGCATGAATGGATACCATCATCACTTACAACCGCACGGTCATCCTCATGCACAACAATATGCACATCACCCTCATCACCTAACGGGAGATGTTTCGACGGTTTCGTCACCAGGGACAACAGCACCTCCATCTCTCCTTGGCATGCCCGGTATCACCGTCTCCGGTGGCGTTGGAGGAATTGGTGGTGTCGGCGTCGGTGGGGTAAAGCGATCGAGCCGAGCCAGAAGTGACAGTGCACCGTTAGGTCCTTATAGCTATGGCACATCAGGTGCTGGCACTTCGTCTCCTGGGGGTACCCTAGGCGTCGGTTCGAGCTGGCTAGGAGGCCGACCAAGAAGTGGAAGTGGCCTGGTTACCGTTTCTAGACCAAATACCGGCAGTGGCATGGGTATGGGTCTCGGAAGGAATATGGGGAACCTTAGCAGCTTGGCAAGTCTCAGCAGTACGTCAAATGCCGCCGCTGGCGGTGCTCCTCAAACTGTGAATGGGACTGGAGCTGCGGGCGGTCCCGGTGGAGATACCGGTGGAGTGCCAGGACAGGCCGGTGCCCCCTCTACCTCAACCTCGACAGGTAGCGTGAACTCGTTGCTAACTGGTAGCGCTGGTGCGGCTGGAATAGGCTCGGTCGTTTCGGATGGAAATGGGCGATGATGTATTTTGGATATCTTTTTGCTTCTGGGATTTTGGCTTTGTTCATAGACGAGAGGGGACCTGGCTCGCAGATACCCCGATCCTTTGTTGTTGTTTTTTCCCTCGCCCCTTCCTCCCTTGCCTCCATCTTTTTCATCCCGTCTGTGCTTTCTGCTCTTTCCGTTCTCCCGTTCTCGCTGCTTCGTCTGCGAATACCCCCGTGCCGTCCAGAGCTCCACTATCCTCACCTTTTCGCCATCTCAATGATTTATACCCTGCTCCCCGTATCCCATTTTTCGAGAGGAACGGGTTTCGAGCACACTCAAAACCTAAAATCAAACTAACAACATACCAAAAAGCGCTGTCACATATCCACTCGTGTTCTGTTTTATATACAATACCTCGCTTGTGCCATCCACTCTTCCACGTTGTGTGTCATTTCTCTCTTATGGGTTCGGACAATATAGTCATCGACATGTGCATAACATACAGACTACGGTTCGTTTTTGTCGCATTGTATATAGATGGATCTTTTCTTCACTTCTCACTTGTCGATATACTGATACTACAGATATCACTTCAACCAACACCGCTACCTATGATCATGTATACAGACGACATTGTCACAAATCAAGTATCAATCCAATTTTACCCAAGAATACCTACATCTATTGAGGCTGTATCTCAACTGCGAACGGATCAATACTCGGATCTGTCTTCCATTCATACTCCAAAATGTTAGCAATGAAGTCCGCGACTGGCTGCCCGTATTCTTCGCTAATGACCGCGAACATGCCATCTGTACCGGCACTGACGCCTGATGTTGTCCAGAGTTTAAGCGAGTGGCTAGCACCGCCGCTCAAAGGGAGCGCCAGGTCGGTACGAACCCAGCGTGCATGGGGTTCCCAAGAGACCTTCGGGAGCTCCTCGAGGGCACGAGTGAACCCGCGTTTATTAGTAGTTGCGTGTACACCATCAAGTACACCCTTTCCTCCTGGGAGGCAGGAACGAGCGAGAAGGATTGATCCTGTGCAAACGGTAAATATGCCCTTGAGGTTTTTCACCGCTGATTCATTGGCAAAGAAGGAGTCGAGGAAATCGGCGACTGGTTTCCAGCCCGACGATTCCGGGAAGCGAGTGCCGAGGCCGCCGGGGATGAAAAGGATGTCGATGGGTTCGATTGGTGGGGAGGTGAAGGTATGGGTAGGGGTTATTTGTTGTTCGAAGGGTGGGATGAGGCCGAGTTCTTGGGGGAGGGTGGAGACGGGGTCGGGGGAGGCTGCGAGGATGGAGAGGCGAAGGGGGAGGGAGGGGTATTGGCGTTTGATGGTGTTGAGTGCGTCGAGGGGTCCGAAGACGTCGAGCGCTTGGAAGGACGGGAAGAGGAGAAGGGCAAAGTGGGTCGGGAGCTCGGCTGGTGGCGGTGGGACGTTGGTGAGTGATTAGATCGATTAGATGTGATCAGGTGGTGGACTTACAGGCTGGTTTGGCAAGTGGGGGAGGTGCGGCTGCCATTTCGAGAGATTGACGATTAGGCACGGTATTGAGTCCGTTGGAGATTGGAGAGAGTGCCTGGTTGATCCTCTTTGAATGAGAAAGAAGCAGGTTATATATGCTGTTGAGATTTATGACAGGCGTCGATTAGATGGCTATCGCTGGCATACTGACTCCCTGCGGAATTCTTTGGGATACATTAGCCAGTTATGGGACCTCGTGGTATTTGCCATACTATTCGTGCATTGATCGAGACCCAGGTAGTAAGGCCTTACATAGGTGATCATACTGACGATATTTTTGACATTTTGATTCTGGTTCAAATGGAGCAAGAGCGTGCGTCTACGTTGACTGCCATGAGAAATATGAAGGTCACAGGTCCCAAGCGTATTGACATTTAATTGTGTGAGGTATAGGCCAAGATAGTTGACAGACTGAGAACCGAGACCAAGTCAAACTCGGCGAGAAATTTCGGGATTCACCGCAGAACTGGGCCGTACCCTTTTAGACCACGGGCATAAGGTGCTGCCGTGGGATGTTACAACAGCGTATGGACATGTAACAGCAGGTAGGAGCTTCAAATCGAGACCTTGGGGGTGGATCGAACCATTAAGCAAAACAAAGCGCAAGAAGCGATGCAACAATGGGTTTTCGATCTGTCACTAGGCTTCCCACCTTTTCCAGGGTCACGACTCCGGGCCCGACGATCGCGCCACTCAACCCCATTCACCCCTTATTCCAGAACGAAATTGAGCTCAACCTTAGCATTGACGAGCGACACGAAAGGCCTCTCACAGTGGTGGCCAAATGTCACTATGCCCCAATTTTATCCATTCAACATCTTTGATCACGAGTCTCAGCGGACCGCCGCAGTCCAGGACCCAGCAAATTCAGAAGCTCCATATTTATTGCTTTGTCGTGCCTACGGTATCATTCATATAGTGCATATATCATGTTCCAGTATCTGTCAGTTTGAAAGGACGTGAATATACATGCATTGCGGGAGTCAGTGATCCTAAATGAGGCAGATTTTTAATATCTGTAAGACTGCATTCTTCACTAGGTTTTGGGACACGGATGGTTTGAGGAGAGCAGTCTGTAGGGGAGCGATGTTAACTGCTGCTGGTTGCAGCTGTGTAGTGGCACTAAGCGGCACCGGACGCAGCAGGGAAGCGGTACCAGACGTGATATGGCAGTGCAATACCAAATGGTCCCCGATGTGGGACTTGGCGATGCGTGCGGGACTCAATGATACTCAGAGGTGTCATGTTAAGCGAGAATAACTTATACGCCAGACTGTTGATAGACATTTCAACTTTCATTTACCCAGATTGAAATAACAAGTAGACAGGATTCTGAACTTGCGGCGGGTCCCGGGTTCAAGAGTGGCTGATGGACATAGTGTATGATATCTGACACAGGAGCACTTAACTTAGGTTCTCGAACTTGTATCTTTCATTCTTTACGCTCACTTGCGCTATCAACCACTCTTGATCATCTTTCTGTTTTCTTGACTATAGCATGACAGCGCACTACGTGGCGTCAGACATAGGCAATGTTTGGAAAGAGCGGGACTTAAAATACGGCGGCATCCTTACCGAACTAGGGGTACCATGGCATTAGCCATGCGGGTGCCAACAGGCTGTGGGTGGGTGCGCCAATTCTGTAGGTCGGCTGGTAAATGGAGAACGTCTGGACAATGGATTGTCTTAACAGCGGCTGTGCCCGTGGCTCGTCGCACCACAAAAGAATTCACTGACTTTCCTCACCACTCCCGAGAAGTCTTCAGATTTTTCGCACGTGTAACGAGGCTAAGATATCCGATGCTGGGTAGAAACAATATGCAACTTTTCTACACATCATCTTGCCCTCGTTAAGGCCTAAAGTTCCAATTTATGTATCAGTTGGAGCAGAAAGAAGGGTGACCTGCTCGCCTTGCACGGAATAGTTCTAACATAGTACCTAGCACGACATGTTGATGGTCCCTATATATAGCTTCCAATGATAATTGTGGTCTATCGTGCATAAATATCTCGACTCGTAGTTCCCAGCCTCATATTTCCAGTGGAGACCATCAAGTTCCACGTTCTCAATTCCCAAACCAAACCTGAAATCTTAAACGGCTGTCGCTGAAGCATGGGCTTATTTTTCAGCGCTAGGAGAACAATCTCAGAGGAAGACCTCGGCGACCTCCATGGCAAAGTCGTCGTCATAACAGGTGGCAAGTAGGTCAAGAGTGAACCTGACGCGATGACATCTAACTTGACTTGACAGCTCTGGCATAGGATTCGCAACAATACAGTTCCTGGCTCGGAAGGGTGCCAAAGTGAGGATGATTACCTCTATGAAATGGAACGCAGGCAACAGCTAAGTGTGTATAGGTATACATGGCCACAAGAAGCGAGGAGAAGTACAAAGGAGCCTTGGCGCGTTTGGAAAGCGAGAACCTTGGTGATGGTTCAGTGCACTGGCTCAAGCTTGACCTTAGTGATCCCAGACTTGCAAAAAGTGCTGCCCAAGAGTTCCTGGGAAAAGAAGATCGCTTGGATATCCTCAGTACGTTGTTACGTTTGAGAGTGAGAGTCTGCGCTAAACATTTGACTTGAGCAGTTAACAACGCGGCCAAGTGCGTCCCCTGGTTCTTTCATCTGTAATGGACCATCTCATGACGTCATGACGTTTATCAGGGCGATAGGTCCACCCGCCCTAACAGCGGACGGTATCCAAGAGGCCATGGTTACAAAGTTAGTGCAAAGTGTACTTGGAAGATACGGCACTGACTCAGGCCAGTTATCTGTCGCATTTCATTTTTACGGAAACTCTCCTTCCCTTGATGATCAAGACATCAAAAGAAGAAGGCTCAGACGTCCGGATTATTAGCGTGAGGTCTTAACCGAGAGCCAGTTGAACCAGCATCGCTCAGCCCATTCACCTTTTCAGCTGACCTCGACTGCCCATGAAGGCGTCGCACCGACCACATTCATCGGAAAGGAGAGCTGGAACACGGAGTATGGAGACACTACTGTCGGTAGATTGAAGTATTACGGTCAGTTCTTGGATTTTCTGTTGACAAGAAATGTTCACTCTTTTCCCATAGGACTCTCGAAACTGGCCAATATACTCCATATTAAACACCTCCAACAACGTCTTGACGACGAAAAAGCCGACATCGTCTGTATTGCGGTCGACCCGGGTTCGGTCGCGACTGAAAACGTTGGCCGATGGCTGGATGGCATGTCATATTTGTTCCGGGGTATCATACGTTTTTTCGTCAGGGTGGCCTTCGTGTCCCCAAGAGAAGGGGCCATGAATTCCGCATACGCGACTGCGTCACCCGAGGTGAAGGCTAGCGCAAAGACGTTCAAGGGTGTACATCTTCAGCCTGTTGGGAAAATTACGGAGCCGTCGAAGCAGGCGAAGGATATGAGGTTGGCGAAAGAGTTGTATGACACGTCTTTGGATCTCCTCAGAGAGATGAATCTGTAATCTCCCGAGTTTATGAGTCTGGATAGTACTCCTGTCCCTTGTATGTTTCTTTGCCAAAGATAGTAACTCCATAGCCATGATGCATGACGAATTGTGTGACCCTAAGGCTTAATCAGTGAAACAAAGAGCCCCAGCGAGACGCTGCTTGCTTCTGCCCTTCCATTTGACTAGCTAGCACTACCACCACTTTCCTTTAGCGTTTAAGACAGCGCCAATGATGTCCGGAGACCCAGACAGGTCCCAGGTTCTGCCAGGGTATGGCGAAACCACAGGGCTTGGGCAATACAAGTTTACAGCTCCGCAATCGATGACCGCGACGGAATCGGTTAACGGTGGTTCGAGGTCTGCCGAGGGCGTGGGCGTCCCCATGGAGGTACAGGAGATCAGGTTGGAGGAATTTCCAGTATTGATCGGGATCATTGACACTGCGAGGACCGGACAAATTAGTCGGGCGACGGCGATACGGAGTGGCGTAACTTTCATCGACTTGTTGGAGGAAAAGAGCCTGCAGACCAAGGATCGGATTGTCGATTCGTTCATGGCAGCTTTGGATGAGGTTGCCATGGCTCCGTCGCAGACGGTAGTATTGCAGTCGCTGAAAAGGAAAGGGCTTGTGGACGGTGAGGATGGGTATGGCGATGAAGCACGGGATTATCGTGTCAACAAGAAGACAAAGATCCGAGAGTGTGATATGCCGTGGTACGATGCGGAGAAGATGCGGAACTTATGCCCAAGCATGAAAAAGACGCGGAACATCATAGAATATATCAGACAGGACGTCGAGACTGCCAAACGTTGGGTGCAAAGTGCACCGGGAGCTCCAGCCAACTTCCCGCCTTCGGAATGGGAGGCCATACTCCGCGGCGAGGCAGTGAATTTGGAAGCGGTTTTCCAGACCCTGCATTTCCCTCGTTCTGAGCGGAGAGACTACAAGCCATACTACGCCGAATACAGGGATGAACGGCAGATCGAGACGTCCAGCGATTGGATTGTCGCTTGGAAGAAGACCATGGAAGCAACGTTGTTCGTTTTCCCACATCGGGATCGTGAATTGCGTGCTTATGAAGCGTATATAATGAAGTGGTTCGAGACCACGCGAGACGACATGGAGGAACATATTTTCTTGTTCGATGAAGCCATTCGAGGACGCGTCAGGGGAGGAGAATCCATGTCACTCTCAGAGACGGAGAATTTCGAGGATCTTGTCGAGGCCATCTTGCGTCCTTGTGGTATTTATTATGAGGAACTTAAAGCCGGCCAACTAGACGACGATTCGGATTATGATAGTCGCGAAAGACGCAGGAATTAGCACCTTGCATTGGTTGTCACTCTCGCCATTGTTTTCGCAGTCGATAGCTCAAACTTGGACGTTTGCAATTATTTCAAATTTCGAGCTAGCCTTGGAGGGTAGTACCGATTTAGCATAAACAGCACGTCTGCAACCAAGGAAAGCTCATTGATAGTTCATGTACACGTTCTTTATTACGCACCTTGGTTTGTCGAACATAGGATAACCCTAACCTCAGGTATGTTCGTGAAAAGTCGGGAACCTGTTCCCACGGTGTTGGGAGAAGGAGGGACCCGAAATTGACCAGCTCAGCAGCTCCTCCCTTTTTCCTTTCCAAAAACTCCTCCGGTATGGCCTCCGTCTCAAGGATTGCTACAAGCTCACTCCGGGCTGCTAGTGAGCTCTTCTTTCTAGCATTCTGCCTGCAAATCCTAACCAAGTTCCGCACTTTGTTTAGTCCGCCCTCGCGCTGTTGCTACCGCAGTGCATGCGTACGTTCCTACCGCCCTGCACGAGCCAAAACGCCCTTGACCAAATGTTTCGACCTTTGTTCAATATAGCCGCGGCCTCGCAACTCCTCCCCCTTCCCAGCGTGCCGATGAAATCGTTGACAAACTCCCCTCCAAGCCCGGTATCATCACCAAGACGGGTACCGCCCTCCTCGGAACTGGTCTTCTTGCTGCCGCCATCTCAAACGAGCTCTACGTCATGAACGAGGAAACCGTCCTCCTTGTCGGTTCCATCATTGTTTTCACCTATATTGGCAAGGTACGCGCCGTCGTGCCTCGTTAACCGGTTCAATGCAGGGATATCGAATTGAACTTCTCTTGGGACGTTTAGGTTGCACGCGAGCCATATAGCCAGTGGGCGGAGGGTCACATTCAGCGCATCAAGAAGATTCTGGATGGTGCTCGTGCTGAGCACACACAGGCAGTTCATGAGCGCATTGATTCCGTTGGAAAGATGAAGGATGTTGTTGCCGTCACCAAGGCTCTCTTCGATTTGTCCAAGGTGCGTCGTGGTTCTTGGGTGTGTCGGTGGCGTACTCATTCTCGCCAAAGGAAACAGCCAAGCTCGAGTCGGAGACCTTTGTCCAGAAGCAAAAGGTGGCTGTTGCCTCCGAACTCAAGTCTGTCCTTGACAGCTGGGTTCGTTACGAGCAGCAGCTCAAGGAGAGTGAGCAGGCAGAGCTCACTAAAACCGTCATTGACAAGGTCCTTGCCAACATCCGAGAGCCCAAGACTCAGCAGGAGATCCTTGCCGGTGCTGTCGCCGAAGTAGAGCGTGAGTCTTGAGACATTTTCTTCCAATCTGGATGAGTTATTGATTTGTTTTTCAGAACTCGTCAAGAGCAAGGCTATCTGAATGTAGAAGCGCATCGTGTCCTTGACATACTATTAAATAGATTATATCCATATTCCCACTGCATGGATTAATGTTGTCATCCACTGTTTTCTTGTCGATGCCCTTTGGACCGGGAACATGCCGAGCTGATCCCCACAACCAGATATACCCGTATCCACTCTAATACTGGTATTCAAATTCAACCTGCCCTCGACGACCCACCAAATATCAACGTCAATTAATTTTCACTTTGATGCCTTCATATCTACCACGTAACGTACATAATATCTTTTCACGTTCAAGACATCAAGCCATGCTATTCGGTCATAATTTACGAACAACCCATCATGACGCCATCATACGGACCGCTATGGTCACCGGTATCGCCAGCGAAGATGTTGGGAACATAGCCGATGGTGCAATTAGGATCCGTGTTATCCTGACCAGGGCAAGAGACCCAAGAGTTATCATTCAGAATGTGGATCTCGCCCTCAATATGAGCAAAGCCAAGGAAGCGGCCGGGAACAATGGGAACAATATCATCCCTAATAAAAACCATGGTCGCCTCAGCGTTTTTAAACAGCATGAAGAAAGACTAACTGGTTATCGATGCGGGCGACGGCACCAGGGAAGTGAGAGTTGACATAGTCGACGAACGCCTGATTCCCAACACGAGGAGAACCGTAGGTAACAAGTTTGAAAGTGGTGGTTGATGGGAGGTTGATCTTGAGATGGATGATGGAGATCGTGGCGATGGCACCGCCTATAGATCAAAGGTTTTAGTTAATTTACTAGGATTCACCAAATTGGAGAGCTTACCGAGGGAATGACCGACAACAGTGACACGGGTAGCACCGTATTTCGACATAGCAGATTTCACAGCGGCGAGAACGGGTGCAGCAGATCTAAACACATTTGAGCTCAGTTCCATATTCGACAAAGGGAAAGTGAAGATGAAACATACGCGGCTTGGGCATCGCCGAAGCCATTGTGGGTCTCGATGCTGCTACTAAGTCCGGGGAAGAGCTCAGTGCGGAGGGGAGTCAGGAAGAAGTTGGCGTCGGTGATGACGGGCAAGCTAGAGTAGTGATTTGTAAATGTTCAAGCAGGAACCTTGTGGCTACGTACATCTTGTCAGCGTCGGTTCCTTGGAAGCCGACGACGACGGTCGCAAGAGCCGAGTCGTAGCCAACATACCAATATTGTACGGATGCACCGTTACCACCGGCAGCAACAGGTTCGAACGCCGAGTTTGCACTACACTTGGCTGTATAACACGACGAGACACGATCAATGAGGCGTATATATGGACATGAGACGCCTTACCACCGCAGTTCCATGCCAGGAGGGTAGAGGGTTCACAGGCCGCAACTGCAGCATAATAAGTGTAGGGCTTGTACGAGGCCTTTTCAGCGGCAGTCAAAGGGACAGTAGCACGTTTCTCGAGGAGGGTCAAGTTCGGTGTCACCGGCTCGCCAGCGGCAATGTCATGCACAGGTGCAGCACTGACAGTGACCGCAGCGAGGACAAAAGAAAGCAGAAGAGTAGTCAGGCGTGAAGCAAACATTTCCGTGGGTCACGACAGGGAACTAAACGAGCCTAGAGAGGAAGAGCCTGAAAAGACCTCGGATGCCTCTGGAGCTGGAACGACCACCAGACAAATGTTATTATATTCGCCCCAGGCCCTTCTTGATCCCTTGATGGTCCGTCTCAAATACTGAGACCATATGAGCAACTAAACCTGAAATGAAACATTATCAACAGTGTTCCTTGATGCGTAGCATGATGATGAACGTTCAACTGATCCAGTGCGAAGGGATTTTTGACATGTGTTCTTGGGGGAGTTATAATGACGGTAGTTCCGGACAGGGATTATTTTGATACCATATGCGCCGTATTCTTTGAGGCTCATGCGTCCATGCGGTTTGGTGTTCTGTAAGAAGGTTTGAACCAACGTGATCAGCTAATTTCCCCGCGCCATTTCTATCATTTCTATTGTTTATCGCGTGGGACTCGCATGGTAGCCGATAACCACATCGTTCATGCGCTCTTGGAGCACCTCACCCGGCTTGTTGCACAACCACGCTGGCTCGTGAGTCTTGCAACGTTTTCAAGAAGACGTACAACGGGGTTTTCGGGGACCGATTGTGTCAATTTACTTTGGGCAGATGATATTTGATCTCACGGGAGTTGAGTCCAACCACAACCTTTTTGCAGCTCGTAAAGATCTTTACAAGCTCACCAATCTAGCAACCCATGCGTACTCCATCATAGGGCCCAGCGTGATCGCCAGACTCGCCTTCAAGAATGTTGCTTACGTCTCCTACAATGCAGAGATCACTGGTGTTGTCCTGGCCTGGTTTAGATGATTAACGCTACGTCTATCAAACTAGAACGGAGATGCGTGGGAACACACCTGGGCAAGCCAGCCATTGTCCGGAATCTTGGATGTGAACCTCTCCAGATGGGTGATGGTAGCCCAAGAACCGGCCTTCAAAATTTCAACCAGCGTACAGAGATCCAAAAGCTCAAGGCGCACCTGGCACGATAGGAACTGCGTCCTCCCTGTTTTCAACTGGTAAGAGATCTCTTCGGGGACCACGTATAACGAGCTGCTAGCTACCTATTGATGATACGAGTCAACGCGACGTGGGAGTCCACATAATCAGCGAATGCTTGGTTGCCAACCTGTGTGAAAATCAATCTACGACAGAGATACCACAAAGCTTGGTGGACGTACTCTTGGCATTCCGTATGTGATTGTACGGAAAGAGACCCCGCTGATGTGGAGTGGGAGATAGACTGCGTCGAGGAGAGCAATGGCAGCACCTATTAAGATCCCAGCAGTATTTGAGCAAACGGGTAGAGGAACGTGACTTGAGGTCGCCTACCTAGGGAGTGTCCTACGATGGTCACTTGGGTTGCACCGTGTGCAGAGATTGCAGTCTTGACCGCTGCCAAGACCTGGGTGGCTGTCCTGATTTATCACGTACGTAAGGATTCTTAAAGGTACTTCTACACTTCCACTTACTTGGCTTGTTCGTTAGCGAAGCCAGAATGAACGCTCACGGACGAGTCAACTCCCGGAAACAGTGTCGAATCAAGTTGTTCTCTGATAATGTTCGCGTCTGTTGCAAGGGCTTCGCTTTGTCACTGGTAAGTATATGCCCTTATGCTGATTTGGCGTTGACCTACATCTGAGATGTATCCGTCCCCTGATGGGCGACTATGACGGTTTTCTGGGACGGGGAAAACCCGACATACCCTTAGATTAAAGGTGAGCTCCTGTGGTATCAATAAATCCTTCTGAACTCACAAAACTGGACTGAGGATCCATCCCCCCCAGAAGCGACGGGGATGAAGTCGGGATTTCCGTTGCAATTCGCTAACAATTTGATTATAAAACAAGGGCAACATGGATCCGCCAAGTCAGACTTACCACCACACGTCCAAGTCCTGGTTACTGATGGATTGCAATATGCTGTGGCAGCGAAAAACGAAAATGGCTTAAATGCAGAGATCTGCGCTGCCGTTAAGGCCGTGATAGACTGCCTCCTCTCGGCAGGAGGAGCAGCTCGAGCACCATAAACGGCAAATGCAGCCAAGAAAAAGGCAACGACATTAAGCTTGGCCATGATGACAGGTCGTCCGCGAGGAGAGTCGGGATAAAGAAGTCCTTGGCTTTCAGATTATATATCCAAGAAGGGAACACACATGAGAACTCTTACTTTGCTATAACATACAGAGTCAGATTAGCCGAGGGAAGAGGAAATTGTTAGTTGCCTATGAGACACCAGGAGGAAGTAGTCATGCGAGGATAAAAATAACCAAGGGTTGGGTGCTCGAGAAACCTAAAGCGTCGAACTTCGGTCTATTAATGAGACTGTCTGTTATAAGAGGGTGGCCGCAAGACGAAGAGAGTGCCTCCCGAGGCTCCTGATGAATTCAACATACCGCAGCTTCCTGCAGGGACTCACTTAGTACGATATAAATTGATGGAGACCCACTTCCTTCTAGGGAAGTGAGAAGCAAAGCATGATGCGGATACAAGACGAGCACATGCTCCTCGGCTCGAATTTGTCCCATGGGTTGAGCCGTAATTTAGCCTTGTCTGTTAATGAAACTAAACGACAGATGAATATCACTTGAAGACATGGTAATAGCTTTTATGGTGAGGGGCCTGACCACGTCTGTTACTGCTGCACAATTCAGCAGGATGGAGTTTCGACATGAAGCTAGTTGAACATGTGGAAGCTCAATGCGAGAAAAACTATGAGAAACTGATTCCAAAGGGTTACGTTCTCTCACAGGGAAGCACAAAAAGGCATGTCGCAAGGGCTACCAGATAGACGATTTGCTTGTTATTACAGCCCATCTCGGGATTGAACTTACAAACAGCACATGAAGAGGAGTCCCTTGAGCATACTAGTAATTCGCGACGTAGGTGCTTCTGTACGTCCAGTTGAAGGAATCCTCGTTTCGCTGATTTGTATGTGAAATTCTGTAAAGTCTCACATACGTTTTGAAAGAAGCTTTATATTGACCGGAGGGCTGCTTGTCGAAAGGACAAGAACAGGTGGGCTGATCTCGTCTTCGACATCCGCGTGTTGGCGGATTTCAGAAGTACAGTTACTCTCTTGGTTGTGCCGCTATATGCCGGTTTCTTGTAACCGGCCCTAATAAGTGGACGTACTAGCTTCAATAGTCATATGGGAGCCAAGCTTTGGTTTCAAACATCAAGGGCGGGACTATTAGGAGTTGTGGCCAACGTTCCAACTCTACTCGAACCTCAAGATATATTGACTAGGTGTTACCGGGCAGTAGGAAATGCTGGATGCACTTAGGGATGGGTTATTGTGACCTCGCTTCGTGAATACATGGGTAAAGAAGGTGTATAAGGTGCCTTCAAGCAGATTTCCATCCCCTGTCGTTAGCATGAAGTACTTTCAATTGTCGGCTCTCATGGTGTGTTCGCAGGCCACATGACGGGATCAGGGAGCGTTTATTACAAGCAGAGGGCAAGATATTCGGTTAGGAGTTGAAACGAGAGTTTATAACGAGCGTGGGGGGAGATACACAGCCAGGGGTCAAGAAGATCCCATGATAGGGTGCAGGGAGACCTAAGATGATTTGATGAACGGAGCACAGACATCCGGATCATTCATCTTGGATGGATCCTTCGTGAGGAAGCCAAGTCTGACTCCCTCCATGCATGACCTGTAACAGGGAATCAAGGTTACTCAATGTCAGGAATCTGGGGTGAGTCACCGCAGAAACGCTCACCATTGCCTTGCTAAGTCTCCTGCGAGCTGGGATTCCTCAACCTTGAAGTTCCAGAACTGGAGAAAGTTCAGATCAGTTCAACCTCTGATGCAGCAAAGAACAAGGAAGTAACTCACAATCCAACCAGCACCCTTGCTATAGGAGAATTTCTGGGCATCGGCCCATTTGAACAGGAACTCATCAGTTGCCTGGAATTGCGTCGGAAGTCCCCATTCTGGATGCAAGTTTCCTTGAGTCAACTCATCACTGAGAACGCGATTAACTAAATCACCTCCGAAGTACAGGGGACTGTTGCCTAGTGCCGCGTCTTTCTCAATGGGGTCCAGGTCTTGTGGAAGAAAAGAAGCATTAGAAGGGCGCTAACCAAAAACAAAACACCTACTGCAAACATGTGTCAAATAGGCTTCCGGATTAGGGTCAGCGACGCCCTAAGAAAGTCATGAACGGATTGTAATCCTTGTGAAAATGAGACACATACTCCAAACCTAAAACCTAGGGGTTAGAGTCGTACATCGACCGGCGAACTGCTGCTGTGGTGACTGAACACCTGGTAGGGCATGATGGTCAAGGATGACGGTGATCCCGGCTTCCTTGAGTTGTTGAAGCCCACGGCGCTAGAGATGGCCATTACTGACCCTGCATCTAGTCTCAAGTGATATCTCTTACGCACAAGGTGCTTCAGACCACCACGAGGGAAAAACTCTGTGGAGCGGTCGACCAAGTCTTCGACAATCCAGTATCCGAGCTTAAGTTCGTCAGCACGTTAACACCTTTGTCAGTGAATAGTGCGTATACGTACGGGAACTCTGACGGTGTTGGTCCCAACGCTGACTAGCTCGTCAACGTCGGCCTGGTTGAACCACGTATTCCTGGAGCGTCCAGATGTAAGTAAGCAATTACAGCTATCGAGTGAGAATCCTGAGCACGAACCAATGAACGTCGAATTTGGCATCAACGGTATCGGGGTAGGCCTTGGCGAATTCGCTGGAATACCAATTTATGATGTTGGAAAAAGTGACGGAAGCGAAGATAACGCACAACTCAGAGGCAATGCATTTCGAGCAGTCGTCACACCTTTCACCGCCCATTTGAATCCATTCTAGCAGGACCGGATTTAAAGAGGAGCATATATTGACGTGCGTAGGAATATACCTTCGGGGAGCATCCATGGTTCAATGAGAAGCCTGCGGACACGTAAGTTAGAGGATTGAGTAATACAGTAAAACTTACCATGAGCCAAGGTTGACACCATAGATTTTGGGGGGAAAGGCAGCCTTTTACGACGACAGATGTGAGAATAGCGAACAATACTGATAAATAAAAGAGAGTGGAAGGCATGGTGGGACCAGACCCAATAAAGAATCTCATCTGGCACGCCAGCGAAGTTTAAAGGAGCGAAACGATGGAGATGTTGGAGGGATGTAATTGGGATGTAAACATTTTTAAGGCCTACAATTCTGTTGATTGTGTGTTTGGTCACTTTGAGCTAAGCCGAGCGGAAATAACGTCTGGGGCACCCTGAACAAGACGAAGCCTTCAAGCTTCAAGAGAGGCAGTCAGGGGACCGTCAACAGGGTCGGGGACGACATTAGGAGTTGCCAGAATCCCTGACATCAGGACTGTCAGGAGATGTGAGAGTACTTGTATGAGGGCGCATGTCGGCTTGATGTTTCTCCTTTGGGCTTGGGAAGCAGAAGAAAGCAGAGTAAGTGTGGCCCGAGAGCCAGAGTGCTAGGGTTGATGCAGACTCCTTCCCAGTCGTCCAGACGCTCTTATGTCAGCGGACGTTGATCCGAAGTTTCCTACCGAGTCTGGGGTTGATGGTTCTCAGGCTATGCTGCAATCAGGTTGGTGGTGACGGGAGCTTTCTCGTCAAGAGGACTCAGGGCTTGGTGAGGCAAACGACTTGATCACCTTTACTTTGTGTGTGTGACAAGTTCAGGGCTGGGTTGAAATCGGAATCAGCCGAGTTATCAACGTGAGTTTCACCGAGGCGAGATAGGTTATCAAAGAGAGAGGCAAGCAGGAAATGTAATGTAGAGGTGGTCATTCAACTCCGCCGTCATCAAGATGACCATGAGATGGCTTCGAAGCCAGTGAAGGAGCACTGAATACCCCTTCCCCTGTCAAAGCTTCATACTCGGCAAGATAGAGAATCAAAACTCCTTTGCGCGGGGCTGTTGAGCTTGACTATTTGACAAAAGCGGAGATTACTGGACACAGGGCTGTTCCGAAGGCGGCCAAATCATGTTTCAAACCTCAAAGGCTTGTGCTGAATTCACATGTCCCACTCGACCTTGTGTTGAGAAATACATACCTCTGTTAAAAATGTGTTATTCACGTGCGAATATGAAGATTGTTTTCAAAAAAAATGTTTTTTCAACCTTTTTCAGCCCAGCGCTAGCCCTGACAATGATAGAGTGTGTTTTCGGGGTATTCGGCCTGCTTTTCAGTAGGAGATGTTTCATCAAGCGCCCCGCCCAGTTTTTGCAATACATACATACGTAACACTGGATACCATTAGTGAATTTCTGTGGCCCGTAGTACCTTGGGTGGTACACCGAGCCACGACGTGTTGACCAGCTCACAATGTTGACGCAGTGTGCTCGGTGAGCCCGCCAAAGCGTGATTCCGAGCCTGTCAGTCGCTCTCCCCATCCGCTCAAAGTCATCTCGAATAAATAAGTACCTGCATAATACACAGAAATAGGTGCAACATCTTTCATACAAAGTTTCAAAAGGTTCATCCGCCCAAGGTACAAGCCACCGACAGTTATGGTGCGCACTGTGTAGCGGATGGTACGAGTACTATGGAATGCCACTGTTGGGATAAGCTCCGCTGTTTCGGACGAACAGCTCTATTCCGCTCTCCGCGACGTCACCTCAGATTTCCAAAGTTTACACATCATGTCTAATGGAGTGGGGGTACCAAGACGGCTACGCGAGGATGCCGCATAGACGGGTGCATTTGGTAGGAATCGTTGATTTTTCTTTCATATTGTTTCTTAGTGTAGTTTTTGTTCCATTCTCCACTCGCCAATAGCATTTCTTCGACCCTGAAGCCTGCGTTCTCCGTTCCACAGTGCAGGAAATTCATCGAATATTCTTCTGACTCATTTTTCATAGCTCTAAGCCCATGAGCGTCATCGCAGTTCTAGTTACGCACTTCGTCGCTTCAGTCTATCTATGCCTGTCGTCGTTACTAGCAATTAAAGCATGTTCTCCCTCTCTCTCTCGTTCTCTCGTTCTACGTGTGTACGCGTGTACGCATACAACCCACCTACAATGGACATTCAATCACTATGCATCCGCCTTTTTATTAGAACACAAGTGGTTAAAAGGAGTGACGGTAAAGCCACACCCCATCTCACCAGGATACTTGGCTGACTGGTAAGTTGTGACCTGAGCAGATCCGTTCTTTCGGTGCAGTATTTTTGACCTGCAACAGCTGAATACAGTCCTTGTCAAACCATGCGATGTGATACGAATTGCAGGCAGTCCATAGTACTCTGTCTACTGACTGTGACTATTGAGTAGAATCGGCATGAAAACAAACGGTCCCATGTTTGTTGTATTGAGCAGTGTACACGCAGAATCGTTGCCTCGAAACCGGAGCGGAATCGTGTTACTTGGGATTCCTTTGACTCGGATCTTGCCCTCATTTGGTTTGGGGTCCTGTTCCCATGTTGGGTGATTGAAAACAGCCCAAAACACATAATCATTGCAACTGTTCTTTGCCCTCAGATATATCATAGGAACATAATCCGATGGCTGTTCAGTTCGAAATCCTGACGCCTCTGATCGCCTTTTCGCCAACGCAACACATGCTGCCCTTATGATCAATAACAACCATCACAATCAGTAGCGGATCCCTGCGCAACGACGATCTGTCCAACAACTACACTTGATGGCCATACCGACACTTCCCACATATTTCAGCCAGCATTTATACCTCAATAAACAAGCATTTCCTTTATTCTCGTTCGCCACTGGCTGGCTCGCTTGGCATTTGGCCCCGCTTTGACTCTCCTTTCATTCCGCGCCTTGCTTTTCTTGAGTGGCCTTTTGAACAACACCCTCCCATCTGATGGCCTATTCATTCTTTCAAATCGGTACTCTTCTCCTCGGGGCGAGCCTAGTCCTCACAGCACCAGTCTCTCTTGTGCCACGACAAGGAACATTCTCAACACTCGCTACAGCTGATGTCGATAAATTCAGGCCCTTAACATTCTTCGCAAGTACAGCCTACTGCTCTGCTGCTCAGACCAAGGACTGGTCTTGCGGAGGTACGATGATTGTCAAGGAATTTCTGGAACGACACAATCTAACTGTCTGGACCTTGCTATCTTTACAGCCAACTGCGATGCTAATCCCAACTTTCAACCCACAGCGTCTGGTGGCGATGGTAATGACGTCCAATTCTGGTACGTGGGATTTGACCCAGACCTCAGTGTACGCACTTCATCCTTGTTTCATGGTACCAGACTTATCCTGCTCTACAGACCGTTATTGTTGCCCATCAAGGAACTGATCCGTCTAAGATGCTCGTGTTTTATCCGATTATCACAACATAACCCATAACTTACATTGATTCTTCCTTAGCATGCCACTCCTAACAGACGCAGATATCATACGTGACAACCTAGACCCTGATCTGTTCCCTGGGATCTCGGACAATATTAAAGTTCATAATGGTTTTTCTGAGGCCCACGCAGAGTGCGTTTCATATCATATGTGCCAGAACTTGTGTCTGAGTGGACCCGCTAGAACCGCACAGGATGTTCTTTCTGCCGTTAAAAAGACGATGCAAGATCACACCACGAACAAAGTCACCGTCGTCGGTCACTCTCTTGGTAGGTTGGCCTGAAGTCCCCGCGCCCCTCGAAATCCTTATAGTCTCAGGTGCTGCAATCGGTCTACTTGACGCCGTATTCCTCCCGCTTCATATTCCCAACATCGACCTCGAGATGGTTGGGTATGGTATGCCTCGTGTATGTCCACGCCTTGGGCAGATGAATAGGCAATTATATGTTTACTGTCGAAACTCTAGGTGGGGGACCAGGAATTTGCCGACTTCGTAGATGCGAATGTCAAGCTTACACGTATCACTAACAAGTATGCACGCGGTCTCCCTCTGCACAGTAGTAAACTAATCACCAAACCACGGTATTAGGAAAGACCCAGTCCCCATTCTTCCTGGCCGGTTCCTCGGTTTCCATCATCCCGCAAGCGAGATCCACATACAAAGCAGCGACAGTTCCTTCGTTTCCTGCCCAGGACAGGATAACGATGATGCACGTTGCTCTACTGGTGATGCAAAGAACGTTTTCCAGGCCGAACTATCTGATCATAATGGTACGCTCTTCTTGCTCTTCACATTTTTATTACAACCCTAATAATTGCCTTGTTTCGCAGGTCCTTATGCTGATGTCCTCATTGGGTGCTAAGCCATCGGTGTGATGCGTTAATGTAGGACCTCCAGAGTGATCGGGATAATGTTGAGAGTAGCTCCACAATGGATGTCCGGGTGTAATATCAGCATTCATGAGTGAATGGTCTCCTGAGCTCAACTGAGATTGTTCAAGTCCGCGGTAACAGACGTCACTCACAACGGGTTACAGAATAAGTAGAGACGGGCATTGGTCAATGGACTAATGCAAATCCAGGTTCACACTTCCCTTCACCCAAAAAATAGCAGCCCAATATATCTGCAGGACTTGTGTAATATCATACTAGCAATCTCTTGGCAAGATATAACAAACTAATGTGCGGTTGTGTAGGCGTTTAATATCTTCTCTTCTTATTGGTGAGCCCGTAACGGGCTTTCAAAAGTGTAACCAGGCTCAAAGATAGGGTCAAAAAGAGAGTCTGTAACAAGCATTGGGTGAAATACATAGTCATAAGTCAAAAGGGCCCATGGCAGGGTGCAAGGAAACCTAAGATGATTTGATGAACGGAGCACAGACATCCGGATCATTCATCTTGGATGGATCCTTCGTGAGAAAGCCAAGTCTGACTCCCTCCATGTATGACCTGTAATAGGACATCGGTCACTCAAGGCCAGGAATCCCGGCGAGTTGCCACAGAAACGCTCACCATTGCCTTGCTAAGTCTCCTGCGAGTTGGGATTTCTCAATCTTGAAGTTCCAAAACTAGAAATGAAGTTTAGGTCAGTTCAACTTCTGATGCAGCAAAGAATAAGGAAGTAGCTCACGATCCATCCAGCGTCCCTGCTATAGGAGAACTTCTGGGCATCAGCCCATTTGAACAAGAACTCATCAGTTGCCTGAAATTGTGTCGGAAGTCCCCATTCTAGTTGGTAGGTTCCCTTGAGTCAATTCGTCACTGAGAACACGGATCAAATAAATCACCTCCGAAATACAAGGGGCTGTTGCCTAGTACCGCATCTTTCTCAATGCGGTCCAAGTCTCGAGGCAGAAAAAGAAGAATTAGAAGGACGCTAACCAAAAACGAGACGGTAAGACCTACTACAAACGTGTGTCAAATAGGCTTCCGGATTAGGATCAGCGACGCCCTAGGAAAGTCATTAACGGCTTATAACTCTTGTCAAGATAAGGCACATACTCCGAACCTAAATACTAGAGGTCAGAGCGGCATGAAGGAAGCTGACATGACTTACGAATAGTAGAGGTGGTTGTCGTATATCTGAGGTCCAATTGCTGCATCAGCTGGGTTGCTGGGATTGTTGTGTTGCCAGTTGATGTCCATGAAGCTGTAGATGGTCAGTCAGTTGGAACATTGCTTTGACTGGGCAGTAAGTACTATGCACTCACTTGGTGAAAAGAGGCTCTGATTTGAAACCTGGCTTGCGAGAGAAACCAAAAATGGGAGACAGGCGGAATTCAGCAGCGATCCTTAGGATAATGGGTATAGATTCCACCAGGACGGTGGCAACCTCCGGATCAAAGATATTCTGGTTGCGAATGGTGTCGAAAGAAACTGTGATATTCGTGGAGAAAGGGAGTTGCTTGTAATCGGTCTCATAACCAGGAAGGCGTATGCCAAGGGCCAGCTCGACGGCGCGAACGACTTGAACGAAGCGTTTCTGGACTTTGTTTCGGTTAGTCAGCGGCAATTGTGAAGATATACAGTGCGAACTTACAGTCCCCGTAGCCCGGCGTTTGACTTGCATCCATAATTGGCTCGTTGACAGCTTCGATGGCGGTAACTGATCCAAAGTTCGGGTCAAGGTGTGAGAGAGCCGTCATAACGGCGGTCCAGACTAAAGCACGGTGATAATTGTGAGGGGTCTGTGCTAATATTAGCGTGGCATAATGACAGTGGTCAGAAAAATACACACGTAGAACTGAACGTCAGTCGTGCATCTGCCAGTGAACATCTGCTGTGGTGACTGAACACCTGGTAGGGCATGATGGTCAAGGATGACGGTGATCCCGGCTTTCTTGAGCTGTTGAAGCCCACGGCGCTGGAGATGGCCATTACTAACCCTGCAGTTAGTCTCAAATGATATCTATTACGCACAAGGTGCTTCAGACCACCACGAGGGAAAAACTCGGTGGAGCGGTCGACCAAGTCTTCGACAATCCAGTATCCGAGCTTAAGTTCGTCAGCACGTTCAAACCGTTGTCAGTAAATGGTATTTATACATACGGGAACCCTGACAATGTTGATCCCAACGCTGACTAGCTCGTCAACGTCTGCCTGATTGAACCACGTATTCCTGAAGCGTTCAGACGTAAGCAATTGCAGCTATCGGGTGAGAAGCCTGAGCACGAACCAATGTATGTCGAATTTGGCATCAACGGTATCGGGGTAGGCCTTGGCGAATTCGCTGGAATACCAATTTATGGTGTTCGGAAAAAAGTGACGGAAGCAAAGGCAACATACAACTCAGAGGCGATGCATTTCGAGCAATCGCCACATTGTTCTCCACCCATCCGAATCCATTCTGGCGAAACCGGATTCAAAGAACCGCATACAGTAGCATTCATAAGAACGCACCTTCGGGGAGCATCCATGGTTCAAGGAGAAGCCTGCGGATATGTGAGTTGGAGGATTGGGTGATGTAGGCGCGACTTACCATGAGCCAAGGTTGACACCATAGATCTTGGGAGGAAAGGCAGCCTTTACGACGACGGATATGAGAGCAACGAACGATACCGATAAATAACAGAGAGCGGACGGCATGTTGGGACGAGATCCAACAAAGAATCCTACCTAGCACGCCAGCAAGATTTAAAGGAGCGGAATAATGGAAGCGTTGAGAAAATCCAGACACTCTAACGCCCCAATATTTTCATTTAAGGTGTGTTGGCGCATGTCACGTTGGGCTAAGCTGGACAAAAATAATCCTTTCGAACTTCTGAGGCACACTGAACAAGACAAAGGCCTGCAGTCAGCCGACCATAAACAGGGCTGGATACAACGCTAGGAGCTGCAGAACAGGTCTTTTAGGTATTCCCGACCAAAGGATCGTCAAGGGATATGTGAACGTCCTTTTGAGTGCTCCTTTGGGCTCCGAGGGAAAACCAGTATGGCCCAAGAAGTTAAAGCGATATTTTTGATGGTTCTCATACCCCGAAGTCCATTTGTGCTGGCTTTGGTCTGGCCGAGAGGTCAATAAGGGACTTGCGTCTGATGGAGAATAGACACCTCAAGCTTTAGTACCACACCTCGGGCTTTGGGAGAACCGGGTCGTCACGTGCTCAAGGGAAGTATGCCCTTCACATGGGCTGACACGGCCAGAACAACTTGACAGGGTTGTGCTGTTCTCGGGCCTGTCATCGCCAAGGGATTGAACTGCGTTCTTCGCGCCTAAATACGTATATATGTGAGCTTGATGGATGGGCCACCATATGTTGACTCCTGAATCTTGAACCGCTTCGCAGGCGCGAATGTCAAGCTTACGCGCACCACTCACAAGTGTGCACATGGTCTCCCTCTACACGTTAATGAACTAACCACGATGTCGAACCATGGGTCACCGGTCAGGAAAGACCCGGTCCCGGTTCTTCCTAGATGGCTCCTCGGTTTCCATCATCCCGCCACAGAGCTTCACATCCAATACGACAGCTCCTCCGTTTTAAGCCCAGGACAGAATGGACCATCCTCTCGTTGCACTGGTGACACAAAGAACGTTTGCTGAGCCAGCTTCCTGGCTATGACTGAGATTGATGCCCACATTTAACGTTCCGATCTGGGACACCTGCTCATTCCTCCCGATGCCACCGCCGCACCGACGAAACCTAATAATCCGGGATGCAGGCTTCTATATCCATAACTCGCCATTTTCTCACTCGAGGTGGTCCTGGGCAAGGAAAGCGAAGGTCAATCACAACGCTGAAAATCAGCAAGACGGCTACCCACACTTATGCTCAGGTGTTTCTACAGTGACCCCACATTCTTGTATGTCACTCCCACCCACCTATCGATGCGCCATCCTACTTTCTGTGAGCCTCCGCAGCGACAGAGAAGCAAAACACAAATATTCCCGTTCCTCCAAGCACTCTCCCGGGCCCTTTCAGACGAAAATGGGAATAGAATATATTCGTTCTTAATCTCCTTACCGCCGCGATTCAGGCTCTCACACTCACTGCAAGTATCCACCAAGGTTCTGATCCCCACGCAATGATTGAAATTTTCTCTCACATGACACCAAGAAGCTCGTTGTGTGATATATTCAGTACACTTCATGAGGTCCACTTTGGCTCGCTTTGAATACTGTAAGGATAATAGATCGTGAAGGACCAACGCCTCACCATCTGCGTAGCCAGAAGACCTAAACGTCATAGGTAGCACTGTTAGCCATCCAGCCTGAGTAATCAGAGACGTTGCTTCACGTTTTGTGTTTTGGTGGAAAATGAAACAGCGAATTTGACGCTGCTTGAAGATGGGCACATGGTTTCGTCTGAGTTGGAGGGGAGTCTGGTTTCCTGAAACCGGAGAGAGTTGTGGGTTTAGTCAATGCAACTGAGGAGAGTTCCACAACTCGAAATACACCTAGGCCCTTCTGAATCCCCGGTGGTACGTGCTCAAACTGAAGACGTTGTCGGATAAACGCTGGGATACTTGATCAGGTCCTTAGACGTGATGACGAAACGCATGTCTTTACAACATCTCCAGGGCTCTCGGACCATCTGTACAGTGTGGTGATGACATGTATCAGCAACATAAGGGAGATTATACGAGAACTACGATCATGTATAATATTCTGCGAGAGACTATATTGCGATTAGTGCCAAATAAGTAGTCGGATCTAGCTAGCGTCGACAGGTTAACGGGTACAATTACAAGGCCGTATATCTACAATAAGTAAGACCAAGGAGGTTCACGAACTGTTTGAAGGTTATAGAAAAATTTCCTTAGCCGCGGCACCTTGTAGAATTATGTGATCTTATTGTATGGATTATACACACTCCGGAAAACTGGTAGCAATCAGCTTCGCGGAAGGGTAGGATGAATCATAGCTAGAAGATTCGAGGCACCGGAACCGAAAGGCTTAGTGTGCGTTTAGTTTGTAGCGGTCCGCAAGATCCTAAGGCGAGATATCAGGGTTACGGATACAATTCCGGTGCGACAGTATACAATTTTCACGGGGAAATCAGGAGAAATGCATGCCTACATTTACTACGGTGGTAAGACCGAACGTCTACGCGGCGGTATAAACGTACGATATTCGGGGTACCACGAACCGGGCCAGTTTATATAAGACAAGAGTCAAAATGCATGAGGATAAGGCGGAGCTTCAACCCGTCCAGCGGCAAGCGCATCCCAATCACTATCGACGACGACACCCATGAGCAACCATGAATAGAAAGAAAAATCAAAAAGAAGCACTCACATACCACGGAAGATTGGGTGCATCTTCATCCTTGAAACATTCGGCCTGTCCTCAGGTTTCGGTGCAAGAACGTTGCGCAAGAAGTCATACGCGTCGATTTCCATATTCTTATCGATAGAGATATCGTCCCAGTCATAATCCCGCGCGGCAGAATTGAACTCAAAAGGGGCCTGAATCGTCGCCCGCACAAACTTGTTAGAAAAATAAGAATGAAAACGGAAAGCATCACCCACAGTTCCAGTTATCAATAAATGCAGTGCACACCCCATCGCGAAATAATCGATCCCAAAGCTATGCATTTGGGATTTCCACACCTCCGGCGGCGCGTATCCCTCCGTTCCATTCGCCAAATCCGTCTGATGTGGGTTTTGACTTGTCGCCCACAATAACGGGAACGCGTCCCCACCTTGTCTTCGCATCTGATGGAAGTAGGGATAGTCTTGTTCACAGACGGTAGTATGGTCGAATACTTGTGCGAGGCCAAAGTCGACGACTTTCAAGTTACGGTGCGAATCGAGCATCATGTTTTCGAGTTTGATGTCGCGGTGGATTATGCCGCGGGTATGCAGGTCATGGATTGCGAGGATCTGTCGTGCGTTTGGGTGAAAGGTTGGGCTGTAGAGAGACAAGAGACGTACGAGCTGGGCGGTATAAAATCTCGCCCTGTCAAAGTCCAAGCAATAGCCAGTACGCTCCCAATAAGTATGCATATCGCCTCCAGGCAGGTAGGTCTATCCACGCACAGCCATCAATCCACCACATCCACAAAATGCTAGCACGAGAGAAAACTCACCAAAGCAATCAAAGCCTGCTCCCTGGCAGCCTGAAAATACACCAACTCAACCGCCCACTTACACCCCCTCGCAGCCTTCAAAGCCTTGACCTCATTCACAGTCGCAATCTCATGTGCCAACGTCGTCCTCGCCATCAACTTCACCGCAATTGTCTGGTTCCCTACCGCCATCGCACGAAACACCTGACCAAATCCACCCTCACCAACAGGTCTCGCGTCGATCTTGAGCGCGGCTGTGAACGTGTCTTTGCGATAATATTTGCTTTTGATTCGTTGCTTGAGGTTCTCTTCATGGTTCTTTGTTTGAGATGGAGGTTTGTTTTCCTGGCCGGTGCAGCTGCTGGTTTGGAGTTTGTGTTCGGGGGCCCTTAGGACAGGAGAGGTCTGGGACTTGAGTTTGATGCTGGGTATGGGGAGCGGTGCGAAAGGCTGACGCTTTGGAGTGGATAGAATAGGAACCGGTTTAAGCTTCTCGTTGCATTCGTCATTAATGAGTGTGTGGTCCTCGGGCGTCAATGGAGTTGAAGGAGTAGGCGGGGAAAGGTAAAGTGTCGCAGGTGTTGCAGGTGTTACAGGTGTGGGCGGTGAAAGAGTGCAAGAAGGGGGAGATGAAGTATCAGCTGAAGGTGTTGAAGCCGTAGCCGGTGCAAAGTCGAGCGAAGATGATTCAAGGAGAACAGTAAGCCTTGTCAAGTCGTCGATGGTGTGAACATAAGCCAGAGACGTTTCACCCGCTGTAATTTTGGGAGTCGAGGTTGCATACGTGGATATTCTGGCTTGGATGAACGTGTCGAGGGTATCGTGCGAGAAGGATAACGAGAAGCCAAAGTAACGGTTGAAGAAGGCGTCGACTTTGATGGCCCAGTAATAGAGAAATCTCAAGTACAATCGTAAAAGACTAAATGTATCGCGTTGAGTATGAAGTGTGCGATGGAAGCGGCGAGTCAGGAAGGACCTGAGGGACTTAATCGACTGCGACGCCAAGTACTTGAAGCACGTCCAGACCGGCAAGCGGAGGCCCATAGAGTTGGTCAAAGCAAGGAGAGTCCCTTTGAGATTCCGCAAAGCATACGTTGTCCGGTAAATGACCTTAGGGAAATTGAAGAGAAGGTGGATCGAAACTTGGGAGAAAAGAGAGAGGAAGGGTTGGACGAGAAGGACGAAAAGGAGAGGGATATTAATTGGTAACTTGGTTATCATCACGATTTCGTCTCTTCCCCACAGGGGAGGCAATAGCCGAGGAGTGGAAGGAAAGTGAAAGGGAGAAGGATGGCGCGACCGAGAAACGGAAGAAGGAAGGAAAGAGTGAGATGAAAAGGAGCGGCGCGAGTTGACGATTTAACGAAGACGCGGAGCAGGTAGTCAAGACTGAGACGTGTTCACCTCCTAGCCCACAATATTATTGAAGACCTGAGATAGGGTTAGTCGCGGGCCTCAACCCAACGGCGTTCATATTAAGCACCAAGACCGTCACCTTCCAGTCCTAAGACATGACCGAACGAAGGCTATAGCAAGCGGGGCGTTGGGAGATTCCAGCTCAGTACGAACGCCAAGATACTTGCAGGAGGAGTGTATCCACGTTCTTTCTGTTCCACCAAGTTCGAGCACCAGAAGTCCCAGAAGATCAAGTTAACCAGTTATCTTGTAGCCCCACCCCTGGCAGTATGACGCGAGCTCTACAGCACACTCATCCCAAGCAAAGCAGAGAAGGCAATAAAAAGCAACAAGAATGCCATCAAAGGTGCCCACGGTGTCGATAACGACCGTTTCAACCCAGACGTCGTCAATCAACTAACAACGCCCACAGATCCCAGCGCACTAGCCTACGTCATACTCGAATCACATATAGACTTTCCCACGCTCACATCCGCCGGCTTCCGGCAAAACAAACTCTCCGCAGCGCCGTCCCTGGCTGTTGTTTAAATAAAGTTCAGTTCATAAATACAACACCAACGCCCCTCTAGTCCGATCTTGTGCTGTCCCAATTTATCCCCTCATCCGGATACCGTCTCCGATGCTCCGCACCCCGTGTTAGGCGCTTGTGCACAGTGCCACCATGAGAGAAAAAAAAAACATACAAGCTGTGTTATCCGGGGTTGCTCTGAGATCTTTATGGAGATCTGTGTGTTTCGTTAAGTACATATTCAGATTCTCTATTTTGTAGTGATGGTCCTTTGGTGGGTTGATGAGATGTTATCTCGTATAAACCGTATAAATTAGGGATGACATATCAAACTTCCACGGCTTTCTGTGGCACGGGACTCGAGAGAGAGCGAGGAGTCGGGGTATGACTAATAATTTAACACGACATGATAAATCCAATGCATGATCATGTCTTTTTTTTTGTAAAGCGGATTTTGGGGAGTTTGAATGGCGAGGATGTCAATGTTAAGGGTGGGGATTAGAGAGATAGGAAGTACACTCTGCCGCATGGCTCGTCCGGTGGGACGTTTCTCCGAGTCGTAGAAGTTGGGAAGATGCATGCGTTTTGAACATTAGACATGTAGAATGTCACAGTCGTATGGATGTTCTCTGCGGCGGCGGCGTTGGGGCTATATTCAGCTGGACAAGACATAGACATAAGCATCGAAGACTGCCACATTCGGGTGGAGCCTAGTAGGGAATAATGAGAGGACCCGGAGTATGACTAAGAGCGGCTTTCTTCTTCTTCTGAGTCCTGAGATATGATATGATCTTGATCTTGTCAGAAAGATAATGTCAACGTCATGTCTTGTCTTTCCCCCCCCCTCTTTTGTTTTGGTAAATTAATCGCGAGTGGATCTTTGCTGAGTATTTCCAGCTCTTGTGTATCTGTGATTTTGTTTTCCTGCACAGGAGATACATTATAGACATATTCTGGCACCCTCCGGAGCGCTGGTGCATCAAACGCTACCCACGACAGTCTCAGTCACAAAGGGTCGATGGAGCAGGGGCTTTTCGGCCGCCGCACAGTTATTTGAATCTATAATTTGCCTTGAACCTCGATTCAATCCGAACAACGTCGGACGCGACATGGCGCTATTTATGGTCCCGCAACTCGATCAACTACTCAAGCTAATTAACGGGCGAACGGAATCTAGGCCGCCGTTCTGCCAACAGGGAGAGAATAAGGTCGAAGGGCTAAGTACGGCGGCCAGGATAAGTTCCTTCCACGGAGGACATGGTCCGGAAATACGGTGCATAGCATTATTATGATCACGGAGCGAGTTCCGTTCTCGACTCGTCTGGTGCTTGGGTTCTGACACTTGCGTTTAGGGGTGTGTGTGCACATATGCACAAGCATGTATGTAAGCGGTATGCTGGGAGTCCGAATTTCAGTTTAGGACTAATTTCGTTTCTCTGAACCATGGATTGATAAATCACAGTCTACTCATCCGCTAAAGTCTACATTGATCAAATATTCACTGTTGAACGATAAGCGACTAATCAGTTGAATAACCCGATGTTGGGCATCGTTTATTGTCCTGTAGTTACGTTGTTCATTTTGTGTGGGCACCGGTAGGTACCTGGTTGTAAGAGTCACTCGTGGCGTCGTGCTACATTCCAGCCACATTAATCCATTTCGCCTCGTGAGGTGTAGAATATTTAACATTCATACATATGCCCGAATTGTGGCTGCCCGCTCGAGTCGGTGAAAAAGGAACACACGGTACACCGGTGTTGACCGAATTACCTTGTCAGTCCATCGCGGGTGGTACTACGGCATTCAGAATGATGACATCGCAGGCTTTGATTGCAAAAGTAACCTAGGGGAATATGAGAATGGGATACATCATCCATCCGATGTCTTCCGGGGCCGTGGGCTCCACTATCGTGGACCGTGGTGAGCTCTTGAACATCAGATCATGGCGTTGATATCGTTACTATCGTACCATGACATGACGTTGAACGATCAAATCGATGGCTGTGGGTATGGAAGGAAAGGATGACGGCGTGGGGCGGACAACAATTTACCTGGGAACGGTCATGGTTCTGGGATCAGTTGGACAGCTCAGCAGCGCCCGGGTCGGCATTTACGGCTTGCTTTGCTTACTCGTACCTCCATACGATGTGTGCTTCTGAATTGGGCAGCAAGTACGACGTGTCCACTGTCAATGTCCGGCGTTGGTCTATTGGGTGGTTGGTTCTGAAAATTGGGTGGGAAGTATGTAGTGTAATGTTGAATGAGTTGACAGGGAACATGGACAATGTTCAGGTATCGATGAACGGGGCTGGAAAGGGCCGGTTGACGGGATTATGTCATGCGTTACTGTGCTGAATGAATTGGAGGAAGGTGTTTGGCGGAGTGACGCGACGCGTCGCGTCCAATCTGCTACGAAACTCTGCCAAGGCCAAGCCATCTTGGTAGCTACCTCAAACCTCTCCCTCTTACACAGTTACTCTTTCGACGAACCGCCACATCCAATTCTCCGATCATACGAATCTGAACCCTCGCTACACGCCATCGCCTCTTGCATTTTGTGATCTCGCGTCATGTCGACCGTTACAACTCAGCAGACTCTGTCAACGGATGCGTTGGCGTTATCTACGGCTGAGTTAAACGCAACGATGGATTATCAGCCGAATCTGATGCCGTTTCACATTGAGTATGATGGGCCTGCACCTGTGTCCACATACATGAAGGTGGAGGTGGTTAAACGAGGTGTGGGCATGCCAGATCTAGCAACAGAGGCAGGGCCAGAGTCAAAGTCTGGGGATGTTGATATGAAGGATGAGACTGGGAATGAAAGAAGAGATGAAAAGGGAAATGCAAATAATGCAAATGCCGATGGGGCGGAGGAAGGGAAAGGCTCAGGTTCATGTATCACGGAGGATCGTTATGTATCAACATTCCGCGGACGTACGATACACGGGCTGGACGTGCGTCTCCCGGGTGGATACAGTGGACTCATCTTGCGGACCGAGGATAGTCTGTCGAAAGAAGCAGGCAAGGGAAGGAAGACTAAAGACAAAGGCAAGAGTAAGGATAGAAGCAATGATAGCGGCGCGCCGCAAAAGGCGGAGGGGAGGAGAATGGGAAGGCGAACGCGAAGCACGGCACGTGAAGTGGTGTGTATAGATGGAGACGGGGATGAAGAGGTAGAGGATGGAGACAACAGTGTTGATGAGGCAGCGAGCGAGACAAGGGTGACAAAGGTCCTGGTGCCCGGGGGTAGATTTTCAACAGTACGTGTCTGGGAGGCGGACAAACCTGTGGATGGAGGACAGAACGAGTATGTACGTGGACTGGGGGAGTGGACTCGGCTTGCGGCGGAGGTGAGTTTGTGTTTGAAAGAGTGAGGCAAGAGTGCTGACGTGAGGCAAGATCCATCGGGAGGAGTAATAAAGCTGTATATGGTAATGAGAGGATAACTGAGAATATATGTGTTTTACGGATCAGATTTCCTTATAAGCAGATATAGCCGGGGTGATAGGCTGCAGCGGTGGATAGGTGGGAATGATTCTTGTGTGATTCTTGTGACCGTTGACAGATCTATCCACGCCTTTTAGTCCTCCAATGCCCTACCCTTTCCTTTACGATGCATCCCCCACCTCTCCCCCACGATATCTGGCTCAATATCGCCAACTACATCCCCATCCTCATTCTACGCAACCTCTACTCCGTCAACTCTTCCCTCTTCCACATAGCCCTCGATGCCCGCTACCGTCAGATCTCTTTCATCTACTGGGATGACCGTCTCCTCCGCAACCTTATCCGCCTCAAGTACGTTACTCCCTTTTCCTCGCTTCCTGCCACCGTTCCTCTAATGCTTGACGCCACAGGGACCCTTACATAGCACGGCGCGTCAAAATCCTGCACATATACCCAGGTTTTCTGAAGGAGGTGATGGACAAGGAGGCGCAGAACAAGGGCAAGGAGAAGGAGAAAGAGCGAGAAAAGCATCCGTCCTCGTTCCGGGTGCGTCTTGCCCAACAGCTGCGGGAGTGCCAAGACAAAGTGTTTGCGGCGTCGCGGGGGCAGGGAGAACGACAGGGGCATTCACCCAGTCTGTACGAGCTTCCGCCACGGCAGAGCATGGAGAAGCTGCGAGAACGGCTAAAGACAGCCCAGGACGTGATGCATGCTGTTCTTGATCTTCTGCGTTCACTTCCCTCCCTCACCGACTACTATGTCACGTGGTACGGCCTTCCTGTTGTTGATCCCTTGGATTCCTCACCTCTATCGTCGCTCGGAGACCCCGACCCCGTCTCTCTGAACAGTCTTGCTGTCCCCTGCATTGGCACACCCCTTCTTTCCCCAACCCTCAACAAACTTTCTCTCGACATCTCCATCGAGAACATCCATGCCCTCTGCACCGCGTCCTTCCACGTTTCCCGTCTCGAACACCTCCACCTCCACCTCCACTCTGACCACCAACTATCCCCAGACTCCGTCTCCCACATTCTCCACTCTAGACTTGCACACTCAATATCAAATCTCGCACCGTATCTCCGATCCCTTTCAATTGAAGCTCATGAGCCTATGGACACTGGGCCCTTGTTCAAGGGTCTTGAATTGCTCCCAAAGCTCGATACACTTTCCCTAGCGATCCCGCTCCAAAGACCCCATCTAGGCAATCCAAAGGCACTCGGCTGCTTCCTCCGGAGACAGGCCGAAACCATCAAAGTCCTTCGGTTACGCGCCACTCAGCACGATGCAGGCGGTACTGGTGGCTCTGGCTCCCACTGGCGCCGGATTGGTACTGCAGACCCGTGGTCTCTCAACTCCTGGATTCGTACGGTGCTCGGCAGCGAAGCAGGAGAAGAGTATCAAGAATGGTACGAAGAAGACGATCTTATGGAACCCCTCGGCGAATACGACCTGGACTCGCTAGAATCCCTTGAGGTCAGCTCCAATCTCTTGCCTCTCGAAACGGCTCTTTACTGCGCCGAACGGTTCGGCGGTAAGGTCAAGGCCTTGGCGTTGCTTGGGAGCATCAAGTCGTTTGAGTTTGTGAAAGAGTTGATCAAGGCTCTGGGACGGAGTAGTCGCCGGGTGAGTATCGATGCGCGGCCCAGCTTGGATTCAGTCGTTGAGGAAGGTGAGGGGGAAGATGTTGTGTGGCAGTGGCTTACCCCGTCCCCGGTCTCACCATCAACTATTAACGAGTCGCCTAACATCAATATCAACCTCCGCACCCTGCGCATCGGACCTGTGCCTCTCTCGCCTCAGCTCTTGGATCTCCTCGCGAACTGCCTGCAAAATTTGCAACATCTGGAGTTGATAGTGAAGCATTTCCTACCTTCGCAGGATGATGTACCCATTTATGGCGCTACGAGAACAAGGGGCGATGGTGATGGAGTCCAGTTGGAGGAACAAGTGGTGAGTTTTTGTGCAGGTCTTACCGCGCATATATTGATGTTTTGTAGTATGAATTCCTGGAAACAATGCAGAACGAGTGGGCATGGCCTTGGTGGGGCCTAAAGACGATCGCTGTGTACAGTGAATCGCCAACCCTATCTATGCCTCTCCCTCTTCCCCTATCTGCACCTTCCACCGCATCAGAAACGGTTCGTCTTCATACAGAACGCCAGACACCAACACCCGTTGCGACACTCTCCGTACCCACAACTTCACCCATCGCCATTTCATCTTCGAAAGGCCCAACACTATCGTCCTCCTCCACCTCATCATCAACCACTGTCACGCATCGCAGGGCCCAGGCGAACCACGAATCCGCGGCTTCCAGATCCTCTGTAACCCTGCACGTCCCACAGCATCCCTCGAGTGCCCCTGTATCCCGATATCCGTCCAAATCAGCTACTGGTCCCTCACTTACAGGCTCAAGTTCAACGAGTGCACTGCCTCTTCCTTCTTCATCTGGGTTCGCAACTTCGAGTGCGCAGCCCTCAACATCCCTATCACCCCCGCTTCCGTTTTTGCAAGTACCACCACTTCAGTCTATATCGACGCCGGCATCGCCCACCAGCACATTCACTTCCTCTCCTATACATCAACATCATCCTCCATCAGCTTCGACTTCTGCTCTACCTGTTTCTACGCCCGCTTTAGCAGCTCCTTACGCTCACACTCATTCTCGTTCTGCGCCGCCGGCATCCTCGAGCAAAGTAGGGAGTTTCAGGGCTTCGAAACCGTTTTGGCGTGCGCAGTCTATGAGTACAGGCGTAGATCGGTCTGTGGCTACATCGACGACTATGGTCACGGCTACGGGTATGACTGGGAATGAGGCTATGCCTGCCAAGTCGGGTCATGTTTTTTCGTTTTTGAGGACGACGTCAAAGTTGTGGAAGGATAAAGGCAAGGAGAAGGAAAAGGAGAAAGAGAAGGAGAAGGAGAAAGAGAGAGAGAAGGAGAAGGAAAGGGAGAAGGAAAAGGAGAAGCCTATGTATGCGACTGTGAGTACGAGTGCGGGTGCAAGCCATGCGAGGCATGCGGCAGGAGTTTGGGGTTCGCTGCGTGTTAGCGATGCGAATGCGATTACGAGTGGGCGCCCGAGTCCGTTCGATGCTAACGCGGCTTCTACGGTTGGATTCTCTTCCTCTCAGGCTCATAATACTCAGAGCCAGAGTCAAAGGAAACGGGATAGAGAACACACAAGGGAACAGCTGGAGGAACTCGAGCAGTGGTGGTCCTTGAATAATTCCGATCCCAACTTCACCCCTACCGCGTCCCGTCGGAATTCCAATTCGAATAATTCGGGTCGTAGTACGAGGGCACGAACGAAGAGTCCCCCTGATGCTCGACAGCACCGTGATCGTGATCGTGATTGGGATAGAGATAAGGATTCGGGAAGGGACAGACGGAGGAGGAGGAGACGGAGGAGGAAGATGGATCCTATGAGCAGTTATGGAAGTGTTAGTAGTGGGATATCTGGGATTAGCACTGTAAGTGGGTTGAGTTGGGCGGAGAGTGATGCAAGTGGCGGTGGGACTGCATCGGGGAAGGAAGGGGGGAAAGGTGCTGGTGGGGGAGGGGCAGGAGGTCCAGTAGAGGATAGGATTACGCTTGAGGTTGCGCTTGCGGAGGTGTTGGGGAGGTGCTTGCCTGGTGTGAGGGTTGTGCGGTAACACCGTCGCTCATCATAGATGTTGCTTTCTATCTTTCTCTTGTTTGCATTTTTGTCGCTGCATTTCATCATTTCTGCGATTTTTTGCATTTTGTACACACGCGCATTCACGTTCATTATCTCTTGTTTTTCAAACTTGCTTGCTTTTGCTTTCGACTTGTTTCATATTGCTTTCGGTTGTCGACCTTCCGAACTGTCCTTGCTTCGATTCAACTACACTCGCATGTCATAGCAAACCCATACCAAACATTCGTTCCATTTCATTTTCTTGGCCGTTCTCCGCGCACTGTCTCATTAACCATTCGTCATTTCGCACATGCCTAGATACGGTATAGTCGTCGTCACCAACCACCATGCATCATGCTTAGCACATTACATTCATTTTCCAATGCATCGATGCGATACCTTCTCCTTGCAACCTGGACCTGAACCTGAATCGAGTGGTATGTAGTACCTAATCTCGAATGAACGAATGAAGTGAAGGGTGAATACCAACGGCTGGTTCCGCGCCTAAAGAGCGCATCCAGATAGACCGAGGGACTGCCATGGGCAGCCGCTGAAAAAGTTGAAAAATTTTTAAAAAAAATATTAACGACGGCTTAGTCTATAAGAGGAAATTCCTTGTTCTATCGAACTTCGAAACCTTTGGATCGTCGCTCCCTGTCATGTCATATTCAATTAAGTACCACAATTCATACCCCTTTCCATTGACTTATTCCTCCACATCACGCCACAACGTGGTAAGTCCTGAGTCTTGAAGCCCGGATAAACGTACTAAATAAGTCGAATAAGTGAAGTTTTAGGTATGTATCCGAGGACTCGGTGCCACCACACAATCGGGCAAGTCGATCAATTTAATCCATTTAATCCATGAGATTACGATAATTGTGGCTGGGCTTGGAAGGAAGGTCCCCGTCACTTCGAAAGGTTGTTAACGTTCCATGAACCCGTTGCTATGTATCCATTCTACACTTTTTCATTTTCTGCCTCTTCCTTTATTTCGGGTTGGATTTAATCTAGGGTTTAGAGATCGGAAATTGTAGTTTTTTTTCTTTCTCTTCTAGCGTTATTGGAACTTTATTGAGCGGTGAACGTTGAACATTCATCCGTTGACAACGACTTAGGACGAAGTGGCACGCCGCGGTGGCACGTCCACGATGGCTCTGTGGAAGTCTTCTAGATAAGAGTCCTACTTTTAGGTACATACACGAGGCCTGAGTGACCGCCGCCGCCGTTGAATGTTCTGGTGCTGAACGTTGAACACCAGTATTCGTTCCAGTTAGCTTAGTTGCAGCACTGGCTATACTGTATGAGGGACAATTTAGAATTGTTCTATACACCAGCCTCTCGATCACCGCTTCTCGAGCGTTGGTGTTGTGACCGGTGCCCGTGTATATACATCCCCTCCAAGGTCCCCGCTCCGCCGAACACAAGTACATATTTTTGACTCCAGATCACCGGCCATTTCTCGTGACAGCGCTAAAGCAGCATGATCAGCTACTGACTGACATTAATCAACTTCATCGATTCATGCTGTGTACTCGCACCGGCTGGTGGCGATCTTGACATGACTGACAACATGTCACCGCAGAGACATATTACCGTATGCATGACTAGGCGACGGCTTGTTCGGTCAGGAGCCCCATATGCACACCGGTCACCCCCGAGGCCTGTAATGGTTCATGCTAGTCCTTCATATGCCTCGTGCCCGCCTCAGAAACAGAGGGTTCCTTGATTGGATATATTGCGTCGCACAAAGATGAAAGACTGTTCATTTTGGAACGTGGGCTTATGCTAAGGGATCAACGTCATATCTAACTGCTTGTAGTCCATGTCATGCCCTGTCCGCCAAGTGGCGAGCGAACAGGTGCACAGTTACACCTGTCCTAACTTCGGGTAATCCATAATTAATTTACGCCTACATGTTGCGAGCGTCAATTAGTGTCGATTGCTTCCAACGACTGTGCCAAATCAAAACTCGAGGCACTTCTTCCAGTTGATAGCATGGGAGTGGTTGACCATTATCCAGTAGAAACACGCTCTGACGTGACGTTGCTATCCAGAATAGACACTAGCACAACGCAACGAGGCAGACCAAGAACCGAGAAGACGGCCAGAACTATCACCTAATGCTTTGAAGCATAAACGTCAACTCAGACCAACCGCGAGAAACTTATTTTCTTCCCCCGATATGTCTCCCCAGGTCGTAGAAGCACTCCTAGCGAACGCCGACTGCCAGCCTTTAATAACGCATTAATCGGAAGCCTGAGGGTATCCGAGTTGTCTGGAGACTGCGCGAGGAGGCTCTGGATAAACTCATGACGCACATGCCCACCAGAATGCTGTCGAATTTTGAGAGCCTGTCTGACAGTCCGAGTGCTGTTCTGTTGCATTACGCCGCCGTCTTGTCGCATTCCTTCTCCCAACCCCATAACTTCTTTTTCGGATCCAGAGACATCAGAATCGGAGTCAGGCTCGAGTTGACGCTCGACCTCTTCTTCCGAGTTCATCACAACCTGGCCTTCGTCTTCCTCATCACTTGCTTCGTCATCTCCTTCCTCCTCGGCACTCGAACTTGAAAGCGAAAAGGGAGAACCGTCGGATGCGAAATTGGGCTCGTGACAACTATCATGACAAGTTTTGACGAGTGCTGGCACTGACATTGACATTAAGGCTGATTTAAGACACCTTGCGGAAGAATTCGAGCCGGAGTCGACTCCAGAACCTTTACATTGCTGCCTTCGGGTAACCCCTTGATCGTTCATTGAACGCCTTGATGTTATAGTAGGTACGGTAGGTTGGGACCTGATCTTTCCCTCGGAAATCCGTCGTGATTTGAAAGAAGGGGAAAGACCGTAAGGTGGCCACGAGGTTGGCTTTTCTCCTTCTGCGCGGAGCGACGATGATGATGCCAGACATCCCGAGTCGTGAGAGGCAAACCTTTGGCCGCCTTGGGAAATAATTTCCTTTGATTTTGCTTCAGTCGAACAAACTTCAAAACGGACGCTTCTACGAGGTTTGCATTGGGATGTAGTGCGCGGTGCACTTCCCCGTATCCGTTTGTCTATGTCAGAAGAAGAGCGGCCGACGCCGGGAGAATGCGTTGAACCACATCCTGAGCCCCGAGGAATACTTAGCGGGATCGCACGCCGCTTTTTGACGTTTGGTAGAGCCTCGTAGTTCGAAGAAGGCCTTGCATCTTTTCGCTTTCGAGCAAGCTCTGAGTATTGCTGGGAGTTGGATCCGAGAAGGTGCGGGTCCCTGGGTTCTTGAGACTCTTTCTCGAATGCCGCCTCACTGAAGCGGCCTGTGGTAATCAGTGCCGCGAGGTGTGAGACTGCGCACTATTGGTACGCACTATCCAACGTATACGGGGCCAACGGAAGGATGCAACTCGCCTCAATAGAGTCGAAAATCCACTGGACATGTTGGACCTCCGATCCTGTCAAAGAGCATTTAAGGAGTCTGTGCGCATATACTTACATTAAAGCGTTTCTGGGTGGACCATCTGACAAACTGGCTTCAGCCAACGAAGAAAAGCTTTGGAAGCAAAAGTTACCCTTGTAAATAGGGATCCTCCATGCCTGAACAGAAGTGATAATTGGTCCCTGTAGCATCCTTGTGTACCTTTCCTCCGTGGGAGACTAAGAAGGTGTGCGGGTGAATTTCATGATTAGCCGTGCGGTTGAAGAATACAGACTCCATGCTGCTTTTGCGTCGCCTGTAATTTGTGGACTGAAGCGGGCAGCTGGTTCATCGAATCTTAATATACGTCTTGTCATCCTACATTAACAGGTAGGCAACATTACCCGTGCCTTGAAAAAGCATCCTTGTTGTTCCGAGACAATGAGAGCCAGTAAGTAAGGATGTGGTTGATGTGTGAGGTCAACACGCGATATTTATTCCCTCCAAATAAACGAATTCAAAAAGTCGAACATCTCATTCACCAGGATTCTAAAAGCTAAGCAGTAACCGAACACATCGCGTAACGTCTGACCAGGATTCTGTCAGAAGATTGTCCAGGGGGTGTATAACAAGAAACTATCGCGTTCTTTATGCTTCCTGAACCTCAACGTAATTCGCTGCGAATACAATCATCATCAGCCCTCTTCCACAACAAGAACCACGCATATAGTAACACTACTCACCTGGGAAAAGACCAATCTCTCCTCGGGCATTCTTACCCTGCCACCAGTCCTCTGAAGCAGCCTCAATCTCAAAGATCTTATCCCCTTCCTTGAAACTGAGTTCGTTTTCTTCAAGGGCTTCGTAACTAAACAATGAAACAATAACAAAATCATGAGTATATGCCGATCAAATGTGTTAAAACATGAGACGCACTCATACAGCGCAATCGCTGTGATACCTGTGTCTTGAGAAGGTGCAGGCGGAGCCGGAGGTGCAGGTGGTGCAGCAGGGGCCTATCCAAGATTGAAAATAGCACCGGTCATATTCTAAATTTATTCCCGGAAACGTGCTAATATATCACTTACCGCAGGAGCAGGAGGTGGAGGCGGAGGAGGGGGTGGAGGTGGAGGAGCCTGTTCTTCTTGTTGCTCTTCGGGAACCGAGACAATTTCGACGTAATTGGCTAACATAATACCATCGCAACAGTGAGAACATGGTATGTGCATGGTAGAAAGCTAAACGCACATGGGAAGAGACCAGTTTTTCCACCGGGCCCAATACCAGTCCACCAGCCTTCATCTACTTCTTCGACCTGTTCAATATATTCACCTTCCACCAAGTTCATCTCATTGTCTTCCGCGGCCTAAGACGATATAATCGGAAACAAGGTTCGAAAATAGAGCGGCAATACGTACATCGTAATCATAAAGCACAAGAGCCACAACGCCCCGTCCACTCGGAACGGCTTGGGACTCGGGTTCGGGTTCGGGCACCGGAACGGGTTCAGGTTGCTATTAACGTCCACCAAACGTCAAACAGAGTACTACAAAATAAAGGGTCACACCTACCTTAGCAACAATAGGGACAGCAGGACCAGGTGGAGGAGGAGGAGGGGGAGGTGGTGGTGGTGGCGGCGCAGCTTCCTCCACCTCCTGCTCTTGAAGACGGGGAGGTGCTGGCGGGGGCGGAGGAGGCGGTGGTGGTGGTGGTGGCGGTGGTGGCGCAGCTTCCTCCTCTACAGTTTCCTGAGGTCGAGTAGCTAGAGGAGGCGGAGGCGGGGGAGGTGGGGGCGGAGGTGGAACAGCTTCTGCCTCCTCGATAACTTGGGGACGGGGAGGTGCAGGAGGTGGCGGAGGAGGGGGCGGAGGAGCCTAATCACCCATCGTTAATACTTGATATAGTGAACAAAATTGAAAGTACATACAGCAACCTCGGGCTCAGGCTCAGGCTCAAGCGCAGGCTCCTCTTCTGGTTCTTCCCTCGAGTACGTCGACGCAGCAACGGCAGCACCCGCCCCAATAGCAGCACCAGCACCAACAGCAGCACCAACAGCCCCAAAGTTGCGAGGAGGCGTAGCAGGGGTAGTGGCCCTGCCAAAAGCAGGTGCGCTCGACTTGAAAGTAGGTTTGGGAACGGGTGAAGCCGCTTTTTGAACATTGAAACCTGCCGCGCGACTCCTTGCTTCTTCCTCTTCTTGTTGCTTCTTCGCCAAGGCCTGACGCTCGCTCCAGGTCAGTTTCTTTGGTCCGGTGCCCGCCGCGGGGCGAGGGGGCGGGGTTGCAGCGGCAGCCTGTTGTTCGAATTGCGCGAAGGGGTTTTTGAGTTTCTTAGGTGGGGGCAAGCTGACTGGAGTGTAGGCGCTCTTGTTAGGCTCAATCTTGTCCTCCTCTGCGGGCTTAGTAGGTGCGGTGGATGCGGCCGTGGGCTTGGGGGGACTGGGAGTCACTATGGCTGCTGCAGAAGGACGCTGTAGACGAAAGCAATTAAATACATCCTAAAAATTTTAACAGAAGACAAACCAATGCGCTGAAAGCCGGTCGAATAGTCGTAGGTAACGTAGGAGGACGACTAGAAGCGGGAGGAGGGGGAGGTGCAGCAGGCGTAGGTCTTTCTTCTTCAGGCCATGCGTCCGCGGGTGCAGGCCCACTCGATGTGCTTTTCGGTGGCGCGGGTCTACCATACAAAGACGCAGCAGACGTAGCGGGCTTGTTCAAACTAGAAAACGCAGGACGAGTAGAAGCAGGCGGAGGCGGAGGTTTTGGAACGCTCGGAGATTGCGCCTTCTTCAATTCATTCATATCAACCTTGCCTACTGGGGTGTAGTTCGTTCCAACGGGTGCGATTGGTTCAAATTTGCGGGGTGCTTCTTTCTGTGCTGTATACTTGGCGCCAGAAGCAGCTTCAACTCGGGACATGATGAGCGCGGGGGTGACATCACTCTGCAAGGAGGGTCCTGTCAGGCCTAGTTCCCCCTTTACTCCTTCGTCTGGGGACCACGTACCTCGTTTCGAGCGTTGATAACGACGTGAGTACCGCGAAGGAACCGTCCAACGGCGCTAGAATGAGTATGGAATAACCCCTTCTTGGCTTCCGGAACGCCATCACCACACCAGTTGATCTGGACGAACTTGGGCAGATGGCTCTGCGAGAAAGAATCAGCGTTCTGAGAAATTGGGCACAAGATGAAAACGTACGTTTGGATCTTGTACACGAGCGAAGGCATATTGGATCCTACGCCACGTTATTGGTATGTATCAATCTGGTAATCAGCAATACGGCGAGTGATGACGCACTTCCCGTCCGAAAACTCTTCTTCCAGTCCCTCAAGTCCGCCATTTCCGGTGGCTTGCACCTTCAGGTCGTTTGTGCCCTTCTCGTACGTGAAAATCGCCCAGTCTATGTTCTTGCCATTGATGACATCTTGGTACGCGTCCAGGAGATCTCTGCCCGATAGATTAACCTGAAGAGACATCGAGTTCTCCGGTCTGTGATCCTCGTTAGTTGGCACAGCTGAGCAAGAGTATGTACATACCAATGGGGTTGTTCGGCCAAAAGTTGAACGAGCTGTAGGTAGGGCTGATGTAGGTTTGAAGAAGAGTTGAATACGATGTGCTTGCTACGTACGTACTTAGCCATATCTACCATCACGTGGATGACGTTTATCAAATTGGCAGCTGGCCCAGTTCATCATACGCTGCAATACGCAGTTACATCTTACATTGACCCTCATTTGAAACTGCATCGCCAAGTACAACAGATCTGCAGATCAATTCAAAGCACGCAGCAATGCACAGTAAGTTGATCAAAGACGCGACCCCGGCCCTCGTTCTCCCGGAAGGATATCCGCCAGATTCATGAATTCGTCCCACCGCTTGTCACTCGTCCAACCAATGCTCTGGTCTTCCTTCAATGTCAACATCTCCCTAGCACTATGAGCATTGCCGGACTGGATCACATTCTTCAACTCCTGATGAACAACTTCCAACCACCTGTTCGCCGTATCCCACTGCTGTGGGTTTAAATTAGGCTTGCGGAGAGCCCATAAGTACCGATCGGTTCCATGTGTCACATACCCTTCAACCAATCGTAGTCAGCCGCACAGCACGAGACAAGAATCAAAGCACGCCATACCAAACGGCCGAACCTCCTCAGGCGTCCACCGAATCTCATATCTCACCACCGGGAACCCATGGGCCATCGCATCCCTTACAAAGATCCGTCCGGGAAGATACACCTGACCTGCACTCAAAACCTCCCCAAATAGCCTTACAGCCTCCTCCTCAGTCGCATCCCTACCTAACCTCCTAAACCTCCCAAGCAGCTTCTGCGATACCTCATCCGGGAAATATCGATTCAAATTCGGCAAGATATCGCGTGGGGAATGGATAGGATGGGCAATGGAATAGAGATACCACTCTTCTGTCAAGTCACCGATAACGAGACCACTGACGCCGTGCGCTTTGAGGGAGGAAGTGAATGCACCTGAGCGCTGTCGCGCCATTGGACCGGGCGACGTGATCATCCAGTCACCGGAGAGACATCCACGGAAGGTGCCATACTGGCCTAGGGAGTCCGACTCGATGACTCGGGCAATCGACTGCCAAGGAACTCTCTTGGGATCCTGGAGTGTGTCCAAGATGTTTGGATCATCTGGGTTGAGTCCGAGACCTTGGCAAAGTGCTTGGAATTGAGGTCGTAGTTGAGTAGGTGTTTTGGGATCCGTCCTAGGATAAAATCAGCATCGCGAACTATGCGAGGATTGTCTTTAGACAAACAGTATTGCATTTGACTGGAGGACGGCAGTTTGGAATGGTGCCTTCTCTCCGTCGGGCAGCAGCGAAACATGGTGCAAAATTTGATGTACCGAATGCGCTCCTACCCATCCAACAAAATTCAGGACTTCCCTCCTATAATTATAGCATACCACCCACCGGCAGAAAGCCCTGTTAATTGAATATCCTCCGGATTCCCTGCATCTCTGTTATCACATCCATACAAATTCGCAGAACCAGACGAATACTCACCCCCGAACTCAGCAATATTCTCTCTAACCCACAGTAGTCCAAGCCACTGATCCTTGAATCCATAGTTACCATCCAACCTCGGTACATCACTCGCCAAGAATCCAAAGGCAGAGACCCGATATCCTATGTTCACCCAAATTTCTTTCCTTTGTGCAGCGATGAACTGAGCTTGGGAGGAGAGACCGTGTGGAGATCCGAACTGCAAGAACCTAGAAAGGCACGGAAGTGAGAGAGGTACAAACAGGCGGTGTGAAAAGAGGATCGACGTACCCGCCGTGGATGTAAACTTTGACTGGGAAGTGACGTTCGGCTGGGAATGACGGTGGTATAACGATGTTTAGAAACAATCTATATTCGATGCAGTCAATCAATCCCAGAAATTTGGAGCAACAACATTGCGACTAACGGATTCTCTGTTGGCTGCCCCCGTCCAACTTTGTCCTCAAACGGATTCCCTATTTAATGTTCAATTTTCAGCATTTAATTCTGATCACCATGGCGGGCTTCGCAAATTCAAGCTAGCATAGGAGCTCACCTTGCGCCTGGCCATCATTCGTCGGCTGGACAGCGTATGCCGACTCGGTTATATACTCCTTCTTCTGGTACGTGTATCCCTCCGGTAACGGTTGAGGATCCTGAAAGCGATTTGGAGGCAGCGCGTAAGGTATCTCTGCGGACGAAAACCGTAAATGTCAGTCTATAGGTCGGTGTGTAGAGAGTTTCTAAACGCACCTAAGAACACAATAGCACCCGTACATGCCCTCCCACCAACAACGTTACCATATCTTGTATGAACGACAACTCTCTCCGTAGAGTCTTGGAGTTCTTCATGCAGGTGCGGGACGCCCATTATCTTGTCACCCCAGGGTTATTTCTCCTTAGGTAATGGTAGGGAGTAGACAGGAATTGTTGAGCTATGGCATGTGTTGCACATTGAGGCTTCTTCAGGTCACTGGACAGTGGGAGACGGACTAGCATTCCGGGGACAAAAGGAGAACTACTTACCGAAGTGCTTCCTGATCGTCTTCGGGCCGTTGATAAACTTACCAGGGGTATTCGGATAGGGCTATCCGTGTATCATTATTCGGCGTATAGATCAAATGAACACAGCTTGGAAGGTGCAATATCGTTTATCGTAGCTAACTCGCGAGTAATTTGGAGAGGCTACGTGTTTCTACCATAATAGCTATTTGGTTTTTCCGCGTCGGCTTGGATGCAGGCGGAAGATATCGTAAATAATCTGTCGGCGAGAAAGGACAACCAGAAGCTCGGTATCCTGGTAGCATTTGACGGATTGGGACGAACAATTTGGAAAGTTTGGAAGAGGAACAGAGGCCAAAGTGCCGGACTGTAGGTCCGTAAGGCCTTAATGTAAATTATATATATTGGAATAAAATAGGGGGATGGACTGGAATGACTCAAGGACTGTCGAAAGCCAAAGCATCGTTTATAGGGCTATAACACTCAGCGTGATTGGAGGTAGAAGAAGCGAGGAAAGGATCATAGATATGTCGACCTTATTGCCTAGACGACGATCCGACCCCGTTATAGGTATGCTGAGCAGCTCATCTTGACTTCACCTTTAAATCATCCCAACTTACAAAACTTGTATTTAGTACATGAGGATCAATTACGAACCAGCTACAAATTTGCTTTGTCTCTGAAAGCTTGTCAGTCGGAGAATCCGCGAGGCATCCTGGCACCCGCCGCGGGCTTATTCTTTGCCCTGAACTCTCGTGCCATGTCGACCATAGGCACCCAGTGGACGTTGTCGTGGGTGTTGACCCAGTCGATAAAGCGTTCCTGTCGGAAAGTCAAGCTGAGACGGAATTGAACTCGGCAACAATATACACACTAGCATCAGGATGACCTGGGGCCTTCTACATACATATATGCACATTTTTGAGTAAAGAAAGCTCTCGGTTAAGGCAGAAATACTTACCCGCTAACGTCGGGGTGGATGGTAATTGGGAAAATAAATTCCTCTTCTTCTCTGTCGACAGTTGCTGTTACAATGCAAGACGCTATTTCGGTTGACGTACCTGTAGTAGTACGTGAACATGTCCTTCCAGAGTTGCTCAATAACCTGTGGGCTGACCTGTCACACTATCTGAATGATGTTTGGATTATAAAAGGGAGAGGATGTCCTACCCATCCGTGTGAATTGCTATTCGCTTTGACAAACCTGAACGGGAGTGTTAGAGGTATCTTTTAACATGAAGGTTGACTATCATTACATCATGGGCGGAAGGTCATCCAGGTACCTGGAGATGTTAGCAGAAGAGTAATCTAAATGCAATACAATACTTACCAATTAGCAGGAATGCATACGAGTCCGGTTTCGTTACCTCTGTGAAGCGGCTTCATCCATGTTTGGGCCTGCTGGGTGTAGTCTATCTTCGCCCAGCGATCTTCGTCACGCAGATAGTAAGCTTGACAACTTCGGAGGAAGTGAGTTCGACTCAAGTCTGTGGAAAGCCGAGCTAAAATACCAACTCGTGCGCCATGTTCGAGTGATCTGCAGTGTATCCTCAGTCTCAAGGGTACAGCCAAAGAGAATTTCTTACCATATTCTATCCCCTTGTCGAGGAGAAGTTTCGTGCCTTCGGCACTGGTCTCCCACCATGGTGCAACACTTCCCTGGACGAAGGTCAACCGGCATTCGAGATTGCGTTAAGCCATTTGAATACCTTAGGTGGAATCCCGTGATTGAACTCGGTGAGCAGTTTATATGTGTGGTCGAGTATATCCTTTTGTTGCTGAACACTCAGAGACGTCGGATTCTAGTCGACAATCAGGACGGGCTAAAATACGAAGTCTAAGGATTTGACCTCGTGCGAGTATCCATGAAGTCCGAGCTCATGTCCGGCGTCGCGAACTGCGGCCATCTGTTCTGGGAAGGTTTCCAAGCTGTGACCTAGATTTCATTGTTAACATGGAGTCCAGGCGTGTCGGCGCAGGATTCATGCCTGGAATGAACCACGTAGTCTTTATGTTATATTTCCTGAAGAGCTTTAGCAGACGGGGAGTGCCGACTTCGCCAGCGAATAAACCCTATGGTGGAGATATCAATCCTACGGTTAACTGAATAGTACCGAGACGGACTCGTGAGATATCAAGTGGTGAATCTTGTCCACCATAGGAGCCAAGCCTGCACGTAGTCAATAAACAATCATGTGTATGAAAGAATCCAAGCACCATCCAGCGACGGCGTCCACATCAACTCCAAAGCCAATTAGTACACGCTTTGCAGGCATAAGGATGAGTGTCGGAGGGATAGGGGGGTGTACACGCTTGGGAACCCATGAGCGACGATTTATGGAGCTGGGATTGTTTTGGATGGCCGGCGACAGGAGATATCACCACGTGTGCACAGTAATGATGAGTACAGAGGAGGTTACACGTTCTCACCAAGTTGAGAAAGTTGGTGGCTGGATCCTCTTCTCCTAAATCCAGAGCCTGAGCTGTTGCTCAAGGTTAGAACAATCGCCCACGCAGATTATGTGCCCTATTTAAGTTCCTTGGCGAGGACCATTGTGTTCCTGGGCCGGTCTGTCTCCGTGAGTTGGATGAGGTCTATTTTCTGATCAGGACTATGTATGATCGCAAAGAAGCGCCAGAAGTGATCTCACTGGTGCTTAGTCAGCACCGCTACGGGGTAGGAGATTCGACACGTCGACTCAGTGTCAACGTTCCACGACTACCCCCTGAGCTGGGTACTCATCCCTTCAAATACCTTTTCCAATCGCAAGATACCAGTGTCTTCGCTCTAGTCATCGTTGGCCATGCCGACGGCCTACCCCCTACCTTCAAATGTTTCCCCAGGCACCGTCGCAAATACCGCGTCGCTCATCCGCATCGTCGCGCTCGCCTTAATTTCTGGTGCCGCCATTGCATCGCGTCTTTTCGCCGTCATCAATTTCGAAAGTATCATTCACGAATTGTGAGTCTTTCGTGCCGCGGCGCTTGGTCGGTGTACTCATTGCATTCTTGTACAAAGTGACCCATGGTTCAATTAGTGAGTTAACTTGGCATTCTCAAAATAGGCCCGGGCTTAAATGTCGGATCCAGTCGAGCAACACGAGTCCTGGCTTCAAAAGGATTCTATGTGTGTACACATAGCTTCGATATCTTCTGTTGTGCTGATCTTGTGAGCAGGAATTCTGGAACTGGTTCGACCCGACCGCGTGGTATCCTCTCGGACGTGTTGTTGGTGGCACCGTGTATCCTGGTCTTATGGCTACTAGTGGTGTTATCTATAACTTCCTCCGCGCGATCAATCTCCCTGTCGACATTCGCAATATTTGCGTCCTTTTAGCGCCGGGATTCAGTGCCTTGACTGCATGGGCAACTTACATGTGAGTATGCGCCGTTTCCCTCCCCCGTGGTTCTTCTCATCTTCCTTTAGGTTCACCAAGGAAATGAAAGACTCTAGTGCTGGTCTCCTGGCTGCTGCATTCATTGGCATCGCTCCTGGTTACATCTCCCGTTCCGTTGCCGGTTCATACGACAACGAAGCTATCGCCATTTTCCTGCTCATGTTTACGTTCTTCCTCTGGATTCGGGCCCTCAAGATCGGCAGTGCTCTCTTTGGTACTCTCGCTGCTGTTTTCTACTTCTACATGGTTGCCGCCTGGGGTGAGCTCCAATTCGTCAACTTGGGATAAAAATAGATCTAACTCAGAATAGGTGGTTATGTTTTTATCACCAACATGATTCCTCTACATGCCCTTGTCCTCATTCTCATGGGCAGGTTCTCTAACCGCCTCTATGTTGCGTATTCCTCATGGTATGCTATCGGAACTCTTGCCAGTATGCAAGTGCCTTTTGTCGGTTTCCAGCCTGTTAAGACCAGTGAACATATGGGGGCTTTGGGTGCGTGGTGTTCTATATTCATCATCCTAATACTCATAGGAGTATTAGCTGTTTTTGGCCTCCTCCAAATTGTCGCTTTTGCTCAGCTTGTACGATCTCATGTGTCCGATCAACAATTCCGGAAGCTCCTCAAGCTTGGCGTTATTGTTATTGGTATCGTTGGAACGCTCATGTTCGGTCTCCTCACTTATAAGGGATGGATCGCTCCTTGGACTGGTCGCTTCTACTCTCTTTGGGATACTGGATATGCGAAGAAGTACATTCCTATCATCGCATCCGTTTCCGAGCACCAACCTACGGCATGGCCTTCCTTCTTCATGGACCTGCAATTCCTCATGTTCCTCTTCCCTGCTGGTGTCATCCTCTGCTTCCGCCAACTCCGTGACGAACACCTCTTCGTCATTATCTACGCCGTGATGGCCAGCTACTTTGCTGGTGTCATGGTTCGTTTGATGCTCACTCTCACCCCTGTTGTCTGTGTCACTGCTGCCATCACCCTCTCGAGCCTTTTGGATACCTACATCGATCCTACGGAGCCCGATGTCGCCGACGACAGTAAGAGCGAAGGTACCCCTGGAACTCCCGCTAACGGCACTACCCAAGCAACACCTAAGAAGGCCAAGAAGACCGCCACCACCACCTCCCAATCTACCATCTCGACTGCAATCAGCGAACTCGCGTCTTCAACCTCCCCTGCCTCTGCCTCTAAGAAAACCGCAACGAAACAAAAAGGCATCTTCGGCATCGATAGCCGACTGGTTGTCATCACCCACACGCTTTTCATGCTCGTCTTCTTCGTTTTCCACTGCACCTGGGTTACCTCCCATGCCTATTCGTCGCCCTCTGTCGTGTTAGCCTCGACGAATCAGGATGGAAGCCCGCATATTATTGATGATTTCCGTGAGGCGTATTACTGGCTGAGGCAGAACACACCGCAGGATGCTGTCGTAATGAGCTGGTGGGATTACGGATACCAGATTGCGGGCATGGCGGATCGGCCGACGCTGGTCGATAACAACACTTGGAATAACAGTGGGTCTTGTTCCCTTTCGACTTGAGTGGGTAATTGGCTGACGTGAATTTGTATTTTAATAGCCCACATCGCGACTGTCGGAAAAGCGATGGCGAGCCCGGAAGAAGTCGCGTATCCCATCTTGAGGAAACACGACGTCGATTACGTCCTTGTCATTTTCGGCGCGTTGATTGGATACTCGGGTGACGATATCAATAAGTTCCTCTGGATGATCAGAATCGCGCAGGGTGTTTGGCCGGATGAGGTCCAGGAGAGCAGTTTCTTTACATCGCAAGGCGAGTATCGAGTCGATGAGCGGGCAAGTCCGGCGATGAAGAACAGTTTGATGTACAAGATGAGTTACTATCGGTGCGTATTCGGATTTTTTTTTGTTTCATCCATTCAATATTGGACTGACGTGATCTGTTTAGATTCACGGATCTGTATGGTGGGGGTCAGCCTGTGGATCGGGTGAGGCAGCAACAGTTGCCCAAGCAAGGACCCACTCTGGACTATCTCGGTTCGTTTCTCTCCCTCGACTCGTACCTCGCCATCCTCATTTTCATTTTTTCCCCTTAGATGAGGCGTTTACATCAGAGAACTGGATTGTACGTCTGTCTTGCATCGACCTCCACCCTCGCGCAATGACTAACGAATATCCCGCTTGCAGGTCCGCATCTACAAAGTCAAGAAAGACGATATCTTGGGTAGAGACCTCAAAAGCGCAAACGCGTTTGCGGAGGGCAAGAAGCGCAAGCGTTCTAAGCCCGTTCCGCGCCGAAAAGCTCTAGTTGTATAATTGTAAATTCGCGTTAGATATTTAATTTTTCTGGACTAAGGTTGAAATATGACATTCATTTCTTATATCTGAAAAGGCTTCGCAGGATTGTTAAACCGGGACTGTCGTGCTCCGAGCGTTACTCAGACGCTTTCAAACTCAGAGAATATCCGTGGGTTGCGCGTATCCAATTCTCTCTGACTTAGTGTCTCTGGACCAAGATGACATCTACGTCAGGGCCTTGAACTTAATATCTGTACGGCGGCAACTGGCCCTCCTATAACCTGAAAGAGTACAGCCCTTGCAATCGCGACAGATAATGTATTCCAGTCCACTTTCTCATTTTGAGTGGATCGTCTTATCGCGGGGTTTTGACAAATGCAGGAACATGAAGAGATAGTATCCTTATGAATGAACTACGAACGGAACACATCAGTCCGAGGCCTACTCGCATTCACGTAGCCGCAGGCGCCTTTGCCTTTGGGGGAAAGTACCCATTGTGGTTCACAAGGTGTCTAATCTCCAAGCTGTTCATGAAAATCACTGTTATAACCCTCGTCTGTCCTGAGTGGTGTAGCTTTGGCTTGAAGACCAGAAACTGGGTAAGGGTAGATAACTTGCAGGACGATGATACGATCACGATCGACTCTATATCGTGATATGGACTCTTGTAGTTTCCGACCCGAGCTGCTTGAGGCAAATAACGATACTTGTCATCGTGAAGCGTTCTTGGAGGCTAGATCTGGGCACAACTCTCAAATATGGGCCTGGTGCGTCCGACGACGGTTACCTGGAGTGGATTCCTGTGTTCTCTGAGCACGCTTCAAATCGAGCTACCCAGAACTTGTCTGTTAGAGTAGCTATGATCAGCGATGGTATTCGTCACTCATTACTGGTACAAATCTGACGTTGGCGGAATAGCGAAGGAGTGGTAAGGATCAAATTATATCTATTTATCTATGCGTGATATGGAATAATTACTAATGCTACAATGGGTATATTGAATAGGCCACCTTGAGTTTAATTTCCACTACGCATCCAACGCATGACTCCTAAGCGGGAGACTGTTGAGATTCCGAATCGGATTTGGAGAGGTGGTCATTGGAAACTAGCGTTGCCGCCGTTGACTTACTCCCATCCATGGGCAAGAAGATGCTTGGGAGGTCATCCGGTGAGGAAGGGGGGGCATCTTGTCTCCGAAGCTTAAGGATCGCTGCCACCATGACCGGGACGTTACACACGATGAGAGATACAGCGTTCTGTAAGTCAATGACACATAAGAGGATGCTTATCTCTTGTGATATCTAACGCTCACCTCGACAACGGCTGCCGTGAGGATGGGGATCCCTTTGACTTCAATTAAGTACGCGGCATGCACGAAAGACACGATAGTGGTTATGACACAAGTGCCAAAGATTGCTATGAGACGATAGCGTAGCTTCCTTTCTCGGAATACCACGAACAATCGGATAGTGACGAACAAGAGGCTGCTGTCAGAGATGACGTCCGCTGTATGTCAAAGTTGATTGATCAGCTGCTCGTGGCGCCAAAACTCATCGCCCGGACAGATGAACACTTACTGACGAGTTGACAAATGGCGACGGCGCGGCTGAGCCTACACTGTGGGATCTTGGTGTGTTTCCACGCGGTCTCTGTTTCACACTCCCAATAGAGTTGGGCTGTGAGAATGACCCAGGTTAATAGGAAGAAGGCCGCGATGAAGGAAAAATAGCGAATGGGATGAAGGCTTCGAGCGATTCGGATAACAGCGAACAAGATGGAAAGGCGTGCGGACCTGAAAAAGGCGCCAGTTCAGCGGAGTGCATTTGGATAGGTCCGATCGGGGCTTGCGCCTCGGGTCACAAAACTCGTGGACAATGGGGGTGTACTTACCAGATCGTAGCATAAAACATATTAGATATGAGATAATAGCGGACTACTCCATTACGTCGATCTAGAAAGTGTTCAGGACACAGTGGCGTATCTCCTAGGGCTTGTTGTCCAATTCACCTGGACAAATGAAGACCGCGACCATTTGGACGATGAGTGCGCACATGCTGAAAATTGCTAATGTCTGTAGAATGTCGTCAGTGGAGGAGGGTCGGTAAGGCAATGGCAACTAACATCGTCCCACCACAGTCGACTTTTCCAAAGTCGAACAAAGAGGCGAACTATGGTTGTGATGATCGCGATACCAGTGCAGGTTCCACAAACCACTGTCAAAAGTCCTATGCGGTTTGTGCAGTGCCAACAAAAAGGCAATGAAGCTCACCCCTAAGCTGGACCAGCGGGCTCGAAAGATCCAGCATACTGGTGAATGAAGTTACGGACGTTATGCTTCGGTGATCGATCGTCCATCCGTTTTATACCTCACGTCAAACACTTCGAAAAAGGTAGACGTGAACGCGAGAAGCGCAATTTTGAGAGCTATTCTGAAGATCAGGAACAGGATCGAACGGGCATATGACAAACCGGACATTTGAGAGGGTCGTGATAGATAACTGACGCCTGTAGCCAGCCAAGAATAGATAAACGCTCATTTCCTTGCGAAGATGGTGTTAAGGTGTTTGTAACCCCGCGCGGATGGAACCGTCGAAGTCGTAAAGACCGTTGTTTGACATCAAAAATCAGTACAGCATCATGCCACATCTTGGGTAAGGCGGCGAGTGAGATTTGCTGTACATTCGATGGCCGCTCGCCACACACTGGCTATACAAGGAACAAGTGGCATAAACATGGCGATGTTCACGGAGGATAGTACAGCCCAGCTGCTAGTTCATAGCATAATGGGAGCGAACTTTGCCAAGAGTACAGTTCACTCATGTGGGCCTCAGCGAAGGACACGAGTTAAAGAGCGGAGTATAGCGGTAATGCCACAGGAGGATTGCAGTCTTCCTTACAAGATAGCAATCGAGGTGCATGTGGTTTCCGGAGTTGTTGGGTCTGATGAAGCGAGGTTATCGTGGCCGAGGTGGGCAGGCGGAACAACAGCATGGTAGTTATCATACAGATACTGAAGACCGTCATGGGCCGAGAGCACGCTTTCTTGTTCGAGATTGCCCAAATTCCTGAATGGGAAATGTAAAGGGATAGCGCGTTGAATAGTGTTTGCTGAGGTAAATGAAAGTCATACGAAAACGAGTCAGGCGGTGACAAGGAATGGCACTTTGGAAGACAGAACGCAGGAAAGTGGAGAGCTCTTCGGAGTTGAATGGTGGAAGGGGAGATTGAGAGGCGCGCGAACATTCACGGAAGCCTCATTCGGTAGGTGTGCGAACAGGAACACAGGAAACTGGGGATTGTATGATGATGCAGACGAGGATACGAGTATGGAAGAAGGATGTTTGACGTGATGTAGCGCCAAGCAACAACTTATGGATGTGCTAATCTAGAGATAACATGACGAAGTTAGACAAATTGTGGCGCGCGGAATTGGCGAGGACGGCGATAGTCAGTGTGATCAAAACGTACATGTTAACAGTGGCTCATATCTTTGGGAGATCATCGGCTGGTAGTTCTCCAATCTGCGCAAGGCGGGATATTTAAGGCTAATGGTTTCACGTTGTTGTCTTCTCAACTTCGGGGTACCGTTTTCCTGCTAAGTTCCGGGTATGGTATACGGCGTTGTAGGAGGACGGGAGATGAGTTTGTATGAAAGTATCGAAGATTGTTTGTCCGGTGCATAGGACATTTTCAAATTGAAAAAGTTGGGTCCACAAGATTGACGTGGTCGAAATGCGACAGCTTGATGGCAGCTTGATGGCAATTCTACCGACCGTGGTATCAATTCTCTAAGGCACAACATGAAGCAATCCTGTGAGAACGTCCAGCTGGTGTGTTGGTCAGTGTGTGAGCGGTCGCGAGAGCTGGCTAATTCCGGTTACCTGAGCATCGGGAGCGTCAGGTCCTAATAGAGACAAACAAAGCGTCTGTGTTGCCGAAGGGATTCGAGGCAAGCAAGCCTGGCCCAAACTTGACGCGTCCTCAACATCTCCCGTGGGGACTCCGCCCACCCTCTTCACGACATCAAGACAGAGCGTATAATCCAGAACACAATAACCATGGATCAGGATCTCATCAGACTCGTGAACAAGCTTCAGGACACCTTCAGCAACTTGGGTGTGTTCATTTATCCGCACAGAAAAACTGCTCGTCCCTAATTGCATTCTCCTAGGTGGGGAGCTGGATATGCCACAGCTCGTTGTTGTACGTCTCGGCGTTTCCCAACATATCCGGACCTGATTTGATTCTTGCTCCAAGGTTGGCAGTCAATCCGCCGGAAAATCGAGTGTCTTAGAGACGTAAGGATATTCAGCAATAGCGTACAGGAATGCTAGTGTTGATGCTGTTATTTGCTACTTTAGGATTGTCGGCAAGGACTTTCTTCCTCGTGGCCAAGGCATCGTGACCCGAAGACCCCTCGTACTTCAACTTATCCACACACCAATCCCCGCGGAACCATCACCCAATGCACCTCCGTACACGGAATGGGGACAGTTTCTCCACATTGACAGGCGTTTCACCGACTTCAATGAGATTCGGAAAGAGATTGAACAGGAAACGTATAGGGTGGCCGGGCAAAATAAGGGTATTAGCAAATTGCCTATCTCTCTGCGGATATACAGCCCGAACGTCTTGGACCTCACTTTGGTTGATCTGCCGGGTTTGACCAAGGTGTGTTACGAGCATGTCTCCATTCTGAAATATTTACATTTTTCCTCCAGATTCCCGTCGGCGACCAGCCTAGCGACATCGAAAAGCAAATTCGGAATCTCGTCCTAGACTACATTTCAAAACCGAACAGGTGCGCTTCGGTCAACTTCGCTGATCACGGAACGCCCATTTCCCCCCCCCCCCTAGTGTCATTCTTGCTGTCTCTGCCGCTAACGTGGACCTCGCAAACTCCGACTCTCTGAAGCTTGCTCGTTCCGTGGATCCCCAAGGCCGACGTACAATCGGAGTTCTTACGAAACTAGACTTGATGGACGCTGGCACCAACGCGCTGGACATTCTCACCGGACGTGTTTATCCCCTCAAACTTGGCTTCATTGGCGTAGTCAACCGCAGTCAACAGGATATCAACGTCGAAAAGAGTTTGACTGACGCTCTTGAGAGCGAGGCCGAGTTTTTCCGCAATCATCCTGCGTATCGTAATATTGCACATAAGAACGGTACACGATACCTCGCCAAGACTTTGAACCAGGTGAATCTCATTATACCGTATGGCCTAGCCTAGAGCTTACAATGAGCAAACCTCCGCTAGGTCTTGATGAACCATATTCGTGATAAACTGCCAGATATGAAAGCTAGGTTGAATACCTTGATGGGCCAAGCTCAACAGGAGTTGAACTCGTTTGGCGACGCTGCTATCTTCGGGGACAAGAACCAGGTAAGGTTCTTCATCAGCCTTCATTACCGGATTCCTGAGTCTGTTTCAGCAAGGGGCTTTAATCCTTCGACTAATGACCCAATTCGCCCGTGACTTCGTATCATCAATCGAGGGTACAAAAGTCGACATCTCAACCAAAGAACTTTCGGGTGGCGCGCGGATATACTACATCTTTAACGATGTTTTTGGTCAAGCTTTGGCTTCTATCGATGCTACACATAACCTGGATAACCAGGACATCCGCACCGCGATTCGTAATTCGACTGGCCCGAGACCAAGCCTCTTCGTACCGGAAGTTGCTTTTGATTTGCTCGTGAAGCCGCAGATTAAGTTGCTTGAAGCCCCAAGCCTGCGGTGTGTGGAATTAGTGTATGAGGAATTGGTGAAGATATGCCACAACTGCACCAGCGCCGTGGGTATCACTGGACTTCTGGTGATGGAGCGTGTTTCTGACCTGTTTGATATAGGAACTTCAACGTTTCCCAAGGTTGCACGCGCAGCTTATTGAGGTTGTGTCGGAACTTCTTCGCGAACGCCTTGGCCCCACTTCCGAATATGCACAGAGCCTGATCGAAATCCAAGCCGCATACATCAACACAAACCACCCCGCATTCATCAGTGGATCCGCGACCGCTTCACAGCAAACGGCTGCTCCTTCGAAACCTCAAGTACTTCCTCGTGTAAGCCTCACTAACTTTTCCCACCTTCGCACCTAATGTATCACCGCCACAGCCCGCCTCAACGGAACCCCTCAACGGACGTGCAACTCCAGCCGAGGATATCGACGAAGAATCCTCCGATGACGCCAACAATCCCACCCATAGTCTTTTCCCGCCACGCGAAGGCCGCTCAGCCTCCGGATCGCATCACGACCGCTCGCGCACAACTGGCTCAGTATCCTCCGCGATTGCCATCAACTCTACTACTAATGCCAATGCCGTCTCTGCCTCAAGCTCAGCCCACAGACGTTCATCTTCCAAAACACGTCACCCTCGTACCTCTCAAGCTCACCAACGACCCGCTTCGGCTCTTGGTGCAACCACAGGCGCGAGCGGTTCCCCGCCCAGTGCACGCGAAACCTTCTTGAATTACTTTTTCGGACAAAATGGCCCTGGGCCGATTGCCGGTTCGAGTTTGGAAAGGTCGCATGCTGTAGGCACATCCGAGAGTGGCATTGTGCCTGTCGGAAGGGATGTGTCTGGTGCGGATTCGACGCTTTCGACTGGGTTGATGGCTGGCAAGAGGGGTTTGGATGGGAATAATGCTGCATATGATATGAAGAGCTTAGGGAAGCATATTGAAGCTGTGAGTGTTCTAACTCGGAGAGGCGTTCTGTAATGTTGAGGTTTGTGTGATACAGGCACCTTTGGATGGTTTGCGACTTACCGCACGAGAAGAAATGGAGACCAACCTCATCCGCTCGCTCATCACGTCCTACTTCAACATTGTGCGGCAGAGCATTCAAGACCTGATACCAAAGGCCATTATGCACTTCCTTGTCAACCACACGTCACAACACGTCCAGAATCGTCTTGTTGCATCGCTCTACAAGCCCGAACTCTTCGCCGACTTGCTGAACGAGGACGAAGCGCTTGTGGCTGAACGAACAAGAGTCAAGGCGCTCTTGGATGCATATAAGGAGGCGTTCAAAACTCTCTCCGATGTTAACCTCAAGTCATCATAGACAATCGTAATCATTCTTTAGACGTAGACTGGCATGTTACCCTAGGACAAGTACGATTTCTTACGATATATAATTCTGGCTCCAAACTCTATATTGTTAAACCATATTTCAAAACAGTGCATATATTGAAATACTGATGACCACAATACACACGTTGTAAAACCTAATGCATATTGGGTAAAGTAACTGATAAAACACCAAGGCTCCTCCATCTATGTAAGTCTGGATCATCGACCGACACAAGAAAATAACCGAAACGCAAACGCACAGAAAAGCAGCCGTGTACGGGATGGTGGCAAAAGGACCCAAGGCAGAGGTAGCTTGTCAAAGCCCCAGGAACTATTAGATGAAATCAGAAACCAGCCAAGGTACTACGAAGGCTGTGATTCAGTCATCAACCCTCGCAAGAATGGACTTCACGAAGCCGCTTCTTCTGGTGCTGTCTGCGTTCCCGTAGATTGTGACTTGACGGCGACCCACTTCTCCTTGGTGGCGGTAGCAGTGGCATCCGGACCCTTCTTATCATTCTCCTCCTCGGAAGTCATACTCTCTTCCGAGTCGGCATCTGCACCAGTGCTATTGTCCGTTTCGGAGCTGCTACTTGATGATTTCGACTCTGCGGCAGCCTCAATCTTGATGGCATCGACGCGCTTCTTGACTTTTCGGGCCTTTTCCTTCTCTTTTTCTTTCTCCGCCTTCTGTTCGCAAGTCAGTAGGGCTTTGATAATACAGGATATGAATATATACCTCTTTCGCTTCCTTCGTCTCCTTTTCCTGGTTAAGGAACAAGTCAGCCTGGCATCTGTCAGGTGAATGCAAAACATTAATCACCTCTTTCGTTTCCTTTTCCTCTTTCTGTGAATAACAAGTCAGAAAACTGAGCCACCAATATAGCAAGATTATACAAACCTCCTTCTTGGCCTTCTCTTCAGCCTCAGCCTTCTCCTTGGCCTCAAGCTGGACGAATAATGAGCAAGCATTAACGAGAAAATGAGATGAATATTACCTCAGCTTTCTCCTTCTTTAGCTTCTCTCTGGTCTCCCGTTCCTGGATGACCCAAGCAGCGACTTCCTCAACACACTCACGCGGGCGGGTCTTATTCTTAAGCAAGTATCCTTGCAAGCTTGCAACCTTTAATGCAGTCAGCTAACCGGATGACAAGTGAAACAAAATAACGCACACTTAATTCATTTTCAGGAATCTGGTCAGCGAATTTCTTGGCCAATTCTCCGATTTCCTCCTCTGATAACAAGGGAATAACATGAGTACGTTTGCGCTTGGGAAGGGGGAGGTTCCTCTGCGATGCATCTGCGTTGCTTGCTTCAGACTGTTCCACAGCATCTACAGACGGTTTACACGGGAAGAAGCACTTGAAGAGACCTTCTGCCTGCCACTTAGTCGCATGGGTGAAGTTGATCCACACGTCCATACGACCCGGACGACTCAAGGCAGGATCCAGACGTTCAATGTGATTAGTCGTAGCGAAGAGGAGGCTAGATGGTGACGTCATCAGATAGACAATTAGCAGAACATTATTAGAACATACCGGCCCTCGGCTGCGGCGACACCATCCAAGCTGTTCAAAAGTCCGCTCAAACTCAAAGTAGAACCATCGGAATTGTCTTTACTGTTCTTGGAGGAAGTGGTAGATACAGTGGGTGCCCCCGTTGATGTCGAATCACGGGAAACAGAGCGCGTAAACGCAGCATCAAGATCCTCCAAAAGGAGTATACATCTTAACAGCAAATGGTCAGGTTCAAATTAAGCAAATGGGGCGGATGCCTACCTTGATGGGACATTGCCCATTAAAGTCGTTAACATATTATCACTCATACTGAAGGAGCTAAGTTAATCCGGACTACCCTCGCAGATTTCGGGACTCACCCCTTCGACGATAGCGAAACGACATAAATATCGAGACCAAGCTCACCAGCCAAGGAATGTATCAGCGACGTTTTCCCACTGCATTCCGCAATGAGATCGAGCACAGGAAACAACTGACCTCAAAACGTACCTTCCGGGGACACCATGTAGCAAGTAGCCCCTTCGGAAGGGAATCCCTGAACCGCAGTTAAGCACAGAATTCCCGAAGAGCTATTGCTGTTAACATACCCCTTTCGGCATACCTAAAGTTTCGTTGTGCGTGAGAATAATTACAGGAAGCCCGTTATATGCGCTACTTACCATTCTTCAGAAGCCAGGAAATCCTTGCAATCTGCCAGGATCATATCCTTAACGCCGGGTTGGAGAACAATGGAGCTCATTGGGCGCTTTTGTCGCGCCCCGTTCCAGCGCCAAATACCATACGTCCTAGTAAATGGTCAGCTGATTAACGGGCTTAACCACAGCCATCAATGACACTTACGTATCAGCTAGGAATATGTGAACCCGATGCTCGGCATCCTTCTCGTACTCTCGTTTCGCTTCTAGCACAAGTTTCTTTAAAACGTCATTGTTACGAGCCACAACACTGAAAACAAATGTCAGCCACATAACCGGCGGGGCCGAATAGGAAATAACCGCACCTGATTTTTAACGAATAGCCCCCATGGTCGGGGTAACGCTTGGTCCTGGTAATCTTCACACGCCAGAGTCAAAAACCAAGACATTGTTAAGCAAATCAGGACGCACTCTGAGCCAGTGACCACGGTAATAAATAGTATGTGTGGTGTCTCATAGGAAGAACGTCAGTTGGACACATGAAAAAGAATCTCATGCCACTCACCTAGACTGGGAATGAAAGTGACCTTGCGCTTCTTCTTGCCATGTACGAGAGTTTCATCCTCCTCTCCATCATCCAAATCCCCTGTTGTATTCTGAATGATGCCGTTGCGAGTCAAGGCGCGGGTAGTTATGTCGAACTCCCTGCTGCGTCCCCAGGCTGGTTGCTAATTCTTATTTTAGCATATCAAGAATAACGTATTGCTGTGGATGACTCACTTTCGACAGCCAATGCATTATCCTGTGAGAGCATCAGAAACATGGATACTTATGAGCCACATAACGATAGTACTGACCAGTCATAAGGATAATCGTCCTGGTTGAAGTGAGCCGTGAGGAAGAAAGCTTGGGGGGGAATTCAATTCAACAGGCAATGACCAACAAACTGTAGACCTACAATCAACAAAGCCATTCCAGGCAGACATCGATGCCCGACGAGCGGTCTCCACGGTACCCCCAATGACTACCAGTTTCTATGGACGGCGAATTAGCATAACTATTGGACAAGTACATACATGGACTTACTAGCGTGTCCTGTATAGCCCCTGTGCCCATACTCAAGGGCGAAAGTAGATTCTTGAGAGCGTCCATGGTGAGGTCAACAGACAAAGGGGAGGAAAGGGGAACCAGTACTTGTTAGTGACGCGTCGGCCTTATATGGAGCTATAAGCGCCTCATGTATAGAAGCAGGGTAGCGCGTAGGGTCCCGCGGGCTGGTGCTTTTTTAGGTCCATCCCCGATTAGAGCCGCAGGAATACATTCATAGCATCCATACCGTGCGATCCCTGGCAGTGCTGGAATCCCGAGTCACTTGAAGCTGTCCGGTAGAATCCATACGTCCAACGCCTCTTGTGATCCACCAAGTCTGACTCCTGTTCCACTTGGTCTCACCTCCTGACTAACTCGGCGGCTAGGGCTGTCGGGCCTTTTCTGCCAATCATCGGCGTTATGTTGCACAAGGTGCAACGAGTGCAGTTGATCCTGACGGATCCCGGTCATAAAGAATTCAACCACAGCTAACCCTTGATTACCAGTATATAATCGTGGACCGTAATACTGAACATCAAGTCGTACAGGTCCCAGCCCACCCTGTACCGCGTTGGGTGTTTTATGAGAGAATTGGAGTCATGGAGGACCTAGAGCGCTGAGGCTCGAGATAAATGCGACAAGAAGCAGGCATATGAGATAACGTGTGATGTCAGATGGTCAGGGTGATATGTTCCCATCAGTGGGATTGCATTCTAGGGTTGTCGACCAAATAGTCGCACGCTCCTTGGCTGCGGCTTAGGAAGTTCACTCAACCCACACAACGGGTTCAGAATAGTGCTCGTGCGTGGCGGAAATAAACGCAAAATGACTGCATCCGGGTTCACCTGTTAATCTTCCGCCAGGGTGGAGGGATAGTAATCATAACTCACATAAACCTACTACGCCCGTAAATTTTCAAATTGCTGCAAAATCATTACCACCGAGCGTCCAACGCTACCACTAGTTTCGGGTGCTGGCAACGACAGCGGCGCCTTAAACCCCGACTCGAGGAATCTTTCCGACAGTCCCGGACCCGGACCCGGTGATACTGACATTACTGATCTACCCAGCTTCAAGAAGACCACTGCAAGACGCCATGCGTCGGGCCGGCAAGTAGCATTTAATTTGCCTGTAAAGGCCATATTATCAAACCCATATGAATCACTCCTATATAGGCTTGACGTGGATCAACAGTTCCCTACTCGAGTCCACAACCACCCGCCTCCGATCGCGCGATTTTTGTGTTAGCAGAACCCCGCATTCACCAGAGGATGGAGTACGATCAACCATATCCGAGGATTTTAGTCTCATGATCACCAGAGTTAACAATTGGCAGGTGGCAAACGCCACTTCGCGATCCAAGCGCACGCTTGGGAAACACGGACTTTAGAATCTCTCGCTATCGATCTGATGTGTCCTGGACGCGCTCTCCACGTGTCGGGATCTTACCCACATAAACAAGTAACGACAATCCCGCACAGCGTACAGCGTCTCTGAAGAACATTTATGAGTCAAATTTATAGTGGGCCCGAACGCGATATCAGAATTCTGGAGCGGTTCTCGTGGGATGAGGTTCAGCGTGGTAAGCCGGATTCTCATTTGAGTCAGACGCCCGACTCTGGGGAAGGATGAGATGACAGTCTTGAGAACTCTGGTAATTCATTAACAGCTTGCAGGTCTTCTGAATGATTAGGCTGGAAAAAAAGATAACAGCATTTCCTATCCGTTCGGATGGCTCGGTGGTCGCAGATGATCATCTAACTACTTGGAGCAGAATCGGGTGTCTGGAATCCGCAATCGCAGGCAACGAAATCAAGCTTTCGTCAACACTTTGCTCTTATTGTCGACCTCATTTCAAATCAAGAACTATGCGCACGGCTGCCACAGAGCTACCTGTAGAAAATTCGTTTACTACTTGGTTGTCGAGGTCGTTTATGGGACGATAAAACGGGGTAGCTCGTGCTCGGGGTTCTTCGCGTCGAGTCTGGCTTCGAATGGAATCCCGAGTATCAAAGACGGGAAAATGCGGAAGGGGGATCATGAAAAGTGTCATTAATTGCGCCGTCTGCTGTCGGCCATGGAGGGTTTTCTAGCGTATGACGTTGCACATGGGCGATATGTAGTTGAAAATGAATGGGTGACATGACGATCATTTACTGGATGCGCAGTACTCGAACGTGTATGCTTTTCCAACTCGGTATGTATTCGCCTCTGGTGGAAGCACTACACTGATAGGAATGGATGACAAGTACGGAGGAGAAATCTGGAAGAGATAGCGAAGAATCGGAACGCCACATAGATTGGTGGCGGCATGATGGAATTTATCAAAGATAACATGGAAGAGAACAAATGAGGGGCGCTGGCTGCGGGAACGATTACGGCTGCGGGAACGATTACGGCTACGGAAACAAGGTCGGATGCACGGACGGGAGCACGTGGCAGACAGCGCCATAGATTCACCCTGTTGGGTTGCCAACCGATGAAGTTGACTCAAATATGAGGGAATGGCTGTTGCGACGAGGATGACATCCGTCTCGTAATATCGAACAACCCATTCCGCAAGCATGGGACCCATCATGCGTTGATACCATGAACCCGTAACCGAAGTGTAGCAAGAACAAGATAGCGGCTTTTGGGAAGCTGTGCCTGTCGTAAAAACATTGGAAGGAGCTTGCATACCGGGTGACAAAAGTTATGGGCCTGGTCTGTTCCCTCATCTCAACTTCGGATTGATTGATGTGTTTATCAGAAATTCTGATTTGTACAGACCGTGGGTCAGAGGTGCATCTTCATGCGTGTTATGATTATAATGTACAGGCCGCGTGTCGTACAGAATGTCGCCATACTATGAGGGTGTCTAGTCGATCGTCTGGTGTTAATAGGGAACGCTCTAGATTACGTGTGTCGCTGAGTTAATCCCTTCGTTGTAGTAGACTTCCCAATTCCATCTCTTCAGCCTCCTCGGCGCCTTGGAGAGGTGCTATGCTCAACCCTTCCTTCATCTCTCGCTTGACACATAGTTGCTCAGCGGCGATTATAGTCAAGGCGGCACCTCCAAGCATAATCAACCAGAAGAAGAGAGAGGTTGGTATTGACGCGGAGTAATAGATGGTTAGCACGATGTGATTGAAGACGAGCGTCAGGGCAAAATCGAGGATCAGACGTGGTCGCCGAACCAATATGTATAGGTAGTAAATACTGGGGGTTGTTTTGAGGCCACTTCACTGAAGGAAAGGCTGGAATACGCACTCTGCCCCACAAGCAATGAGCCAACAGATCGCGATAATCCAGGCCCTTATTGGATCTGTCCGACCGTTCCATTGGTCGTTCTCCCAGTCAAGACTAATTCTCTGGCCTCCACTCCGCGCATAGCCGTATGAGGTTCCGTTGAAACCACGGATTGTGGGCTTTCCGGCCATTTCTCGCCAGTCCATGACCATACCTAACAGATTGACATCAGGGCGGGTATAGATTCATTGAGTGGTGCCCTCACCAACGCTGGCAGCACCTCCTTCATACGCCAGGGATGCTTGCTCAGCAAAGAGGTTGAGCAGAGGGACCACGAAGAAGGATAGTGTCAAATAATGCAGGCTTTGCATAGAGACAATCTGAATACATGGTCAACGTTCGGTGTTAGTGGGATATTACGAGACTTACCTGGGATATCAGCAAGATTGGATCCCAGTTGGGATTTGTCGTACTCGTTTTCTGAGGGGCCATGTCTTTTGTGTCATGAGTTCATACAGCAGTGATGGCAGTGGTTGACGTTGAGCGGAGAGTGTGCGTCAATGTTTTCGCTTCCCTATTTGGGTTAGGGGTGTTCGGGTGGGTCATTGTGGCGGTGTCACACACCAAGCCCGCAATTAACGTGTCCTTTGCTCTATCTCCACCTACGACGTTGGTGCAACATCGCCAATGACGCAGGATCAATACCAACGCGTTTCTCAAGACGATGCAGACTCTCCACTCAAGATTACCCAAAATCACCGGACTACATCCTTGGACTACTACCATGACAATGCATACGACGACCCTTCAGACCAGGATTCGTTGCTAGAGAAGGAAGGCCCTTCGTCTCCTGGTCTTGCCGAGCGAGGTGATGCTGGCAGCAGAAGGCCAAAAACCGCGTCCCCGGTTAAAGACGTGCGTAACTAAAACATAATTGTGCATACCAGCATATTCACTAATATTGGTGGCAGCGGGCAGCAACTCTGAAGCTCATGCTTTATGTTCTGCTGGGACTCGTTTGTTTTGCAGGTCTCATTGGTGTGATTGCTGCATCCTCGTATACTGGTAGTGCAACGTACCACTCCCCTGGCGTTAAGAAGATCACCATGGATCATATGTTCAATGGTACCTTCGTCCCCATGAGGAAGGCGCTTCGTTGGGTACCGGAAGGTGGGTGAAGTGGTCTTTTTATTTCTTCTGGTGCGCTGATGTGCTTCTATACCAGCCGGCGATGGTGTATATGCTATTCAGGAGAATGGTTACATCCAGCTGGTCGACTTGAAAACCAATACCACTCGAAATCTTGTGGCTAATGGTGATATCAAAGACGTAAGTCCTGAAGGGTCTAGGTTTGGAGAATGCTAATTCTCTGCAGGAGCATGGACACCAACTGTTCTGGCACCAGTGGCAGCTTTCACCAGACATGACGTATATCCTCCTCAAGACGGATACGAGAAAGGTTGGGGGGTTCGTGTTATTTCTTTAGTCTCGAGTCTAAACGTCTATAATATAGCAATGGCGCTGGTCCACCTTCGGTAACTATTACGTGCATGATATCCAAGCCAAAACCACACATCCCATTATTCCCCCCACGGACCCATCGAAAACGGCCTATGCTACCTGGTCGCCCACCGGCAATTCTATTGCTTACGTGACAGAAAATGATTTATACGTCCTTCCCAATGCTTCGTAGGGTTTCATCCCTTTTATCTCAGCCGCACTGTGTTTATGGAGCTTTCGCAGGTCCGACGCCAAACCAATACGTGTCACAGCTTCGGGAAATGCTTCCCTGTTTCACGGTGTTCCTGACTGGGTGTACGAGGAAGAAGTCTTTTCGAGTGATCATGCTCTCTGGTGGTCACCGGATTCCAACAAGATCGCCTTCCTGGCCTTCGACGAAACGCTCGTTCCCGAATTTTCTTTCCCGATCTATAATCCTACTGAGGACTCTAACACGGTTGTGCCATATACCACTGATGTTGTCATGAAATACCCTAAACCCGGTTATAACAATCCTCTTGTGTCCGTCCATGTGTTTGATCTCGGGCTCTACCTTGAGGAGGCTAAGACGGCCTCTACATCGGACTTACCGATCGAGCACGCGACCTTCACTTTGGACTGGGAATCTCGAAAACCAGCAAACGATGGCATTATTTTGGAAGTCGCCTGGGTGGGAAACGCAACTCTCATCGTGAAAGAAGTCAATCGGAACGCAGACGACGGGAGTGTTATTCTCTTCGACCTTGACGCGACAGATCCTCGGTCTAGAACTTACGGACGCATAGTGAGAAAATTAGGAAAGGCCGGCGAGGAAGGCGATGGCGGTTGGATAGACAATGTATGTTTATCGACTTTGACTTCTTGAGACCGAGTCTAACCGACCCACGAATCAGTCCCAGAACATATATCCTCTTCCAGCGGCATTAACAACGGCAGGCCCCAATTCATATCTCGATATTGTACCCACCGAAGGCTATAATCACATTGCACTTTTCAGTCCTGCGAATTCTGGCACACCTCGTTTCCTTACCTCAGGCCAATGGGAAGTAACAGGCGGCATTAAGGCTGTCGATACAAAGAAAGGACTCGTGTACGTAGCGGATATTGGATGAGTAGCGCAACGTTAACCACCCAAACAGGTACTTTGAAGCGGCCAATCCTTCGTCTATTGAACGCCATCTATACTCGGTTCCCATTCCAAGCACCAGCTCCTCGGAAACAACAGCTCCTGTGCCTTTGACTGATACAACGAAACAGGCGTGGTATGCCGCAGACTTCTCTCCGCAAGCCGGATTTTACGTGTTGAGCTATATTGGACCTGGAATCCCATGGCAAAAAGTCATCCAAACAGATAACGCTGGTGAGACATGTCCTATTCGGTGTTCTGAAACAGGCTAATGTTAATGAGCAGACTTTGACTTTGTGCTGACCACGAACGAGCATCTGCAAAATGTTACAAGGGAATATGAAGCGGCAACGGTTACTCATTCCGTCTTTGTCAGTGATGGATATGGTACGTTAGTTTCTCCCCTTGCTTGATTATTGATGATGACCTATCCGGCCAGAACTCAATGTCAAGGAACTCCGTCCTCCTAGAATGGACGACTCAGGGAGAACCAAGTACCCCGTACTCTTCCGGGTGTGAGTCCCCCCTTTCTTGCGCAAGGACTTCCCAGTCGTCGCCGAGCTATAGTTGGCGTGGCTCCTATGATACCGCACCTGACCGTTGCATGTGCCTGGGAGGGTCACGGTTGGTTCTTCAAGGCACCGCCTTGTACACGCATGCTGCAAATCAGACCAGCTCGCCGGCCTGACTGTTTCAACGGTTAACATGTCGTGTTACATATGCTCTGTCTGCAGACCTTTCGATTATCTATTTCCGTGTGCTCGACGTCCAGTCTAGGCGAGTCTAGACGGTCTATCCTTGGCTTAAGGATTGATCACCGCCAACAAGCTCGATATTCGGTGCTTCTAGATGTTCATCGTTCAAACGCCAGCCCCCCTGCGCCTCACGCCGTCCTTCACGCTGAAATTACTTTACTGCGCAGCAAATTATGGCTGACGCCTTTTCGCCACATCCACGCGAATCCGTTCACCATTAATTTCACATAACTGACTGATCCTTATTTCCATAGATATGGTGGTCCCCAGTCCCAGTTAGTCGACCTCAAATTTGCTCGCGACTGGCACGACTACCTTGCCTGCGGTCTCGACTACATTGTTGTCATTGTTGATGGCCGTGGTACTGGGTCCAAGGGTCGTAAACTGAGAAACCCGGTAAAAGGTAATCTGGGCTATTGGGAAACCGTTGATCAACTCGCTGCAGCCAGGTTTGTTATTTTGCTTCTGTTCCCTTTCTGTTTTCGGGTCGTATTCCTTTTTCTCAAGCATTTGCAATCCGCACGGTCGGTAAGGAGGTCCTGTCGATCATGCAGAACAGGGGTTCTGTTCTAGACCTGCGGAAATTCCCCTGAGGTCGACAGATGAAGATACCTCCTTTCACCTTAGTCTTTAGGGGCTGTGATATGGTCTGATACGGGCTTGTATCAAACTTATCGTGGGATAGTACTACTCGTCCAACATTGCACGAGTTACTTGAGCTTTAGTCGTAGGGCTCCGTTCGGTCTCTGACCCGCGGAACACGGTTCATACCGCCGCTCAATGGTCCTGGGTCTAGAACCTCAATTGTTATGATATCCACGGTCTCCTATGCATTTCCATTGGATGCGCTAACGCGGACTTAATTAGGGCCTGGGCCACGAAGAAATATGTAGATCCAAAAAGAATTGGCATTTGGGGCTGGGTGCGTGTTGTGCTCTGCTTTTGCCAGTCCTCATACTAAGAAGCTGTTGATTATGGACGCGTGGCAGTCATATGGCGGGTTCATGAGCTCCAAGGTAGTCGAGGCCAATGCAGGAATTCATTCATTGGCCATGGCTGTTGCGGTAAGTGACGAAGTTTTGCAACTTTTTACCTCGCCGCTTCCAACCCATCGCATCTCGCTGGTATTATACCGTACGCGGCAATTGCGTGGACAAGTTCTTACTATCGCGTTGACTCTGGCTCCAATGATCCGATGAATGGGTGCCGCAGAAGCCCAGGCGCTCAGGCGCAGAACTCATCGGCTTCTTGCACTTATTGACGCCAGCGCGCATAATTGGGCTGGAGACGGGCAAGCGGTCACTTCGGACGCCGCCACCCGTTTGCCGTTGGCTTCCAATTGGACCATTGTGAGGCATCTCAGCAACGGGGATTGGTCTTGGCTTGTAACTCGGTGTCCGGGGCCCAGACCGTTAGACATGGCTGGTCTGATTGGTTGATGTTGCTGTCAGCAAATCATTGCCTTGCGACACATCATGGCATGGGTTGTTCCCTATTGTCCTTGGGCGATGCTCTGGTCCCTCTTGACCCTGATTCGTTCGCGTCGCTCATTGGCGCATTTTCCTGCTTTCGTCGTTCTGCTGAAATGTGCTCATCAAAGCTTATTCTCAGCCTGTGACCAGTTGGCGACTATATGGTAAATATTCCGAATTAGCCCGGTTGCTTCCTGGGCTCAAGCATTTCTTCATAGATTCAATCTACACCGAACGCTACATGAATTTACCTTCTCTCAACCCTGGAGGTTATGTGAACGCGTCGATATCAAACGTGACCGGTTTTCACAATGTTGATTTCCTGCTGGCACATGGAAGTGGCGATGACAATGTCCACTTTGCGAATAGTGCCCATCTATTGGATATGTTCACACAGGCTCATGTACGGCGGTTTAGGTTCAGGATGTTCACCGACAGGTAAGTGACATTTTCTTGGGGGCATGGGCTGGGGGCTGTTGTAATTCAATTCAGAAATCAAAAATGATTTCTGATTGGATGAACAGCCCGAGGCCTAGACCGTCGTTCCACGATCTGACTGGCTACTTTGTAGTGATCATGGAATCAACCGACGAGGGGCGTATCGAGAGATCTACGAATATATGACTGGGTTTTTGATCGAGAAATGGGGCAAAGGGGGTCGCCGGCGTCGCGTATAGTGGTAACTAGGGAGTATATATGGTAGCCCATCTTGAATCTGGTCTAGAACCTGGCTCTGTGATGTACCTCTGAACTGAACTGGATTGGTGTGCAGTCCGGCGGCAGAGGAGGGTCGGGGTGTACGCGTCATGGAAAATTGAGGGTTTCTAGACCAGCATTGGCCTGGCCCATTGCTGTTTGGCTCGAATATATATCAAGTGAAGGGGTGGATTGGACGATTCTGGGTTAGTCATTCAGCCCGATAGGCTTCGTAGACGCAGGCTGGCATTCCTTGTTATCGTCTGTTTTTCTTCGCGGTTGGTGTCCAGAGAAACAATGCCATTCCCGGTTTCCATTTCGTTTTCCTCCAACTCCTCCTGTCGTGTCCCTTCTACGATGCACCAGTCGTCGAGCTCGCAACAAAACCCTCGGCGCAATCCCACCATCTCATCCGGCGTCAAACGCGCACGGCCCCGCGGCCTGTGGAAGGTCCGTGGCTCCGGCCCTCGCCTCTCCGCTCCCCTTGCTCCCCCGCCGCCTCCGACACCCATAGCACCTCCACACCGACGGATTCCGTCAGACCCTGACTCGGATGACGACCGGGCCTCTTGTTCGTCTTCAATTCTGTTTAATAAATATCTTTGGCGACGTTCAGGCTCAGACACACCTCTTAGTACAGACCTCGACGATACACCGCATGTCCGACCACCCGTGACCAAACACCAGCACCAACAACACCACCCTCGGGACTACTTTTCCGCAATTCCACAGTCCGACGACGACTCATCAGACGACTCCTCCGTCAATTGGACCACTCGCTCCAAAATCATGGATACCTCCACCACCGCCGGTCCTGGCGACCCTTCCCCCTCCGACGTCAATTTCACATATGACGACTGGCTTGACCTTAAACAACTCTTCAATAAGGCTTCTGAACTTTACGAGAGTGCGTCCAAGACCTTGCAGACCTTGTGATGGCATACGATTGGTGTTGATGTTGTTGTACAGTCGACGATGCCGCCGAAACTCTACCCCTCTTCCGTGGTGTCATCCATGAATGTCACCGATGCCTCCTCGCTTTCAATGACCCTTCTCTCCTCTTTGCTTCATCAACTCCTCCCACTACCCAAGCCAAGTTTCCTCACCAATCCAGCATCCTAACAACCATCGCTCCCTCTAGCCACACACTTCTCCCCTCCCAGAGACGCACACCTCTTCCTAGCCCAGTGGAACTCCCGACTGCCTTCCATTCACTGTTTGGCACAGCTCTCTTCTACTTCGGAAATTTAATAGCTGCCAATCCTGAGCTTGCTCTACCTGGGGAGCCTGCCAATCCGGTTCCCTACTGGATCGCTGCTTTGGACGTTTTCGAAAGTGGTGAAAACATCCCGAGCCGCGTTGAGGGTTACACCAGTTCCCAGCCCTACAGATTTGACGCCCCAGCCGAAGAATATTCACCACCACCAACCCGCGAGGACTGGCACATGGCAATCATGTGGGGTCGCACCCTTGTGGCCCTTGCCACAGAGATGGTTGATCGCAATCGAGGGAAGCCACCTCCACCCCCGGAGCCTCAGCACTTCCCGTCTCCCTTCCCCACAAATAAAGATTATCTGAAAACAGGTACGATCTGGGACGATGAACCCGAATGGCCTCCCGAAAGTCCTTTTGGCGTTGTTGTTGCTCGCCGGCCGCCTATCACTCGACGAATGTCGTTGAATAATGCTACGCCTCATGAGATACTTCAGCTTGCCATGGACCACTTCTCCAGAGGCATTTTCCACATGCCGCACAACAAAAGCTCCGCCCTGTCGCCCTACGTGCTTCCTGCCCGAGGACCGACCATGCCACAATTCACTCGCTCAAAGGTCCTGTACGAAGTCGCCGATGAAGTCTTGCTACTGGCAGAAAAGCTCGACGACGCCGAGGAACGAAAGGAATGGGCTACATACGCCGACTCTGTCTTTGGTCAGATTCACGTCTCGTTCTCCCATAAGCACCAAGAATATGCCTCGACTTCGGCTTCCTCTTCAAGGAATACTGGTGAAGCCCTCCCTGCAATAGGTGACGGGATGGTTGCCAAGGCCCGAGGTCGAACATGGCTTGTCATCGGTAGCACCATCGCTGAGATGATCGAAGAGAGGATGGACCAGGAAAGTGAAAGTGGAGATAATATTGGGTCGCTGATGCAGAGTGAAGAAGCCACGGAGGCAAGAGATGCCCTCACGAGAGCCATCGAGTACTTCGAGCGGGCAAAGTCGTACGTGGGAGAAGACACGTGGGTTGGCGAGGAAGAAGAGGTGGAGGAGGAAGATAATGAAGATGACGTTATGGTCGTCGATGAGGATGAGGATGCGGACGATGAACAGGACATTACGACTCCCATGAGCGCCCGCGCACGTGGAAAACAACGCCACGACCCAAGAAGCGAGGAGGCTCGGCGCACAGCTAAACTTGCTTCGCGAGCAGAAGCTCAAAAGCTACGCCAACAACAGGCTGAAGATGAGAGAAGGAAACTGTCTCAACTTCTCGCCGAAGCCCTTTGCTCTCTCGCCAACCTCACCGAGAGCAAGGAAAAGCAAGAGGAACTTTACCGGAGGGCCGAGGCAGAAACAGGAGTGAAGCTATTTGATGATCAAGACGACGACGGCATGGACGAAGACTATTGATGATTACTGCATAATCCCGTTTATGCCTCAAGAAAACTCGAATAAAACGGTCAAGCTCACCTTCTCACCCATGCTTTCATCCATTTTTTGACGTCGCTTCCGATTGTTCTCTTGACATTCTTGTCTAACCTATGAGGCCATCCCCTAAACGATGGTCGTTCCCATTGGCTCATCCTTATGACCTATGCAATGTATTCCAACACACGGACCTTCTATTGCACCACATTTTCCGTCTATCCATTGTTTGATTCTGCATTATCCACTCCGCACCTTGTTTCTTTTATCGGCATCTTGTCATACATTTGGTGTTGAAGTTGTCTGCATTGGCCAGTGACTGTAAAGCATAGATAATGGGAGGGAATATTAGGTACCTACCGCTCTTCGGGGGCCTTATATGACAATGCACACACGACACCCTCGTTCCCTTCGTATTTGGAGTGCGGCTAACTTGACCCCTTCGGGACCACAGGAATGGGGTCTAAAGCCCTGCCTGGTGGGACCCAGACCGCAGATTAAACGCCCTAACTTACATCATATAGACCAATTAAACGACGATCACTCCGCACAATTCAACTTTGATTGGGCATGATCGCCGTATATTATTATTGCCTGAATATACATAAGAAATGGACATCCGGACGAACCGCTAAGTCGGCCCAAGAACTGTCATTCGAGGATTTTCTGTCGCCGTCTTGACTGCCAACGACCGTTTGACTCCTTTGGACACATCGATTTGGTGGTTTCATGATCCGTAGTCCAAGACCGGCTAGCGAAGGGGTGGCGTTCGTAACTCAAGAGTACAGAACCCTCATTGGTCAATTAGTTCACGAGAACGGGGTACGATTACCCTGTAGATCAAACGCACCTCAAAATGAAAGACGAGAGTAATTAAAATTGATCCCGCAACCTCGAACCTTCTTGGAGCGCCTATAGAATAACCCTCTCCAAGGTACGAACGAACGGAAGGGAAGGGAACTGCCTTCCCGCTTCACTAACCGTGAATGTACCGATTCTATCGTCTTCAAAATCGCTGGCAAGTAATATGCGTACCGCGTTACGAACAAACGTTGTGAATCAGCTAATGATGATGGAATCAAAGAGTTACCCTACCTTTCGCATTTCGTAAAACATCCGACCCTTGAGACAGGACCTTGTCAATAAATATTACAGCGTTATTGTCCGGTTGGGTGGATCTTGAGGGAAGAGAGGTGGCCGGGAACGTGGATCACTGTCGGTCGACGACAGCACCCGCTTTAAAAACCGCACAAGTGGCCCCTTCTTCCAGCATGCCGTAGCGTGGCGCCGGCTGAAATGGAATCCTTCCTAACGGGCAGAGAGAGCGTCTAATGTCGCATGGTTTCCTTAAGTAGGCTCCTAAAATACTTTGCGACACATCTATCGGGTGTCAATGGGACACCAGCTTAAGAGCATACCATTATCCCAGTGGCACGTAGAACTCGTCAAGGGGGGAATTGTTCCCCATGGAAGTCCTGGCAACAGCCACAGACAGAGGTTAAGGATATGAGGACGGGAGAGTGGGATTGGGGGGTGATTGGAGGCGCGATAAGGGACATGTTGGCTAGAAACTCATCCCCAAATTATAGGCCACCACATGTTGCATGTCGTGCAGTGACATGCAGAGCGCCGGGATCTCCGGCATAGCTGTATGTGCGCAAACCTCTATTGGCGTCACCATATGATGCCGACATATTCTTGATCACCGTCGACGGAGCTAGTCAAAGAAACTCAGTTTCCAATCCGAGAAAATCTCTGCATAAACTCCACCGGCATGGAGAGAAGAAACGGGACCCGAAGAAAAAGAGAGCCGACTTGCTGTATCTGACTTGATGGATGTTTGGCAATATATAGAAATGAAACAGGACCTGGACCCGTGAAGAACATTGCTGGGTTTGTCATGGTTTTCCAACTTTGCCTCCTCCCCGTTTCGGAATGTAAAGTGGGTTGGTTCGTCCCGCGCACCAGCTCAGCCGTGGAGCCAACGGAGGTACGGATCGTTTGATCGTGTATGAATGGCTCATGTTCGAATATATGACAATGATGGTCGAATCACTCGTGGAGTGATAGGTCTGGACCCTCCATGGGTAAGCCCGCTGAAGTGTACACATGGTGGGGAACGATGTGGCATGAGAGCCTTGTCCCATAGATACATATACAGTATATTCGTCTATCATTCTGCAGGATCCGATGTAAACGGTTAGGGAATTGCGACCTCGCTAGGGTTGGTCGTAGAGGCGATCGGCAGCAGGGCTCGTAGAATTGATTCGCTACCGGTCCTGCACGTCACGAGAACGCGTGGACGATGGTCTCGAACGTTGCAAATGTGACCATATTGACGGGAATAGCACTGTTCAAACATATAACATTTCCCAGTCAGCCCGAACGCCACAAGAACAGAGACTTCGAGGGGGGTTCTTCCGAACCGATAAGGTACAGGAGAAATTTTGAGGAAACTAATCCATATTGTCCTCTTTATATAACCGGGGCACAGGACATACCGAATCAGAGTAGGCGCCAGGCCTCGGAAAAAGACACCCACACCCTCCGTCTTGTATGAATATATAATGGTGGATAGCGTGTTCCTGAACGGATGAGTCGGGTGTGTGAGGTGGGGCGAATGCGAGTGAGCTAAGAGAGCGGTCGTAGAGGGCGTGGTCCTGGATTCAGGAAGGCTTCCTTGGATTCGGGTCTTCACCACGTCGAATGGGAATGTGACTATCCAGCCGGCTAAAAAGTCCGTGCAACAGGATGCTCAACCTTACGATACAAGAGCCAATTGTTGGACCGAACCTACGCCCGCAACCCCTCCCGCCAGCAAGAGCACTGGCCAGGAGAGATTGTTCATGTCATTCTCCACTTCGGCGAGGACTGATGAATCGCCGACAGGAATTTGTGGTGGTAAAGGTGTCTTCAAGAGCCTACAGGTCGCCTCGTACTGGTAGTGAGGTAAGTAAGTGCATACAATGAGCAAGGGGCTGATAGAGGTCACTGACGGCGAAAAAATAAGCTCCGTACCCACAGTCACGAAGCGCGGTCGCCGTAATTCCGCGATAAAAGCCAAGAATTCCATGTTGCCGGTATATCTGCCAAGCCACTGAGCAAGCAGTCGTTGGCGTCAGCAAGGACTGCTGCCGAATTTTGATGAGCTCTATAGGTGTGGTGATAATGCTAATTGAAGGGCATGAGAAATGATTCAAGAATCAGGGCAGATCCCGACCGCATACGAAGACACAATGCCGCTTCCTGCGCCCGCTAGTGCGATTTGTGTGAGGGTAGGTGTTGATTCGGAATTATCCAGTTGTAGTTTCATAAAAAATCGATAAGACGCAAAGACGACTCCGTTCATGAGTGCAACCGAGGCCTTGGATAACAGTGCGTTTCATCAAAGCTGCCTGGGTATGGAGGCAAAGGGAGTGTACCAGCGGCGACGTGATTCCTTTGAACAACCCAATAAATTTTTCTTCGCGGATTATAGTTGTAATTGCATTAAAGGTTGAAGAATATTTCCCCGCAATGTTTGGATTCTGGAAGCGGACTTTGACTGACACGGTCGGGTCAGCTACGCCCCGCACTGGCATCTCGGGGATTCTATACCTGTGTCAAAGGGGAATCCAACGACTAGGCTTGTCATTCCCTGTTCAGAACAGAAGGTTCTCAGCAATACCAAACAAATAACACGCGTTAAGCGTGCATACTGCGATCGTGCCGGCGAGGAAGTCGAGCCTTGGGTCAAGTTCAACTGTGCCTTTCTCAATGCACCGTAGTAGTCAGAGAACATCAATAAGCCGTACCCTGGCCACCACTAGAACTAACTTCATTCATGACGCCCAATGCAGATTGCGTGCTGGGAAAGAGATAAGATTCGTCCAGAATAAAGTTTTTCAGCTGAGAAGCGTTGAGACTTCCGGGATATGCCGATCTTGATGCATCTCGAGATCGGAGATCGTAAAACTTGTTATGTATACACATGCAAGCTATAGATATACATAGTACATGTCTAGACCGCATAGAAGCCCAAATAATAAATCACAAAGGCTGAACGTTATTCGTCGATGAAACCGCCGCTTAGTTAGTTAGATCAAACCCGCCTCTATCTCGTCGGCTGATTTCAAGTTCATCGTCGGAGTCGTTCGCAGGCAACGAGGTAGGCGGATAGGACCCCTTTGCAGTATTGCTGAATGTGCTGTTCCGAAATTCGACTGGAATGCATGTCGCCGGATCTCCGTGGCTGATGCCTTTTCCGATCCGTAGGATGATGGCGGAGACCTGGTGGGTAATCCGTCGACCGGTTGTTGCGAAACTAAGGGAGCTAGCTACTCACAACCATTCCCTGACGACACGACCAGCTCTGGATCAATACAGCTATCGAGAAAATTGACAGAGTCTTACCAGCAGCGGAACAACCTGGAGCGTGAAATTAATAACCTGTGGTTTTGCTCATTATCCGGGAACTCACGCAGCTATAAATTACGTCCATAGCAGAACGAGACGTATAGCTCGTGATGATAAGAGCGAGAAGTAGCACGGAGGACAAAACACCTGAGATGCAGGGTTCAGATGCAGGGACGTTTTTGAACATGCTCGAGCCTAACCTGATTCGATGACGAGAGCTGTCGCGCGCCGAATGAAACGGTTCTCGTTCCTTACAACCTTCGCAAGTTCACGTTGTATACCCCATATTCGGTATATAATCAGACCTGATGATCATTTTTATAATCGGAAGGGGGTTGAGAAAGACAGTAGACAGGCCGCACCTGATAGTAATAGATTAAGGCCAAAGGTAACCAAGCAAAAGAGCCTCGGGATCATCGAAATGTGGAACAAAGGAATATTTTCCTTGCTGCACGTTATCGCAAGCCAGACACTGAGGCCTATAGGCGGCAGGTCAGATGTTGTCCAACCAGGTTGTCATGTCAGGACGTACCTAAGCTAGCAAGGTACAAGACCGATGGTAGCAGAATGATCCTGCGGTAATTATTCCATATCACCAGGCAGCGGTATACCTGCGTAACGATATTAGACCTCTTTGTCCGAGAGGGTGAAGATGAATTGACCATAAAGCCATTGGCGAGGGCTGTAGCAACGATGAAGGAAAGACCCCGTAGGTGTATGGCGATACCACGTGTGGAAGCTGGGCCATCGGTAACTTCTCGAATATTCTGGCATACCCCTGCGATGAAATGCTGGAGATAAATTGCTTTGGTCAAACGATTCTAGTTTTAAGTCTTCCTCGTACCAACGTCCCAACGACGAACAGAGACAATGACGTGCCCAACAACGGGTAATAAGGAATGAGTTTCCGCCTTCTTTCTTCCAGTAGGACAATGATACACCGATAGAACGCAGAAATGTAGAGCCCTGTCTGCATGGTTAGCGGGCGCAAACTAAGGAATACTTCGGACTTTCCCACCTTGCGAGAGGCCCTCAAGTGATTGCCCGATATTGCGAACAACCTCCACCTGTAGGGGCATTTTGGAGCAGAATAATTCGTCTAAGGTGGCAGTAGAGGATGAGGATCAAACTACCTCACGACTTCAGGGTGGCATACCGTCCGCATGTGTGTGTTGTAGAATGACTGTGCTTGCCCCGTGCCATCAGCCCTCGATGTGAAGGCGCGAGGGAGGCTGGCCCAAAAAGTCTGTTTCAAACCCCTTTCCCATTTAAAAGGCTGAATCGAGTCTTCTGCGTTTCATCCTTCCGCACAGCAGCAACTGGTGGCCTTTGGTTGATTGGATGTTCCGAGTCCACGGATGCGAGATTGTGGCACCGTGTTGACAATTAAGCTTGGCCCAAGACAGAGATGCATAGCTCTTTTGAATGGAGAAGCACATAACCGTCGGGGGTGCGTTGAATGGCAACTGGAGATGGGCGCAATTGTCGAAGTGGACCGCTCATGCTTCCGATGGGCGCGAAATAGGAATGCGCGTGCACTTGCTACATGTAATCCCTACTTAGCTACCGACTCCTTATCATCGGTAGGGGATCGGCAATTATTAGGCGACATGGGAGTATGGATGACGGAATCTGGACCAGCAGAAATGTAGCGGCCGAGTCTCTTTGAAGGGAGTGAGGAAATTACAGCTGAAGCGGTCACTTGCGGACTCGCTGTTGTCGAGTGACTAGGCGAGGGCATGCTATCTGTTACATATTTTTGGACGACGACCCTAGGATCAGAATCGGGTGGGAAGCGGTGCAATCAGCCCTGATTTTCTGTTGTTCGTTCCCTGTCTAGTATTGTACCGGGGGAATTGTCGATAATTTGTTACCTTCCGGTACAGAGCACAAGCACAGACATTATTGGTATCAAGGTGATGCAGAGGTTGTGGCCTAAGGACTGGGAGAGGGAGGAAGAAAGCAGAAGGATCAAAATTTGATTGGCCCTGAGAGTTTCAGGACTGCGGGGGAAAGTTGTCACATCGTCTGATGTTCCCTGCATTGTCAACCAAAATCTTTTGGCAACGGACAACATACTGCCATCCGGCGCTGTTCTCTCTATTCATCACGCTCTTTAAACTCACCCAGTCACTCCTTTTCTGAAGTTTGTCATATAGCTTCTCTCTTACCTTCGATTTCTCTCTTACTTCGTCCCATCATATCACAGTCTTCACCGCAAAAATGGTTTCCGCCTCCATATTTGCTCTCACCACTGCCTTCGTATCTGCTCTCGTCGCTCGTGCAGACGTCGTTCCCAGTGAACCATCACCAGGGTCTGTTTATCGTGAAGGCCAGACATGTCCTATCGTTTGGGAAGCCGACCCCGACTCACAAACCATTTGGAAGAACATGAACATCCAGCTCATGACGGGTGACAACTTCAATATGGTCCACTTGACCAGTGGGTTGCGCTCGTCCTCTATAATTGCATTTTTTACTCATGTTCATCAGCTGTTGCAACCGGTCAAGATGGCACCGTCAGCGGACGCTTCGAGTTCCCTTGCCCAGACGTAAGTATAATCCCTTACATCCTCGCCACCACCACCCATAAAAAATTTCTGTTCTCTAGGTCACTGTGAACGCCCCCATTTACTTCTATCAGTTCACTTCTCCGTTGTCGCCCAATAAGACCTGGACCACACGTTTCACGATCGCGTCCGCATCTGGCGAAACCACTCCTGCTCCCAACCCTACCCAACCGGGCTCTGGTGACGCTGTTCCCTGGGGTGTAGGTGCCCTAGCCAATCCCTCCGCGGCTGTGCCTCCCCCTCCTAGTGCAGGTGGTGCAGGTGGACCCGCTTCTGGCTCCGTATCTGCTTCTGGCCCTCTCCTTCCCACTACCTCATCCTCTATCCCAATTTCGTCTTCTATTCCGCTCACCACAAGCTCTTCGGCTGCCGCTGGCATTGTTACCACCACTTCTAGGATAGTTGTGACCACCTCTGCTTCAGGATCTCCCGCCGCTGTTTCCCAATCTGCTAATCCCAGCGGTACCGGGTCTAACGGCGCTTCCGGAATGTCCGCAACATCTGCCATGATCTCTCTCATTATACCCGTGCTCGCTTTCACGTTCCTTTGAATACCTTGCCTGGCAACGTCATGAGATTCTTTTACTAGTGAATGATTTGCACCTGTGAACTCTTCCGTCATGATCCCGGGTTACCTGTGGCCTTCATCCCTGTTAAGAGTAAGAAAGTCTCTGTCTCGTTTGCATCAAGCAATACCCATGTGTAGATGGTATCTTTTGCGTACATGTATACTTCCTGTGTTGTTAATACCCTTCTAGTTAGTTGAATAGCATTTCTGAATCCCTCTGTAGATGATCATTCGGATTGATGTTCTATAATTAGGGCAGAGGTTCTCAGGCCGCTCTAAGTTCTCCGGGTGCGAATCCTCCGGAGCCTAGTCGGTGATACGGTCGCGGGTTTCAAGATCCCATAATCAGATAGGATTTAGAGGTATGTACTACCTAGATACAAGATAGGTACAAAGGTAAAGATTAAATATACAAGTAAAATGCGCCTCGCAGAGGTCCACAATTATTCAAACGAACAAAATTGCTAGGGTCCTAAAATACCAGCATCCCATCCTTCTAGCTTCCCTAGGACGTGTCACTGCCTCAATCCTTCGTGATGTTTCGTAGTCCAGTTGCAACGATCACGCGGAATTTGGTAGTTTCAGCCGAGAGTTCTTGATGAGCGTTTCCGAGAACTCTTTGAAGTCTTGCTTCGAACATGAGCGGCCAGGCTATTCAATCAACCAAAGCTCAATAGTCAGAATCATTCGAGATGGAAAAGCCCTGCCGAAAACGTGCCTTCATCGCATAGATGACGATCTCTAGTTGAGGCTTCCCATCCTTCTCGCCGGCTGCACGGTCATCAGCAATAGGTTCTTGTGTGACAATCCGTAATGCGTTTTCTGTTGAATCATACGAGCACCGCATGGATGGACTGACACGGACGTTCATCGAGACCTTCCAAAGTGGTTCACGTCGAAACACTGTGCGCTTATTCAGGGCGAGGGAAGTTCGGAATGGATGCTACAAAGACTTACATAGCCGTTCTTCCGACGTTGTCCGATGGGTCAACAATTTCAAATGTCCAACTATGCCCTCCGCGAATGGTTTATCTCCGCGCTTCACAAAGAGCTTTACACCTTTGAGTTCCAGCTCAACGTCTTCGTTTTCTTCTCCCGTAACGTCTATTATTCACCGTAACGCGATAGTCGGGATACCAAGCGCCACCCAAAATTGTAGTGGAGGGGGGTCGATGTCGGGAACAAGCATTGGGTCAGATTCATACGTCTGAGATTCCCTAGGTAACGAAGAGCTGGTACTAACGATTGGCGATCGGTTTGGCTGTAGGGGCAGCTTGGACAATAGCATGTTCCGATTCATCCTCGTCCCTACTTTCAGAGCGTGTTCCAGAAGTGTCCTCATTGGCCAAGGTCCAAATAGGGCGGTTAGACTTTGATGCAGATGCTTGAGAACTTGCGAATGCGCCAAAAGCTGACTTGTTTCCCGCGAAATCAGCAAAGCCACGAGTTTTCTGGCCGGATGTTAATTATTCGAAATTCGGTGCAGGGAAAACGTGTACAGGACTTACGAATGGTGACCCAATGGGCTTCTGAAGCGAAATTTTCTGGAAGGGGGAAACGGGCGCGAAAGCCGATGTGGTAGTAGCGGTGTTTGGCTTCGGTGGGTTGATTTCCGGTATCATAGCCTCTACGGTCCTTGCCTCGACCGCTATAGGTACAGGAGTTTGTTCGTGCTCGATCTGAGTTGCCTTCATCACTAGAGTGGATTTCTCACTGTCGGCGTCCTCAGTCGCAGGAATGGGGGTTGTAACCAACAGAGGACTGTCAGAGGCTTCAGTCGCGGGTGTAGGTGCAGCCGCGGTCTCTGCTCCTGGAGATGGAGTGCGGGGAGGTTCGTTGGTGGTTGCATTAGGGGAGTTAATGGGTTGCTAGGCGATGGGTAGTCAGAGTCTGGGTGAGTAAACATACTCAGTCAGCGACTCACGACAAAGATCCAGTCCTCATTGGATGGATCCTCTGAGGTTGAGGGGGTCAGCTCCTGCACGGGCTTCTGGTTGTTCTGGTTGTTCTGGTGGTAAGAACTAGTAAGAAGGCGCTAAACAGAAATGTGTACATGCCTGTTCCTTATCACTTTCGGTGGAGGGTGTACGACATCGCTTGCGGGGATAGATATGGGCTAAATTCTATGCATCCTGATGTCAGCATTTTGGCCGAGGTCCCTGCTAATATCAAACGAGCACGGACATGTGGATAGCCCAGGTCCTTCTGCCGCTAAGTCAGATACTATACATGAAAGATCGTGAGTGAGCACAACGCACCGTCTCCTCTTCCTCAAATCCATCATGGGGTTCCTTGCGCTTCAACGATTCTCGTCGTGTTGGTGGGGTCACAGAAGTACTCGAAGGCCCAGCCTCCACAATTTCACTCCCACTTGCTTGTACTTTCTCCCGTGGCGCAGACATTGCATCGTCCTTCGTCTCAACATGATCTGATGACCCAGCCCTTCTGAAGATAGTTCGGCCTTGAAGGGAGATTCAATGACGGATAGTACCCACGTCGTTGTGCTGAGCTTGCCACGAGCATATGTATAACCAACGGTAGCGGCAAAGGTTGCGATTCCGGCTACCATGAAATTGAAATCGGAAACGGGGAACATGATGCCAAGTGCGTGACTGATGATCGGGTTGGTAGTTGGTACACCTGGAGACTGCGCTTGAAAGCTATGGTCATGGGACACCGTAGAGCTGGAAGAACGGGCTCGAATACGTACATATTTAAGGCTTAGTTAGTTCCTTCTGAAGGTATCGTATTGGGACAGCACTCGGTCGTTGAAGGTATATGCAGAAAGAAAGACTGTTCATGGGGACTGACAGGTACTTAAAGTTCCCCGGTTAACTGCCATTCTCCATGATGTCTTGCCTCGCCCATAACACGATGTCACTTCCTTATCGGCCCGGTGACATTTTTGGGGATATGCAAGGACACGTGTTGCTGTAGGTCCGATAATCAACAGAGCTGAATAGCTGGGAAGCGATGGAACGCCCGAATTCGACTATTGAGGATGGGAGACAGTAGGGCGGTGAATGAGAAGTCGATAATTGGGGAAGGTACCATCCACAGCTCTTTACTTGGGTCTGAATGTCAACTTACTTCCCTCCTTCCTGGAGAGGCCGGATCGTCGAACGATCCTTTGACGATTGCCCTGATGACGTTGTGAATGCACGTGGCTTAGGGTTAGTTCTTTGTTCGAGTGCAGATGTATTTATGAACTTCTTGATTTACCGCTCCTCAAGCCTTTGAAAGCTTTCACCTTTCTCCCCTCCTCCGAAACCCGTGCAACTTCGAAACTCCAGAAGATGGACTCTCAGTTCCCTTAAAAGCGGGTCGAGAACAGACCGCTGGCCCAGCAGCATGCGACTTCGGAGAAACTGCACGGAAGCGCTTGCCCCGGTTCTAGGGTTCCAGTGAACGACTCTACCTATACTCGGTATCCAATACCCCATACTTGCGGTAGGTGGTTTGTAAGACAAAGATATACGCTCGACGTTATCGATCTCGAGAAGAGGTTTAGACGAGAGTTCCGTTGGAATCTCGGCAGCGGATGCTCTTATTCTGTTGCTCGAGAGTCACAGATGCACGTGATGTGATATCGACACGTCAGTGCGTTACACAGGCGTCAGGGCATTCACAAGCGAAGGTGTATAAATTATTTGGGTACTCGTTCCAGCACGTCACTCTCCTTCCGCTTGGACGATCATGAAACTCTCTCTGCAACTTTTTGCTTTGACACTGACGCCTTCACTGGCGTTGGCTGGCATATTCCCTCCAAACTCGAACGTCAAGATGTTGGATCCTAAATCATTTAAGAAGGCGCTGAAGACTAACGTGAGTAGACATGTCTACATCAAGCGATCTAGGTTCTCATTGGTGTTTAATACTTCACCAGCAAACTAGCTTGGTCGCCTTCGTGGCTCCTTGGTGTGGGGTGAGTAACCCTCTTGGATAACTCAGGAACGTAATTCATGACGATGGACCAATAGCATTGCCAACGTATGGCTCCAGAGTACGCCAAAGCCGCCGACAAACTACATCCCCTTATTCCTACATATGCTGTTGATTGTGATAACGATCAAAATAAGCCCCTATGTGCGGAACAGCGGGTACAGGGTTTCCCGACCGTGAAGGTATGTTAGTCGGACTTATTCCAGGGCTCGAAAACCAATCATGCTCTCTAGTTATTCCCTCGGGGAAACAAACTTGCTCCAATGACATACGAATCTGGAGAGCGAACGGCAAATGCATTTTTCAACTGGGCATCACGACGGGTTCCTAATCACGTCACAAAGCTCTCAAAGGTCGATGAAATTCAGTCATGGGCCGAGAAGGTCAGTGGATAGATCCATCATCGAGACTCTTAGCTGACCAAGGAGTTGCAGACCAAAGATAAGGATACACTCTTGCTCCTGACGAAAGACAAGAAAGTGCCACTACTATGGAAAGTTCTTGCCAACAATTATTCTGGAAAACTCGAACTGGCTGCCCATCGTGATGAGGACGGAAAGACGACCAAGGCTCTCGGATTCGACGAGAAGACAAAGGTCCTCGTATACCCTGCAGGTTCCTCGAAGCCCATCAGATACGAAGGTATATCTATTATTAATAATGTTGCCGGACGATTGAGCTCAATGTACTGGTCTAGGCACAACGAAGCTTGAGCCTTTGACGAAGTTCTTCAACTCAATTTTAGATGGTACAGCAGACCTCAAGATACCCGATGGAGAGAAGACATCTGAACGAGTGGGAGATGAGTTGTGATTTATTTATTATTTCTGGGCATTGTGTAGTTCTACAAATTTTACCTATCATGGTCGGAACAGCGTTGCGATGATATGAGAATGGTTGGTATGCATCTCAAGTCAACGATTCCATCTCAACCCTACCGGAAGATCTTGAAAGCTTGTCCGAGGGACTCTGGATGAGCGCAAGCGCCTCTTTGAAACGATCCGCGTTATGAGTACGTTATACAGGTTGCCATGCTAAGTCCCTGCCAGTGTTTGGCTCTCGAGGTGCGCAAATCACACTCAGCTTCTAACTCAGGAGCTCACGGACACGGTATCAGCTGCAGCATGACTAACCCCTCGCTCGGATTATGTCCTGGGCATAACTCGAAGGGCTCGGGGATTCCAATAAGTCCTTTCGCTTCATCGCTCTAAGTTTAATCTTGGACCAGTCACGAAACCGCGATTTGTCAATGTATTTTTAGACTCACTGTTCCCGATAGCGACGCATTTGAGTCGTGGATGCATCAGACCTTCGGTTATATCAGCGAGCAAGCTGTGCCCGACACGACAGTGGGAAGGAGAGTATAAAATGTTCAACGGTGCCTTCGAACACGTCATCATCGTGTACTATCATGCTCTCCCAGTTCGTCCTCCTCGGTGTCGTGCTAGCACCTTCGTTGGTGTTGGCAGATGCACTGTTCGCTGAAGATTCGCTTGTGAAAATGTTGGACTTGGGATCGTTTCCCAAAGCGCTAGAGTCAAACGTGAGCACCGTCCCGTTTAGTTGAATAACGATATTGTATTAACGTCCGTTATCCAAAGCAAACGAGCATGATTGCTTTCGTCTCGTCAAATTCGGTAAGCCAGCGCTGGGCTATCGTAGTGTGCACCGCTCACCGAAAAGTAGGATTGCCAGCAAATGGTTCCGGATTACGAGAAGGCAGCTCTGGGTCTACATCCCTTTGTGCCGACATATGCGGTGGACTGTGACGATGATGGCAATAAAAGGCTCTGTGAAGAGCAAGGTCTCACGGGGTTTCCTACTATCAAGGTGCACCTACTTCCTCCAAAAAAATCCTATGGGACAGCGAATTCTCAGCATTTCCTCGGTCTAGCTGTTTCCCCGTGGAAAGACAGAGCCCGCCCTGACATACGAAGACACCAACGAAAGAAGCGCGAGCGGGTACTACTATTGGGCTTCACGAAGAATACCTAATTATGTGACCAAGCACTATAAAGTCGAGGATATTCAACCTTGGATTGAAAAGGTCGGACATTGTCGCCAGACTACTCAGGAGCGGTTAGAACTGTCTGAGAGCTGATGCAAAAACAGACTAAGGATAAGAACGCCGTCCTCTTGTTGACGAAGGACAAGAAAGTTCCACTTCTATGGAAGGTTCTTGCGAACAAATATGCTGGTCAGCTGGATCTGGCTTCTCACCGAGACCGTAAAGGAAAGTCGTCTGTCAAACTCGGGATGGAGGCAGGTGGGAAGAAAGAGGCAAAAGTCCTTGTCTATGTCGCAGGGTCGACAACACCTTTCAGATACCAAGGTACGATCGTCCGAAATTCTGCGTTTGGGGACCCACTTATTGGATTTATAGGAATCAATAAGATAGATTCCCTGTCAAAATTCTTCGACTCGATACTTGACAACACCGTAGACCTAGAGAAGGCCAACGAGGAAGCAAGAGCAGAAGAATTTGTGCCGGACGAAAAGGAGTTGGAGATTGAGAGGAAGCAAGAAGCGCAGCGTCTCGCCCTTGCGCACGGAGGGTTTGCTAGCTTCATTGACTTCGAGAAGGCTATAAAGGAAGGACATGGAGCGGATTACCATGATATCCATGGATATCCTGGAATGATGGGTGAGCCACCCACAAGGAAGAAGGATGAACCAGGAGAAGGCGAGAAACAGGAAGGGAGGACGACCGAAGATGAAACTTCGCCCAGAATATCGGACGAGCTGTAAAAAATCATATATTTAAGTAGATGTTTCGCACTTGAAAAGGCTTCGGCGCCAGCTATCAAGGAACATACCCGATATACGCGGTTGAACCAACCGGTGTGAACTTCTCTGCGTGATATTGTGGGAAGTGTGTCCAATCACAACTTCAACTAAAGGCACCTGGTCCCCTCGCTGACCTTTGCTCCACGCCCAGGAAGACCCTAAGTCTTTCTTTCCCAACCCCTTGATCAATAATGACTGAACGGGGACAGGCATGTGTCCCGCGTTCATTGAATCAGGGATTTTACGACTCGTTTATGACCCTAACATGCGTCAACACTGGGTTATTGTAAACATTCACTAGCGCCGTTTTGGTTACGGTGTCTATTCACAGGAGCCTATCAGAAATCGATCTTGCGTCTGGCCGAATCACCACTGGTCACACAAGCTTGTTACACATGCTGTGAGAAGTATAGCTCGGACACACCCAACTGCAGTCCTCACTCCTCCGTCCTCTGCAACAATGCTTCCTGGAAGGTTCGAGAGCAAACGCCGGGAACCTTGTAGGGCATATATACGAGGCAACTGTCGGTTTGGTACCAAGTGCAAGTTCCTCCATGAGATCAAACCCACTCGGGTAAGCATACGCGCCATAAGTCTGAAGTTATGACTATGGTTTGGCTGACGGCATCAAAGGAACCCAGTACAAAGGATAACGAGCACGAGAGCAACACTGGAGAACTGAAACCCTTCCAGCCACCGACCACGCCGTACGTCCTTTTATTCGGTATATCAGCAAGCCCCCGGGCTGCCGCTAACTCGTTGTTTAGCGCTTCAGCAGCATCGCAAGCCACAGCTCCTCCACAGATTGGCGGCTCTCCAATCAAACCTATCCAGAGAGCTAACAAACCTTGTTGGCTTTGGCAATCCGGGAGCTGTAAATGGGGAGATAGGTGTCGTTTTCAGCATGAAATCAAGGTAGATTCTATTGTCTCTGATAACGTCTATTCAATGCTCATTGGCACCATGTTACAGGCTGTATCTCCATCAATCCTAGACGGAGGCATCATATCTTCCGTCAACGAAGTAAATGCTGCCGTTCCCCTAAACCCCTCCCGTGCGATGAACAGAACCCAGCCGTCTGCAACAAATACTGCTCCTGTCCAAACTGGAAACGAGCACTGGGAGAAAAACAAAGGAAAAGCCGTACCACCCACTCTCCTTCCCCCCATAACCACGGCTTTGAATCAAGCCGAAGTACGTACGGAGATACCTCATCGCGCCAAGGAACAGGCAGATGCCACTTATACGGCAGAGGAACAAAAGGAAGCCCTTCGCAAAGCACAAACGGGAGTTGTTTGTTTGACACATGAACAAGAAGAGGCTGTCCGCAAAGAACGAGGAGAAGCAGTGCGCTCAGTCAAGGAGCGTGCAGCCGCAGTCCGTCGCGAAAGACAGTTGGAATTAGCAAGAGATAGAGAAGAAGCAAAAGAGAGAGAGAGGATAGCGCAGCGCCGAAAACAGGAACAGGAGTGGGCCAAAGAAGCGTCTGTGACCTTCCAGCGAGTCATTCTCAACTCCTTCGTCAGGTTCGGGGCTGGGTTGACCATCCAACACGTTATATGCGGATTTGAAGCATCGAAAATCTTGATCAAGAATCTTCCCATGAACGCGAGGAAATCCGAGATCATTGAGCTCTTTACCCAACGGGGAGTCGATGAACAGGACCTCGCGATCCTGAAAACGGAGACTGTAGATGGTCGCCAACATGCAACTGTCTTGGGCAGGGCGGCAGGTGTGGAGACTGTTGCCCTTGGTCTCGATGGCATCGAGTTCCGCGGCGAAAACCTCGAGTCCGTCGTGTGTGAGCGGTCTGTTGAAGGCCGCACAATGGGCTCTTCAAATCGCAATTCTTATCACCTTGGCATCTCCTGGCGTGCGCCATTCCTTACAATGGTGGCTCGCTATCCTCACCTTGATGTTTGGGAGGTATCACAGAGGGCAAGGGACCTTAATGGCCAGTTTCTGAATGGTCAGCGAGTCAGAGCAATGTATGAGGAAGAAGGCTATGTTTATTATGGCGTCTGTGCTCGTTATCCCTTGTCGACTCGGAAAGTCAAGATTTCGAGAATACCAGCCGGAACCACTATGGCAGAGATCAAAAATTTTGCTGGCACTCAAAACGTTGAGCCTTATGCTGATGCCTCGACATATACATCGGGTGAGGTTTTCAACGCGCTGAATGCCCATCTTCGCGGCTTGCCCAACTCCACTTTGCATGCTTTCACCCTCGAGAAAACTCCACAGTTCAACATCGTCGCTACCAAAGCTGTTTTCGACTCTTGGGAAGGAGCGAAGTCGGCGCACGACAGTCTGAAGGACCGAGTTCTCAGACCTAACTTTCCACCCTTGCGACTCTTCTTGCCCGATCCATACCGCTTTGTTCTCACTCTTGATGAAAAGCAATACAACGCACAGAAAGGCCAATGGACAGAGCTGTGCGATGGATTAGATAAGGAAATCACGGTCCAGACGAGGACAGTGGATCGAGCCGGTCGGTCAAAGGTCATTCTTACCTTGATTGGTCGTGACAAGAAGATGGTTGGTGCCTTGAAGGTTCGTATTGAACGTATGGCCGCGGGCCAGAAACTCGATAGTGCCTACTGGCATCCTACGTTCAAGTCCGTCAAAGGCCAGGAGTTCCTCGATGATCTATATGAACTTACCAGCGCTTATGTTCATGTTGATTGGAGACACAATTGCGTTGCGGTCTCTGGCAAGCCCGACGCGATCGAAACCGCCAAGTCCCTGCTCCGAGAGGAAGTTGAACGTATCTCAGCGGAGAACCGGACTATTCCACTTCAGCGCCAAGTGCTTGGTTTCTTCATACGAGAGGGTTTAACAAAGATGAAAGCACTTCTTGGGGAGGAAAATGTCAGTCTCGATGTGCATTCTTGCCGGATCATGCTCCATGGAGCGGATCTCGAGGAGGCTAGGCATCACGTCAGACAGCTCGTGGACGTGTTCGTGGACCACAACATTACGCCAACGACCACCCCCGACGATACCTTGTGTCCAATCTGTTACGGCGCTATCTCGCAGCCGATTGGGGTTGGTTGTGAGCATATCTATTGTTTATCTTGCCTTCGCCACTACATTCTTTCGACTCTCGACAATCACAACTTTCCGCTCAAATGTATGGGCAACGACGCCACCTGCAACAACCTACTCTCGTTACCCCTGATCAAGAAGTTTTTGCCCCCTCAGCGTTTTGAGCAGTTGATGGAAGCTGCATTTACGTCGTATATCGACAAGAACCCTGAAACATTCAAGTACTGCAACACACCAGACTGTTCTCAGATTTATCGTGCCACGGCGCTTCCACGCGAGCTCCAGTGTCCTTCATGCTTCTCTGAAGTCTGCACTGCATGTCAAGACGAGGGTCACACCGGAATGACTTGTGTGGAGAAACGGGTCCACAACCTGTATCTCCATCTCCGCAAAAATGTACGTAATGGGCACATCGGTGGCGGTTGAGTGACGACATGAGCTGAGTAATACTCCTGGTGCACGACAATACAGTATCACGAGCTGGACGATGAGAGTAGAGCAGAAAATTTATTAACAGCAATGTCTAGTTCTAGACCAGATATGTAAACATGCATCATTGGTATGCATTCTCATTGGAAAACCCCTGCCATCCCGAAACCTGCCAATTTAAAGTTGTTCAGGACTAGTGCGAGAGACAGCCAACAGGGGCTTGTCGGGCCGGAGGCAGAATACAAAGGAAAGGGGCATACTTACTATATATTTGGTGGCCCGTACCCCGAACCTCGGACGAACATTTGTGTTCTCGCCTCAACGAAACTTTTTGAAACATTATACGACGCATCTTCCACCTATTCTGTGTATTGCATGAGTATTTATTTTGCTTTCAGTGGTATAGAAATGCAGGATTCATTATCATCATCATGCGATCATGTAGGCTATGTTGTTGAGGGATTTGAATTTAGATTGGGATTCATGATCTATTAGCATTTCAGCACTTCAAATTATTTATGCATTCAGGCCGACTGGTGCGATTCCAGTGTATTGCAGGGTACGATTCTGTACAATCGCGGACTAAGTAGCGGCCTTTGCTCCAAACTCAAGATCATTAAGTCATATTATTCCCCCCCAACTTGGTTGGTTAATCATGCCCGCCGGGGGCCAAAGTACAAGAGCCCTGCTTCCATTGAGTCAGAGATTTCACAACTTGTTCGTTCGAGACTTGGTTCCAACGCACTTCAAGCCTCAACGTCTTTAAGGAACCATATTTGATATACAAAGTCGGACCGACCGGTGCGGACTCCGCGTGATATTGCCGGGGAGTGGTCAAACCCTCTACAGCTCGATAAACAACAGTAAATGGGCATCTTGTCCTCTCGCTGACCTTTTCTCCAGGTCCGAGAAGACGCTAAGTGGTTGTTGTCTTCTAGTGCGGTTGATTGGTAGTAACCGAAAGGAGACAGACACGCACATCCTCTTCGGGGTCAATAATTTCGCGATCTGTCCAAGACTTCTACATCCGTCAACGCTGGGATAAACGTTCACTAATGTTGTTGCTCGGTCCAAGCCATGGTTTCAGCGCCTACACCCAGGGCTTATCGGAAACTGATCCAACGTGTCACACGTATCTGTTGAACATGCTGTAAGAAGCCAGGAACTCGGACTCCTCCGGCTGCAGTCCTCACTCCCCTACGATCATGGTTCTTGGAACATCCAAGAACAATTCTCGAAAGGCCTGCAGGCTATATATACAGGGCAGTTGTCGATTTGGTGCCAGGTGCAAGTTTCTTCATGAGGTCAAACCGAGCCAGGTAAACATAAATGGTGCTTTCAAGTTATGTCTGGTTTGGCTGACGGTGTTGAAGGAACTCGATGCAAAGGATGATGAAAACGAGAACGACGATCGAGAACTGAGACCTCTTCAATCATCGACCATATCGTACGTCCCTTTTTTCAGTGTCAACGAGACTCCTGCCGCTAAGTCGTCGTTTAGCGCCTCAACAGCATCACAAATAACCGCTATTCCACAGATTGGTGACTCCCCGGTCAAACCTATTCAAAGAGCTAACAAGCTTTGCTGGCTCTGGCAATCCGGAAGTTGCAAATGGGGAGATAGGTGTCGTTTTCAGCATGAAATCAAGGTAGATTCTATCGTTCCTGAGAACGTCCATTCACCACTCACTGGACTGGCATGTTGTAGGTTGTCTCACCTTCAATCGGAGACCGAGGCAACGCATCTTTCAGAACCCCGGAAGGTGCTGCCGGGCCCCTAGATCCTGCTCCTATGACGAATGGCACCCCGTCTTCGGTGACCAATATTATTCCTGCCCAAACTGGAAGCGAGAAGCACTGGAGCAAGGGCAAGGGAGGGGCTAACCCCTCCGCTCCGCTCCCTCCTGTCGCGACTGCAGCTCAGAATCAAGCCCAAGCCGATGTGGGGACACTCCGTCACGTCAAGGAACAGGCAGAGGCGGCTCACTTGGCGCGGGAACAAGAAGAGGCTGCTCGCAAAGAGCGAGAAGAAGTAGTGCGCGTAGCCAGGGAGCGTGCTGCTGCTGCACGACGCGAGCGGCAGTTGCAGTTGGCCAGGGAGAGAGAGGAAGCGAAGGAGAGGGAAAGAATAGCCCAACGCCAGAAGCAGGAACAGGAATGGGCCAAAGAAGTAGCTGTGACGATCCAGAAAGTCATTCTCAATTCCTTCGTCAAGTTCGAGGCTGGTTTGACCATCCAACACGTTATATGTGGATTCGAAGCATCCAAAGTCTTGATCAAGAATCTTCCCGTGAAAGCGAAGAAGTCCGAAATCATCGAGCTCTTTACTCAACAAGGAGTCAACGAGCAAGATCTCGTGATTTTGAAAACGGAGACTGTGGATGGCCGCCAACAGGCAACAGTTTTGGGCAAGGCAGCAGATGTGGAGACTGTCGCCCTCGGCCTGGATGGGATCGAGTTCCGCGATGAGAACCTCGAGTTTGTCGTATGTGAGCGGTCTGTTGAAGGTCGCACGATGGGCTCTTCGAACCGCAACACATATCACCTCAGTATCTCCTGGCGCGCGCCGTTCCTAGCAATGGTGGTTCGGTATCCTCAACTCGAGACTTGGGAGGTGTTGCAAAAGGCAAGGAACCTCGACGGACGGGTTTTAAATGGTCAGTGTGTTAGGGCGGAACATGAGGCAGAGGGTTATGGATATTATGGTTTCGATGATGATTATATTCCACCGAGGAGCAAGGTCAAGATAACGAGAATACCGGCTGGAACCACCGTGGCAGATATCCGAGCTTTTGCTGGCACTCAGGACGTCGAGCCCTACGTTGATACCTCGACGTATACCTCTGATGAGGTTTTCAACGCCGTGAATGCTCGCCTTCGCAGTTTGCCCAGCTCCACTCTGCGTACTTTCACCCTCGATACCTCCCCACGACCTAATACTACCTCTGCCAAGGCCATTTTCGACTCTTGGGATGGGGCAAAGTCAGCACACGATGGCCTAAAGGGCAAGATCTTCAGGTATGGCTTCCCGCCTTTGCGACTCTTCCTGTCCGACCCATACCGTTTCGTCCTCACTCTTGACGAAAAACAATTCAATGCACAAAAGAGCCAGTGGACCGAGCTGTGTAACGGAAGGGATAAGGAAACCACTGTCCAGACGAGGACAGTCGATCGAGCTGGGAGACCCAAGGTTATTATTACGCTGTTTGGTCGTGACAAGAAGATGGTAGGCGCCCTGAAGGTTCGCATCGAAAGCATGGCCGCAGGCCAGAAACTCGATAGTACCTATTGGCATCCCACGTTCAAGTCCGCCAAAGGCCAGGAATTCCTCGATGAACTATGCGAAATCACTGGCGCCTATGTTCGTGCTGACTGGAGGCATAACTGCGTCGCAGTATCCGGCAAGGCTGAGGCGATTGAAGCCGCCAAATCTCTCCTCCGAGAAGAAGTTGAACGCATCTCAACAGAGCAGTGGACCATCCCACTTCAGCGCCGAGCGTTGGGTTTCTTCGTACGAGAGGGACTGGCGAAGATGAGAGGGCTCCTCGGGGAGGAGAATGTCACTCTCGATGTGCAGGCCTGTCAGATCGTGCTCCACGGAGCAGATCTTGAAGAGGCCAGACATCACCTCAGGCAACTCATGGACGCGTTCATGGACCGCAACGCTGCGACTGCGACCACCTCTGATGACACCTTATGCCCAATCTGTTACGACACTATCTCACAGCCGATTGAAATCAGCTGTCAACATATCTATTGCTCGTCTTGCCTTCGTCATTACGTTCTTTCCACCCTCGACAATCACAACTTTCCGCTGAAATGCATGGGTAGTGATGCAACCTGCAACCAGCCCCTCTCGTTACCCTTAATTAAGAAGTTCTTGCCTCCTCAGCGTTTCGAGCAGTTGATGGAAGCTGCGTTCACGTCGTACATCGACAAGAACCCCGAGACGTTCAAGTACTGCAACACACCGGACTGCTCTCAGGTTTATCGTGCCACGACGCTACCACACGAACTCCAGTGTCCTTCATGCTTCTCCGAAATTTGCACTGCATGTCACAATGAGAGCCACGTTGGTATGACTTGTGCGGAGAAGCGCGCGCACAAAGATCCAGGTGAACAGGAACGGTTGATGGAGGCCTGGGCGACGGATAATAATGTCAAGAGGTGTCCTTCTTGTCGATTATGGGTCGAGAAAACTGAAGGTTGCAATCATATGAGCTGCAAATGTGGGGCTCACTTTTGTTGGATTTGTACGGGGGTCTTCGATGCGAGCCGTATATACACCCACATGTCTGAGGCACATGGTGGATACTATGGGGATCCAGCGCAAAGAGCTAACAGGGGAAATGGTCTGCAGCCCCGAAATCAGGTTCCGGATATCGTAGAAGTTGTGGGTGGTGCTGCGGCTGTCGCAGAACAGATGGCAGAGTTTCGCCGGATCGAGTTACAGCGCGCGAACCGTGAGCAACCTCCTGCCGCCCCTCGTCCTGTTGCCCGAGCTGTTCCTGCACGTCCTGCCGCCCCTCGTCCTGTTGCCCAAGCTGTTCCTGCACGTCCTGCTGCTCAAGCTGTTCCCGCGCGTCCTGCTGCTCCTGTTGCGACCACCCGGCCACCGACCGTTGTGGCAGATCCATGGGTAGATCAGGCAGAACGGAGGAGACAAGAGCAACTAAGAATTTGGCAACAAATTCAACAAGCAGAACGGCAGCGCAGGGAAGCTGAAGGACAGCGAAGACGAGACATGGAACGCGCTAGGGAAGCGAGGCAGCAAGCATTAATGCGCGAGGAGGAAGCTCGAAGGCGGCGGGAACATGAAGCTCGTCGGCAGTTTGAAGTCCGTCGTCGTGAAGCTGAAGAAAGTAAAGGTTGGTGTACAATTATGTAGTGGTTTTTGTAGGAATATCTTTCAAGTATCTTGGACCTTGTTCCGGTAATGTCGTCTGAACGTCGGATTTTGTACGAATATCATGTCCTTACAATCTCTCCTCTAATGCGCCTCGTATTTCCGACCAGTTCGGTTCTGGCGGTCATGATATAGCCTAGCACATATTAAGGAAAAGTGCTCGAATGGCACCTTCGTTCCAGGACCAAGAAAACAGCAAGTTCTGGTTTTTCCGGGTTCGGTCGGCCAATAGATTAATAATGACAAACACCTTCATGGACTCAGGGTTTCCGCGACGTGTTGGGGCTTGGTTTCAAAGCTTCAACTTCAAACAGACGTCAACGTTTCAACACTGAACTAAACGCTCATTGGGACTGTTCCATAAGGTAGTAAGTCGTTGCGGCGCCTATTCGCAGAGCCCCACCGGAAGCTGATCTGACATCTGGTGAATCAGCATCCAGTCACACGCATTTACCAGGTGTGCGGGAAGCCAGAGCATGAGGCTGAAGTTCTCACTGCTCTACAACAATGGTTATCGGAATGTCCAAAACCTCTCATCCAAAGGCCTGTAGGCTATACGCACAAGGTCACTGTCGTTTTGGTGCCGGGTGCAAGTTCCTCCATGAGATCAAATTCGAGGTAGGTATACATAATGTCTTTCAGTTGACTTGATTTTTGACTGGCGGTGGGTATTTCTGGTCAAAGGATAACGAGGGTGAAAACGACAACGATGGAGAGCTTGGGTCGCTCCAATCTTTAACCACGTATGTCTCTTCTTGATCGTCAGACAGCTCCCTCAGTGGCCAACTCGCTATCTAGCACTTCGACAGCGCCCCAACCAGTCGGAACTATCTCTAAATCTAACAAGCCTTGCTGGTTGTGGCAGTGGGGGAGCTGCAAATGGGGGGATAGGTGTATATTTCAACATGAAGTCAAGGTAGATTCGTGGTCGTCTCTGATACTATCTACTTCCTGCTCATTTACCATGCTACAGGCTACTTCAATCCAGGACTGGTGCGACACATCTTCGATTCAGGGCTGGTGTAACGTATCTTCAAGCCAAGACTGGTGTAACGTATCTTCAAGCCAAGACTGGTGTAATGGATCTTCTATTGACCCGAGAGATGATGCCACTCATACGACACTGAATGGCGACCAGTCCTTAGTGAGCAACTGCGGCTCTGTTCCTGAGGGCGGGGGGCACCCGAGGAAAAGTGTGCCTTCTTCTACCACAACCACAACCCCAGGCAAAGCTCAAGCCCATGTAGAGGCACTTCGCCTCCTCAAGGAACGGATGGAAGCGACTCGCTTGGCAAAGGAGCAAGCAGCGGCTCGTTTGACACAGGAACAGGAGGAGGCCGCCCGTCGCGAGAGGGAATTGCAGTTGGCCAGGGAGAGAGAAGAAGCGGAGGAGAGGGAGAGAGAAGCCCAACGCCAGAAACAAATACAAGAAGAACGGGCCAGGGAGGCGGCGGCGACCATTCAGAAAGTATTTTTCAACTCTTTCGTCAGGTTCGAGGCTGGGTTGACTATCCAAAACATCATTTGTGGATTCGAAGCATTCAAAATCTTAATCAAGAACATTCCAATGGATGCGAAGAAATCCGATATCATTGAGCTTTTTACTCAACAAGGAGTCGATGAACAGGACCTCGCCGTGCTGAAAATGGAGACTGTAGATGGCCACCAACAGGCAGCTGTCTTGGGCAAGGCGGCGGACGTGGAGACTGTTGCCCTTGGCCTGGATGGCATGAAGTTCCGTGACACAAACCTCGAGTTCGATGTCTGTGAGCGGTCTGTTGAAGGCCGCATGATGGGTTCTTCAAATCATAACTCGTATCACCTCAGTATCTCCTGGCGCGCGCCACCTCTTACAATGCTTGCTCAGTATCCCCGACTCGACGTTCCAGAGGTGTCGCAAAAGGCAAGGGACCTCGATGGCCAAGTTTTGAACGGTCAGCGGGTTAAAGCAGAGTATGTAAAAGGAGACTCTGGTGGTGAACGGATCCCGATGAGTGGGAAAGTCAAGATCTGGAGGATACCAGCTGGAACTACCGTAGCACAAGTTCAGACTTTCGCTGGCACTCAGAACGTTGAACCTTATGTCGATGCTTCGAAACCTGCATCGGAAGAGGTTTTCAATGTCCTGAACGCTCACCTTCGCAGTTTGCCCAACTCTACCCTACGCACCTTCATCCCTGAGAAGTCCCCACGGCCCGACACCGTTGCTGCTACAGCCATTTTCGACTCTCTGGATGGAGCGAAATCAGCACGCGACAATCTGAAAGGCAAAGCCCTCAGGCCCAACTTCCCGTCCTTGCAGCTCTTCCTGTCCGATTCATACCGCTTCGTTCTCACTCTCGACAAACGGCAATACGATGCGCAGAAGAGCCAATGGACAGAGTTGTGCGGCGTAAAGGACAAAAGAGCCACGGTCCAGAAGAAGATCATCGATCGAGGGAGCATGCCAAAGGTCGTCATTACCTTGTCTGGTCGGGACAAGAAGATGGTGGGCGCTTTGAAGGTGCGCATTGAGAACTTGGCTGTAGGCCAGAAGCTCGATGGTACCTATTGGCATCCTACACTTTTGTCCGCCAAAGGCCAGGAGTTTCTCGATGAACTATACAAAACCACCGGGGCTTATGTTCGTGCTGACCGGAGACACAACTGCGTTGCGGTATCTGGCAAGGCCGAGGCAATCGAAGCTGCCAAAGTTCGTCTCCAAGAAGAGGTCGAGCGCATTTCTTCGGAGCAGTGGACCATCCCACTTGAGCGACCAGCGTTGGGTTTCTTCATACGAGAGGGGTTGGCGAAGATGAGAGGGCTTCTCGGAGAAGAGAATGTCACTCTTGATGTGCAGGCTTGTCAGATTGTGCTCCGCGGAGCGGATCTTGAGGAGGCCAAGCATCACCTCGAGCAACTCATGGACGCGTTCATGGACCGTGATCCCATAACGACCACTACCTCAGACGATATCTTCTGCCCGATTTGCTACGACACCGTCTCACAACCGATCGAAATCAGCTGCGAGCATATCTATTGTTCATCTTGCCTTCGCCACTACATCCTCTCGACCCTCGACAATCATAACTTCCCATTAAAATGCATGGGCGACGAGGCCACCTGCAACAAACCCCTCTCGTTACCCCTGATCAAGAAGTTTCTGCCTCCTCAGCGCTTCGAGCAGTTGATGGAAGCCGCGTTCATGTCGTATATCGACAAGCACCCGGAGACATTCAAATACTGTAACACGCCAGACTGTTCTCAAGTCTATCGCGCCACGCCACTACCGCGCGAACACAGGTGTCCTTCCTGCTTCTCCGAAATTTGCACCGCATGTCACGACGAATGTCACCCCGGGATGACATGCGCTGAGAAACTGGCTCACAAGGATCCAGGAGAACAGGAACGTTTACTGGAGGCCTGGGCGACGGATAACAACGCCAAGAGGTGTCCTTCCTGTCGGTCATGGGTCGAAAAAGCTGAAGGTTGCAATCACATGAGCTGTAAATGCGGGATTCACTTTTGCTGGATTTGTACAGGCGTCTTTGATTCTGGCCGCATTTACTCTCATATGGCTGAAGCCCATGGGGGATACTATACGAACCCAGCGCCAAGGGCTAATCGGGACAATCATGGTATGGATATCGTAGAACTTGTGGGTGGAGCAGAGGCGGTTGCAGAACAGATGGCAGAATTTCATCGTTTCGAGATGCAACGTGCCAACCGTCATGCGTAAGCGACATTCCGTTCCCTCCCGTCCTGTTGTCCTCGTTGCTGGACGTTGAAACGTGATGGCACCAAGGCGGGGTCCGATGTGGAACGGCTTGCAAGAACGTCGGTTGTAGGGCATTCAAACCTTTTCTTCCAATCGTGCTACTTGGAGAGTTGTACTTGTACGAACCTTGTTTCCTTCAGTTTCCTTCGATCGTGTAATATACTTTCTCTTTCCGTGCATCGTCGTTACGGTTTATGCCAGTTCTTTTTTTTTTTTTCGAGATGGTCGTTTGGTATTCTTCCCTTCTGTTCAAGTTCGTTCAGTCGTTCAATCTATGTACCTGTAACAATAAACAAGCTTCGCTACCAAGCCCCGTTGAATACCTAAGGTCGTGTGATCCACGCAACATCCAATTATGGAAACATGGAAATGTGTTCCCAGCCGCCCATCAAGCGCGGTTGGGCAGGGCAGGCCTGGTCGACAACGGCTTCAGAGGCATTACGACAAGACACATTAAGAGGAATCGACAAGTAGAGATACCTTCCTAAGATTCAAGGCATTTCTTCTCGCCTCGGGATGCTACGAAAGGATCCAGAAAGTCTGCGAGCCAATGATTGTATACGAAGCCTTCTGGACAGGAGTATTCCGAACGATATACGAAAACCAGGCAGTAGACAGCTCCATGCAGGTGTGAGGGATAGCACTAAACACAGAAACGATGGTATTGAATTGTGGCAGCGATCTGTATGTTATTACAACTGAGCATGGACTTGCATAATGAGGAGGCGATGACAACGAAAGGGGTAAGAACGACATGCATACATAGAGAGGCAGCAGTCCGCCGGAAATGGGGCGCTTTGAGCAAGGGAAAGAATAAAAGAGAGAACCACACCCTCTTTTAACGATACCGATGTCAATACATGAGCAGATCAGACCGGATCGCACGGTGCTCCGACCGCCTGACTAATACGACGTGAAACCTTCGAAGTACTTGTGAATCAGCGCGCGTTTAGCTGAACGCTCTATATTAGTATTGTCCCAATTCCGAGAAGGTCATTGACAAGAACTCACCTGATATACGTCTCGCAGTATCGTACGTCAATAGCTGCTTGAGCAAGTCCAACCCGTACTGATCCAACTGCGGCACCGCTTCTCCTACATCCTTCCTCGACCATTGCGGGAACGTGGGTTTGTAATCCGGAAGCGAGCTCACACCGGGCCATACTTCCTCGTTTGGTGTTCCGAGTAACCTACATGAATTCTTTGAGTTTGTGTCGATGTCGTAGAGACAGAAGACGCGACATACCTGAAAATCCTGAAAATCTGGTCGATTTCGGAATCACCAGGGAATAGTGGATGTCCTTGCATTGCCATCTCGGCGAAGATGCACCCAACAGACCACATGTCGATGGCCGTAGAGTAGTGACGTGAGCCGAGTAGCACTTCTGGCGCGCGATACCATAGCGTCACGACCTAGATGGGGGGCAGAACAGAAGGTTTGTTAGCAGCGGCGTCTTGTTCTAGACTGGAATTGCAACCCACCTCATGGGTATACGTCCTCATCGGAATACCAAATGCCCTCGCCAAACCGAAATCCGCCAACTTGAGATTGTCATTCTTGTCAATCAGTAGGTTTTGCGGTTTCAGGTCACGATGCAAGATCCGATGTGAATGACAGTACAGCAGCCCCCTGTTGAGCTGATGGCAGAATTTCTACCGCAAAAAAAAAAGATTCCATTTAGTACCGAAGCATAAGAAGCCAAGTTAGAACTAAGGGTAAAATTAGAAATTGAGGACGTGGAAGACCAGTCTCAGCCTGTTAATCAGCCAAGCTGGGACCAATTTATCAAATTACAAATGGTCACGTGAGACCGTGTCATCGAGTAATTTGAATTGTAATACCAAAATCCTAGGAAGGATTCAGGGGAAAGTCGAGAATGGGCATGCACATTAGTGTGGGTGCATGACTGCCGCTCTAGTGTGAAATGCGCGTTATAACACGTGTCACGATCCAGTCGTGGATCATACACAATAAGAATCACGGACAGGCAGAAGGAAAACACGTCAAGTGATAGAAGAATCGGGGAAAAGAAACGCCAAAGGATCAAGATAACGACTCACTTTGACAATTTCCATCTTGATAGGTCGGCTCGTTTCAATGTACCTCTTTAAGTCGACGTCCAAGAACTCGAACACAAGATACAGTTTCTGGTCTGCATGAACAATGTCCAGAAGCCTGAAAAAGCCCCATGGGTCATGATTAGCATCTTAACACAGGGGTGAAGACAGGTGGTATGGTTGAGATGATGAACGCCCAGACGAGTCCAGACGCAACCGATGTGAGACAGAAGAGTGCCGAACACTGGCGCTGGGACAAGGTGGACGGACAAGGTAATACGAGGAAAGGGGACAGCCCAGTTGCGCAAATAAGGACGAGAGAAGATGGCCAAAGCACAACGAAATGAGGACGTACTTGACAATACTATCGTCATTGAGCTCCTTCAACAGACTAATCTCGCGAATAGCCGTGCTGGGCACACCTTCGTCCTCTGCCTCCAGCCTGATCTTCTTGAGTGCTACGATCTGGTTGCTCGTCACATCGCGGGCTTTGTATACAACACCGTATGTTCCTATGTAATCAACGCCACAGTAAACGGCTTTTGTTGGGTCCTACGCGGCGCGGCAAACTCACCCTCGCCTATGCGAAAGCGCACATACAACGGGCTCAGCGACAGCCAGCTCGACCTTGCAGCAGGTCTCACGCACCAACTTTCTCAATTTTTGCGTAGCTAGAAGACACGAGACCGTTAGCGAACGGAAGCGAGCACCCCATGAACCAAAACGCACCGATCCATGAAACAGCACGAGGAGACGCGTGTAACGAGAAGGAGAGAGAGGGAGATGAGTCAGAGTAGGGAATAAAAGGGCTTGAGACAGAGTTGTCAGGGCGATCAGGAGAGGAGGAGAATATGAAGGACGACAATATGGGCGGTGGAACAAGCCACTGTCAGATCACGTAATGTTTAATCGATCATCCCTTCTACTCTCTCTTCAATCTTACCATACTCTCCCCTACTTGCACGGTCTCTCCTCAACAGCCATATGTATCGTCATGCACTCAATTCCTTAATCTCTCATGTACCTCAGCCTCATCGATCATCTACAAGCTGTCCGATCAACGCTGCGCCAACGCTTACAGCATGATCTTTCCAAACGAGAAATCTCTGTGACTTAGGGCGTCAACGTCTTCCTATATCATCGCAGTCACGCAGGCCTGTTGGTGTCCACAAGGCACGCTGAGGGCACGCTGGTACCAGACAGGACCACGTTCTTCCAACCCTTCAACCCACGACTCCAGACTCAAGAAGAATGGTTGCAACGTCAGAGAACAGCCGCCAGCCTTGCAAGTTTTATGCCCGTGGTACCTGTCGGTTCGGTGCCAAGTGCAAGTATCTCCACGAGGTCAAATCCCAGGAGGTGGGTATTATATCAAGTCTATTTGGGTGCAGTTTTAGTTTGACTGGCGATGGTAGCGCTCCACTACTGAACGAAACGGAGGTTCCGATAGCCACGGACAGGACTCGGAGCTACCTAACACATTGTACGTCCTGGAAGCTATTGAACGACAAGTATGCTGACCTTCAGTCGAACAGTGCTGCGCCATTGGGCTCAGAACCCACCCAAAAGGTGAACAAACCATGTCGGTTCTGGCAATCAGGTATCTGTTTACGAGGTGATACTTGCCACTTCCAACACGCCATCGAGGTAGCGCATTCTTTCCAAACCATATTGGAATAGCTATTCACCCGTCGCGTCGTCCAGGTTGCGACACCTCCAGCCCAAGAAGAGACTGTTCCCGCGGTGCAACATGCAACGATACGCGAAGAGCAAGATACACAAGTAGCCAGCGAGGGGGAGTTGGCGAAGGAGAGGAAGAGGATAGCCCAGCGTCAGAGGCAAGAAGAGGAGTGGGCCAAGGAGGCTTCCGCGACCATCCAACAAGTCGTTCTTAACTCCTGCGTCAAGTTCGAAGCCGGCTTGGCGATCCAGCACGTTATATGCGGATTAGAAGCATCCAGGATCCTAGTCAAAAACCTTACTGTGAATACGAACAAAGCAGACATCATTCGGCTCTTCACTCGTCATGGCATAGCCCAAAATGATGTCGCGGTACTCAAGATAGAAACCGTCGACGGTCATCAACAGGCAACTGTCCTCGGAAAAGCAGTAGACATCGAAAGTGTTGCCCTTCGACTGGACGGCATCAAGTTTCATGACAAGGATCTTAACGTCGTTGTCTGCGAACGGACATCCGAAGGTCGCACAATGGGTACTCCTAGTCGGAAATCCTATCATCTCAGCATCACCTGGCGCCTACCACGCCGTGGAGATAAATATACATCGGATGAAGTGTTTAACGCTCTGAATACCCATCTCCGCAACTTAAACAACTCCACCCTCACCTCTTTCGCCCTCTCAAACGTGCAGAAGCCTGGCATCGCCTCTGCCAAAGCCATTTTCGGTTCTTGGGAGGGAGCAAAGTCGGCCCACGATAGTCTCAATGGGAGGACCCTGAGGTACGGCTTTCCGACGTTGCGACTCTTCCTCTTCGATCCCTACTACTTCGTCCTTGCCCTCGACGAAAGGCAATACAACGCACAAAAGAGTCAATGGACGGAATTGTGTAGTGGAAAGACCAAGGAAGTCAAACTCCAAACGAAGACGATTGTCGACCGAGTCAGTGGTAGGGAGAAGGTACTCGTTACCCTGTCTGGCCGCGACAAGAAGATAGTGGGTGCCATGAAGGTCCGCATTGAGAGTATGGCTGCAGGCCAGAAACTCGATGCTACCTATTGGCATGCTAGCTTCAAGACTTCCAAAGGCCAGGAGTTTCTTGGCGGCTTATTCGACTCCACTGGCGCTTTCGTTCACTGTGATTGGAGGCACAACTCCATTGCGGTGTCGGGCACGACGGAGGCGATCGAAGCCGCCAAAACTCGTCTCCGAGAAGAGGTTGAACGCATCTCAGCGGAGCAGTGGATTATACCACTTCAGCGCCGGGCACTGGGTTACTTCATCCGCGAAGGGTTAGCAAAGATGAGAGGACTTCTAGGGGAGGAGAATGTCACACTCAACGTGGAGGCTCACCAGATTGTGCTCCGGGGTGCGAATCTAGAGGAAGCCAGGCATTACCTCAGGCAGCTCATGGATGAATTCGCGAATCGCAAGATATCTACTGCCTCGTTGGCCGACGACGTAGTGTGTCAAATATGCTACGACACCGTTTCGCAGCCAGTCGAGCTCAGTTGTGAACACATGTATTGCTCCGCTTGCCTTCGTCACTACGTCGTTTCCACACTCGATAACCACGCCTTCCCTCTGAAGTGCATGGGAAACGGAGCTACCTGCAACAAACCCCTCTCATTACCCCTCATAAAGAAGTTCTTGCCTCCGCAACGTTTCAATGAGTTGCTGGAAGCCGCTTTTGTCTCGCACATCGAGAAAAATCCGGAAATGTTCAAGTACTGCAATACCCCGGCTTGCTCTCAAGTCTATCGTGCAACGACTACGCCTCAGGAACTTCAGTGCCCCTCGTGCTTTGCTGAGATATGCTCTGCGTGCTGCGATGATACCCACACTGGCATGACCTGTGCGGAGAGGCGAGCTTTGAAGGACACAGGAGAACAAGAGCGTTTGTTGGAGGACTGGGCATCGGATAATGACGTTCAAAGGTGTCCCTCTTGTCGAGTCTGGGTCGAGAAAACCGAAGGTTGCAATCATATGAGTTGCAGATGTGGAGTGCACTTTTGTTGGATTTGTACGAGGGTCTTTGACGCGGGACAGATCTATGGACACATGTCTGAAGCACATGGCGGGTATTATACGAATCCGGAGCCAAGGGCTAATCGGACGCAGAATAGGAATCAGGTTCCGGATATTGTGCAGATTGTGGGTGGGCCGGCGGCTGTGGCGGAACAGATGGCGGAGTTTCGACGAATTGAGTTGCAACGTGAGGCGAATCGTGGACGGGGGAATATGTGGGCGATGGATTTTGAACGTATTGGACAGGAACGGGTGAGGCAGTGGGAGGAAGAGATGGAAGCGGCGAGGCGAAGGGAAGAGCTGAGGAGGCAGGAGTATGAAGCGCGTCGGAGGGAGACAGAGGAAAATAGGGGTTGGTGTATGATAATGTAGTTGTTGTTGGTTTGGTGGGTGAGTGAGTGCGATGTTTCCTAAGGGACAGCGTGGTCAGACACTTCGGTTCGTTGTAGTTGGAAGGGAGGTCCTGACCGTTGTTTGATAGCGATTGTATGTGTATAATCTTGTACTTTTACTGATTCACAATCATCCTCCGGACTTATACCTGTACATATCACGTTGGCTCCTGTACTAATCGGAATCTTTCCTTCGTGATAGAAACTCTGTCACAGGCTTCGTGGTGAAAATACCATCTGTTGCTAAGTTGGAGTTCCAGGCTTTAGCAAGCCTCAGGACGATTCTGGCTGGGTAATTTGTGGAGCAGCAGTTACTTGGGGTGGTGTTGAAGCGCCGGATGATGAGTTGCCGCCGGAGCTTGCTGATCTTCAAGAGGGGTCATAGGGTGTGATCAGCACTAGAGGACATCTGGTTCTCCATCGCTGTCGCTCTCTTTTCCATTCCCTTTCATGCAGAATGTCTCCGACACGATGAGCCGAACTACGAATGCGACTTAGGTGACAACATATATGCTCATCCGGCTGTGTCTGGACTCGTGAGGTGATTTGCACTTGCTACCGGGTCGACAAGAAGTCCAAATATATAACTCGCAAACTTCTTGGAACCGTTCTCTGATGACAAGAACTCTTGGAAAGGGGTGTGTATGAGGGCTAGAGGAGTTTGAAGTTTTCTTTCTTACGGCACGGGTAGTGTGACTAGACGCTAGATGGGTTCCGTGGGCCTCGATGGCCACCGTAAACGCCATAAATATTGTACGCTCACCTGAAATAAGCAGTGTTAGTGAACACCCTAAAACAGTCTTGGTAAGCGTGAAATGTGTTCATGCACTCCAATCCAGTCACCCTGTTCCATGACACTGCCTTACGCGATGCGGTGCGCAAAATTATGGATTCCAGGGATAACGAAGAATAATGCGAAGGCACAGGTGCAGCGGCATTTACTGCCGATGCTCCCGCACGGACTTATTCTCCCGTTTGCCGTATCTCTACCTGTGCTAGTAGCACCGAGCGAACTATTCGTGGGCGATAATACCGGTTCTGTTAATTATTACTCAGTACTGCCTGCGCATACTTGGTGTCTCATATAGATATAAATACTTTAACTATCGATAATATCGCATTCTCGTGTTACCCTAGGCCTTGCCTCGCCGGAACGCAGTGACATCCGGGTTTCATCCCCCTCTCGGTACTCACTGCCTCACGCTCTGTCAACTCTGGCCCTGCTCAGTCTCGGCTCTTGTCACCCTACCTCACCGGTACGAGCGACTATTTAAGCAGCTGTACTTTGAACGGATGAGGGCACCACAACCCACAGAACCCACAGCAAGACAAACATGAAGTTCACGACCACCTTGAATATCTACACTTTCTTCCTCACCATCTTCACTCTTCTCAGTGCCTTCGTCGTTCAGGCTGCACCTACTGCTGAACTCGACAGGCGCGATGTCTTCGTCCCACCCATCCTTTACCCTACTCAAGGGACTGTCTGGAATAGTGGAGAGGAGCAGACTGTGGTCTGGGATGTGTCCAATCCCCCTGCGCAGATTACGAACCAAAAGGGGAGGATTATGTTGAGGAAGGGAGACCTCGCGACGCCTTGTGAGCATTCATGCCGATGAGCTCCGATGGGATTAGATTACTCATCACATCTATTTTCGCTTCTATCAGTGATTTTGGCTGCGGACTTTGATATTCTCCTCGGCAAGATCACCATCAAGGTCCCGCTGGTGGTTGAAGGCGATGACTACAGCTTAGTCTGTGAGTACCTCACCTTGATGATTAGTATTGCTTGAGAGCTGACGAGGATATCAGTGTTTGGTGATTCAGGGAACTTCTCTCCCAAGTTTACGATCAAGAGTGGCTACCCTTTCTGATAGGGGAATGCCGACACGATGATACGATTTTCGGACTGATGTTTGTATAATGACTGTACATGGACTCAATACTCAATGGACCTGTGGACTGATGTCATTTCGAGCCGAGGTTTACATTACGACACATCATCTGTACATCTGTAGCCATGAACACTTACTATATTTACTATATTTACCCCAAGATTTAGTTTAGGAATTAGTAATACAATTGGCTTCCTTGACAAGTGCGTAGTACGTTGAACAGTGGTACAGATGAAAGGTCCGTATGGAAAGTTCGGCTGCGGGCTGGAAGCTCGATGCTATCTATTGGCAGGCTATCTTCAAAGGTTTTAATGATTTGGATCTTCTCCTTGGTGGTGGCCTGTACGGTACCATTTGTGCTTTCATTCACTGCGAGTGGAGGTACAGTTCCGTGGCGATATCAGGCGCGACCGAGGTGATCAAAAGCTGCCAAAGCATGTTTCCAAGAAGCAATCGAAAGAATCTCAGCGGCGCAGTGGATCAATCCCCTTCAGCGCCGAGCGTTGGTTCTTTCGTACGAGAAGAACCTGCAAAGGAGAATGTCACGCTGAGTGTAGAGGCTCGCCAGATCGTGTTTTCCACAGTCCGGATTTGGAGGAAGCCAGGCATCACTCCAGGAAACCCAGAGTGGGCTCAGAAAGGTTTTGGAGAGCAGGAGCATTTTTGGAGGCCTGGGCGAACGACCACAATGTTAAGGCTTGTCCTTCTTGTCGATCATGGATCGGAGAGGCCGGGGGTTCCATCATATGGGGTACCGGTGAGGTGTATTTCTGTTGGATATGTATGGAGGTCTTCAAGCGACGGGGGATGAATTCTATATGTCCTTACATGTTCGATATTCAAGATCAATCCTATGAGAACGTAAAAGGTACTTGTGGGAGGGTGTGGATGCGCGGCGGAGGTGGAGACTAAGCATATGGGACGGGAGCGATTCAGGCAACTGGGGGAAGGAGGCAGGAATATTAAGCGCGCCGGGGAGGAAGGAGGGGGAAACGGAAGTTGTTGACCAGTAATGTAGAATGTTTGATCCGGTGGGTGCACCATGATAATTATGTATATTCTTCGAGGGTTGGACGTCTCAATTCGCACCGGAGATGTTGGCAAGTGTAGTGATCCCGTGCAAGTCCTATGTGCTTAGGCTTGCTCACTGATTCGAAGAATACTGATGAGCTGTTTAAACGGCACTTTTTGAAATGATGCGTCGCATCATATAGGTGTGCAAACGAGAGATCGTGTAGGAGATCATGCCTTTGAGTCTATCTTGTCACATTCACGTGCGTCACGGAAGGTCGGTCACTTTGTCACACAAGGGTTAACACAGAGAGCAATGTTGGTCGAAGGTAGCAGCAGCGAGCACCCATATACTCCTCATCCCACCATAACTTCCATTTTTTGGACTACTGTGATTGTTTTGTCTTGAATCAAATCCAAATTTGCCATGGGCCGCACTGGCCGGTCATCCCCAACTGTCTCTTCGCTCCCCAAAGTCGTATTTGAAAAGATCGAGGACGACGTCTCGACGCAGCCTGGAGGTGTACACGACCTGCAAGCTCGCTCATATGGCTGTAAGTGCCGGAGCTACTGCGTTACTCTGATATTGATATTGTTACAGACAATGACTTCTCTGACTTTACACGGCCCGAACATTACATCCGGCATATAGGTGAGTACCGCGCACTTCGAGGGTCAATGGGTTCTCAGACTACCTCCAGAACCTTTGGAAAGTGACCTTGCACGGCAGGTTGAATACGATATGGATGAACAAGGTGAATTGTCTCAGGTGTCAGGCTCGGTTGTGATGCAATATGCTAACTACTTGAATGACGTAGATCAGGAATGGTTAGATGCAATCAACGCGGAGCGTCGTAAAGAGCAGCTGGATAAGATTTCATGTGAACTTTTCGAGATTATCATGGATCGGTTGGAGAAGGAGTGGTTCGACTTGGTGAGTTCCCTCGTCCAACATGTTTGCGTGTGCATTCTCATATCCTTTTTTCAGACAAAGAACATCCCGAAACCTGATCTCGCGTTGCCGTCTGAAGACTCTACTTGTGCCATATGTGACGACTCCGAAGGGGAAAATAGTAATGCGATCGTATTCTGTGATGGATGCAATTTGGCCGTTCACCAAGGTGATCAATTCTGTCTATCCCTTGACACAGGCAATTGAACACAAGTCTTCAATCAGATTGCTATGGCGTGCCGTACATCCCAGAGGGCCAGTGGTTGTGTCGTAAATGCACTGTATCTCCCGAAAACCCCGTGGTATGTCCGACTTACGAAAGCTGAATCCGTCTAACTTGCTTTTTTTTTTTTTTAGCAATGTATCTTATGTCCGAATGAAGGTGGCGCGTTCAAGCAAACGACAAATGGTGACTGGGTGCATCTGCTGTGTGCCATTTGGGTGCCAGAAACGCGAGTTGTGAACGAGGTGTTCATGGAGCCCGTAGCTGGAGTAGAGAAAATATCAAAACAGCGGTGGAAGCTGGTGGGCACATTCTCCTCCTAGATCTATGGTTCCGAACTCATTGATATCGAAGAGATGCAGCATATGCGATATTCGAGAAGGAGCCTGCATTCAGTGTGCAAAGTCATCCTGTTTTCTCGCTTTCCACGCTACATGCGCACGCAAAGAAAAATTACTATCATCAATGAAGAGTACACAAGGTTCAGAACCGCCAACGCTCACCTCCTATTGTGAACGTCATCTTCCTGTACGTGACTGTGATTATCAATGTCGTTGAGTCTTTCTCATCATCTTATTACCAGAAAGAACAACAGGAAGCTCGGACTGCAGCACTCGCCGCCGAGGAATCCGAGACCAATGATGAAGCGAACGCAACGTCTATTAAATCTGCTCGCGCATACGCCAAGACGTATCAAACCGGTCCTCCGCTCGTACCCGCCCTCATAGTCAAGCGAATCATGTCGTACATCACCAAAGTGACTGTCCGCAAGAAGCTGGAGTTCGTGAACATGCTGTGTCGATATTGGAGTCTGAAACGGGAGGCGAGGCGTGGTGCGCCTCTACTAAAAAGGCTGCACTTAGAACCATGGACTGCGGCGGGAGGGGTTAAAGTGCGGTCAGACCAGGAGAAATTGATGAAACTAGAGGTACGTTCTTTGATCTGTAAACATCTAGTTGGGCTAAGAATCTGACTTGAGGCTAGCAACTACGACGTTTACGCGACGACCTTTTAAGTTTACGTGCTCTTACTGAGCTATGTAGAAAGCGGGAGTCGAGAAAGTACAGACAGGCTGAGATCGTTTACGACGTGGTTGCCAAAGTATTTTTCTCCCACCAAGATGCGATGAGGCACGTCCTGGACCGAATTGTCTCGTGAGTATATCTGGGTTATCTTGTTCCGCTTTTTATTGACGCACTAGGCTTCAGGCTGGACAAGCAGGAGTTCTTCAAAAACCCAGTTCCAAAGCATCTTGTTCCCGACTACTACGATATCGTCAAGAAACCGATGTGTTGGACCATGATTGAAGCGAAGTTAGAGAGGCACGAGTATTGGGACGTTCAGGCATTCAAAGTGCGTCTTACCGGTCTCATACATGTGTCAATTGCCCATTTGACTTGAATTAGGATGATGTGGATCTTGTCATTGACAACGCTTTGTTGTACAACAAGTCTGATTCAGCCGTCTACAGAGCTGCCTCACGGTTGAAGAAGAATGTCCCACCCCTGTATGGGGAACTCGAGAAAGAGCGTGTTACTACTACCCCCGAGCCACGGCCAAACGGTGTGAACGCTCCTGACAACAGTACTACTGAAGATGCCATGGACGTCGACGGATCCACTGCCTCGAATGAACTTCCACAAGCTCAAGCACCAATTGGCGATCTAGAACCCCCACTAGACGTCCTCGAACTTCTGATATCCGCTGCCCTGATAAAATCCGACCTTACCATCGACCTCCAAGATGAATCTCTTCAATCCCTCCTCAACTACGAACTGGCCAAACCTAAGCCTCCACCTACGCCTGCGCCACCGCCGCCTCCTAAACCGAAGAAGCCCAAACGCGATCGCAAGGCCGAGTATGAGCGAGCCAAGGCGAAGAAAGCGGCCGCGGCTGCGGCTGCAATGGCTACTGCTGCAGAAGCTTTGACCTTGCTCAATGGGGGTCATCATCATGAAGCCGCCAATGTCGGTATTCAACAAGGTGTGGAGCCATGGGTAGTCACTGAGGAACCTCCCCCGCCTCCTCCACCGCTGCCACCACTGTCGTTTGTTCAGGAACTACAACCGTTCTTGGACAACTCGCCTGGATTCCGGGCGCCGAAGTCGAAGCAGACTACTGCCGATACAAGTGCGGACATAGTAGACGCAGATACAGGGGCGGAGACGCATGCAGAGACCAGTCCTACTTCCCCACGAGCAGAACGAATGCCTCGTCGAAAACGGTCTTCCCTTACACTTCTTGGGCAATCGGAGATTCCGCCTATGGTTTCTGATGTGGATAATAGAGATTCATTTAAGATGTTTGATGCTGGGTGGATCCTTCCACCTGATCATCGGCGAGGAGGACGGATGCCTGTTGATCGGTCCACGCAGCCGCCTCCGAGGAAAAGGGCCCGAACAGGTAAGAATGCCACTTAACGTAAATTCTAGTTAGCTCATTGAATCATTAGAGCAAGCACCATCCAGACTTTCGGTTGTCAGCACGCCGGCGTCAGAGAATCAAACTCTTGCGACATCGCCTCTGCAAGAATTCAGCAGTTCTGGACCACCGCTCTCGTCCGCTTCAATAAAACCCCCCGCTTCGACTCAGGAGCCTGTGCAGCCGATGCCTGAGGTGACAGCGCCCTTGGAAACACCAACAACTATTGAGGCCGGACCGAGCAATGAGGTAAACAAGCCTCCCAGCACTGCACCACCCAGTATCGTATCGCCCCCTACGTCCGCTCCCGCGTCTTCGTCAAGATTCCCGCCACCTCTTGACCTATCAGTACTCGAAAAAACAAGCAAAATTGTTGAAGGCGCTAATGGCACCATCATTATTGAGGAGTTGGATACGCCCGCTATACGTCGGGCAAAGAACCTGAAGAGAAAAGCAGAAAAACGACAAGAGATGTTGCGCCGGGATTCTTTGGCAGCAGCTTCTGCCTCTGCCCCGGAGTCAGCAATACCGCCGGGGTCCGCTGGAGAGCCGTCTCGCGCTCCTGTAAAGGGTGGGGTGGATTCAGAGCTGAGTTCGCTGAGTGAATTTGGAAGCGAGGTTACGGAAGAGTCCGGAAAGGCTAAACCTGGAAGGAAGAGGGGAAGGAGAAGAAAGAGTTCGGCTGTGGCGCTGATAGCCGCTCCGGTAAAGAACGAGAAAGAGGATTTGGCGAGTGTGACGTTGGGAGAGGGAGAGATGCTTGAGGGTGGAACGCTTGGTACGTGGTTTTCTCCTGCTGTGATGGTTGATAGTAACAGTCGAGCGACTTGGGTCTTGTAGTCTGGGCAAAAGCGGGTGCGTTGCCTATCCACTTAACTTTCTTCACGACGCTCAAATTTCCTTTCTAGATTCATACCCATGGTGGCCAGCTGTAATATTTGAAGACGACGACCCGGACGTCCCTGGGAACATACTTCAAGGTTGTCGAGAGGCACGAGAAAAGCGCAAGATGAAGCTCCACATCCTCCGATTCTTTGACAAGAACCAGTCGTGGTATGCCATTTCCAATGTTCCTTGTATGTTTCTGCTCACCTTGCGGGCTTCCTGACAAGGCAATACCTTCCCATTGATCGCCTCAAGTTGTTAGGAGAGGATCCAAGTAAGCTTCAAACTCGGCCTGAATATTCGAAGGGTCTATTTATTACTGAACGTAGATCTGGACGCGGAAATGCAAGCTCCCTCTTCGAAACGACAGCGATGGAAGAGCGCAAATGTGCGGAGAGACTGTTGCGACGCTTACAAGTAAGCTTCGTAGTAACACCGCATATCGTTGTTGACCTCTATTCTAGGCTCGCTATGTCAGAGATGGAGACAAGCAGCGACGCAGATTTAGGCGGCCATCCGGACAGTGCTAAACCTATCAATACTTAATACTTTCTTTATGTTCGCATTTTAATGTAATATGGTGTATAATCAACCGCAGTTTTTCGAAAAGCGAAAAATTGTCCAACGGAACTTAGTAAATGCAAAAAGACAACTTAAATTTCCACATGGCCAACGTGGGGATCGAACCCAAGACCTTCGCGTTATTAGCACGACGCTCTAACCAACTGAGCTAGTCGGCCATTGAGAAATAGCTTTATGATTAAAAATTGAATCTGCTTACATCAGCGGAGGTGTAATTGCCTGGGTGTTGCATTTGTAACACTGCATACACCACCGTTGACAATGTTCTTCATTGTAAGTAACACAACGACAAAATGCGCTCATATCCTCAACTAGACTCATATATGCTCAGAAAGAGCTCACACACACAATTCTACTGCACCCGTCATATTTTGGTCCGCGCATGCTCAACTTCCTAGAATCCAAGCTCTACTCAGACGTCGAGGGTACCTGCTCTGGTCAATTCGGTTACATTATCGCAGTGGTGTCAATATTAGATATCGGCAAAGGAATGGTGCTGAGTGGCAGCGGGCAAGCCGAGTTCATAACACGATATCGAGCAATCGTGTTCAAACCGTTCAAGGGTGAAGTTGTGGATGGAGTGGTGAACAACGTGAACAAGGTGCGCCCCTCTCAACGATCGCGTTAATGGCACTCTTAACTTTTTACGCATGAGCATAGATGGGCTTTTTCGCTGACGTTGGGCCATTGACCGTTTTTGTATCACACCAAGTTCGTGCTTCTTGTCAGAACTCTTTGACTGGAGGTTAACGCTCACTCTACAGCTGATCCACCCGGATATGCGCTTTGACCCGAATTCGAATCCTCCTTCCTTTGCTTCCGAAGACCAAGTAAGTGGCTGGCATAGATGCAAAGGGCGGCGACCTCATCTCCGTAGATCATCGAGAAGAACACACGAGTGCGTCTAAAGATTGTTGGTACGCGCGTAGACGCGACAGAAATTGTAAGTATCAGTTCTCATTTCTCTTAACCACGTCTCAGTGCCCTTCTGGCATAGTTTGCCATCGGAACAATCAAGGAAGACCACTTAGGTGTCATCGACTAGGTTCGTCAGGAATAATCCTGTAATTCGTTTGAACCCAAAAATACTAAGAGGAACGTATTCCCCGCTATAAAACCATAGATTGAACGTTCTAGTGCCCCAGTATTTCGACAAAATCGTCATACTTATCACCTGTGCGATGTGCGCCCACCGAGAGAGGATGTCGCCGCTTCAATAGTTTTGGACGTGGCGCATATTCCAGCGGAACCGTACTATCAATCAAAAGAACCCGAACTCCTACGAAAAGGGGGTAAGTCGTTGAGGCATTCTTGCTCTTAGCCGATGGGGGAAAGGTGTTCCGATGGCTAGCTTCAGGTTCCTGGTCGTGATCAACCTTTCAACGCGAACCCTCAATTTGCCGCCGACTGCCAGAAAACGGTTAGTTAAAAAAGGGCCTTGCTTGGCTCAAGCATCCTTTCACAGAGATAACGGCTTCTTTGCCTCTCACTCCATAAGTTAACTCATCGACTCCCCTTCACATTAAGTTGCCTCTCGTCAAGTGTTAGCCTGGAGCGGCATCGAACAGGAAATCCATCATAAGAAGCAGAAAGTCGGATCCGAGAAGACCGATTTGTCTATATGCTAATCTAACGCTCCCCCAGGAACTGAACGTCTCTTACAGAAGCAGGATCAGCCTTTTCAGATGCTATGGACGCGAGTGAATAGGGGATAAACCGCGGAGGTGCATTCCGAAGATGGCGGTTTTCTTTCACCCGGATTTTCGGGATATCTCTGCAGCCGTAGCATCTACCACCTAGTGCCGTCCATTTGGACAGCGACTGCCCTCTCTCTGTTTCTTTTCATCCGTTAATTCCGGAGCATCAACATTCATACTCGGTGGCTTATCCAGTGTTTCGTGATCTGCGACCACAGGACGTCAGCCTTCCCCCATGATAGAAAATGCCCTCGGGCTATCGGGCTTCAGGGATAGATATACCCTGTTTTTCTTCACAACTACATCCGCATGTTAGACGATGTTGAAATTTGTAGATGCTGGCAAAAGCGAAGGCGCCCATGGCAGAATCCGAGCTCCGAGGACTCCCCTTCCTTATCGTGCGCCTTCCCACTTTCAATAGAGGCAAAAGAATTCTCATATGAATACATGTGAACCAGGCCTTGCCGTCATCCTAAGCGAATATGGCGGGACCGGAGAATGTAGACACTACCGAAAACTCTAAGAGCAAATTAACTTGGATATCTAGACTGTGGCAACCAGAGAACGATGCTAGAGTTGATGTATTGGACTTTCATTGTCAGTGCAAGTCGTGCTACGGGTAGGTATCTTCTCCTGGTCGGGGGAAGGTGTAATTTCCCCAGGTGTCATGAGAAATACCGTAGTAGCTGACGACTGCTGGCGTTCTGAAACTCAAACTCTTGAGCAGATAGATCTGTCTAATCAAATCTGACAGATCACAATTGAAAATACCCGCATCAGGCGAGCTAACTCAAGTTAATAGAGAGAAGAGGGTATTATTTTTAACGGTACTCTTCCAAGGACTAGTTGTTACAGGAATGGGCCAAAAGAGAACACAACATCACCGAAACGTCTATGGAAAATAGGATATTAACACATGAACATTATTCAGAGGTGCGCTCTCGTTCCAGCATGAGCACCCTCCAACATTTCAACTGCTTTTTCAACCGAACTGTCCAAAGTGGTGGTCCAGGCTGGTGAAGGGTCTTGTTAACTCACCAATAAGACATGTCAGAAAGAAAGACTCACTCCAGCTCCAATTCTCCTTAACAGCTTCGCCGATCTCAGGCAAACGTTCCGTATCGACGTCGGCATTCAGACCAGGCAACTGAAGACCGAACAAGCGTCCATTGACCAAAGACCTCTCCGCAACTTCCTCTGCGGCCGGTCGACGAATAGTATCGTAGATTTCAAGAGCAGTCTGCACATTGGATAAATTGGTCAGCTTGTGGCCGAGAAGGGTCGCTAGGATGAAAGCGTCCTCAATTGCCTGGCCAGCGCCAGAGGCTTGTTGAGGTGACATCGCATGAGCCTGTGATTTATTGATGAGAATCAGTACCGAGATCGTCGGGAAAGACCTACAGCATCTCCGAGGAGCACTACATTGCCGTGGGTCCATGACTTGAGTTTTGCAACGGTATGGACAGCCCAGCGTGAAGGGCGATCAATACACTATAGCAAGTCAGCGCTTCCATCATTTTTCCTTTAGAGTTATTAAAAGATAATACCTTTAGGATAGCCTGTAATTCAGGCTCCCATCCTGCGTGGGCATCAAGGAGTTCTTGATTATCCACATGGGTTACCCATGGGCCAGGAAAGGGTGTTCCCGCAAGTTCTTCCTTCGCGTGGAAAGCACCTACGTTTATGAGTCTCCCAGAGCTGATAGGATACACCACAACATTCTGTAGCACACATCAGATACGCCAAGTGGGGAAAACGCCACGGCCCTGGAATGATACTTACGACATGCTGTCCCATGTACTGACGCACGGTGAGCCCAAACTAAGCCAGCACTACATATCCACAAGGATCCAGGCACTCACCATGACGGGGATTGAGTTATGCTCCGGAATCCGAACCTTCTGTTCTGGGTGTGCATCGCGGTATGCAATCAAGCGCTCTGTTGGAACAAGAGCCCGGTAGGCGACAATACCAGACCACCGGGGCTCTATGCCACGAAGAATCCCGTCCGCTTCGTCCGGACGTCCTGCAGCGACAGCATCTCTAGCCTGTTCTGCGAGCATCTTCCTCCTCACGACCGATTTAATACCATCAGCACCGATGAGAATGTCACAGGTCGCTACAAAGCCATCCTCAAACTGCAATTCAATTTTGCCGTTCGGTAGCCGAGTATATGTCGCCAGGCGCCTATCAAAATGGGTAGGGAAGCGCTCGGGAAGGTGGTCAACGAGGACTTGAAGTACGTCAGGGCGGTGATACCGCAAAAAGGAGCCTACAACGTCAGGTGTTTGACATTCATCAGGTCCCAAACTGATGTTCTGGTAGCCAGAGATTAACCCCACCTTGAGTCGTCAATTTATAGAAGTCGTGGCCCTCAGGCTGGTCGGCCTTTCTGAAAATAAAGACATCAGCTGGAAGATGCGTACAGTTCAGTCAGCAGGCCTCATAATGGGGATAACCGGGACTCTCAACTCACAGAGGTCGTAGGTGGGCCTAACAGCATGCAGACGAGCGAGATCTTCATCGAGACCAAGAATTGCAAGGGTTTTCCAGATACGAGGCCAGACACCAATGCCTGCTCCCACCTCGGAGAATTCCTTGGCGGCTTCAAAGATTTCGACACTGATGTCAGGGTGTCTTGCAAGGCAAACTAGAGCATAGTTAGATTAATAGTATAGGTATTAATGTAAGCCACATACTCGCGGCAGCTAGTCCACCGATTCCACCACCGCTGTACACCGACAGCATGTTAGCCGGGACGGTTGCAGTGAAGACGAAGTGCAAAACCTACACGATCACAACGTGAAACTTTGCAGAGGACATTAGTGAGTAAAGGATAAGGGATGCAGAACGTCATGGCGCTCCCCTTGCCTATTTCTATGCCCTTTGTTTGGCTACTGACAGAAGCCATATTGATAGTGATTTTGGAGCTGACACTCCATGTGCGTATGGTACGATTCGATGGAGGGTAATAACCGGAGTAGAACCGAACTAGAATGGATAGGTTGCCCATGAGAATAGGCTGTCAAAGTGTATCGACACACGTAAATCGGTTGTTACCCGCCTTGAGCGAACGGAAAGTGTTTCGATCCCTATTATCGATCTGTAAGGACAGGTGAGGGTGCCATGGATGAGGCCCGACGTTCCCCTTGCTGAATGAATTATCGGTCGCTGAACTGCGACCCACCTGATAACCGAGAAGTTGGTGGGAACTACTGGCGGTTGTCGTGATCCTCTGGTGCAGATTGACAGCGGCATGACTCCAACGTTTGAACTACATTCAACATGCAGAATCTTCCCGCTTAAGCGTTTCCATTGCGAACACAGAGATCCACCGAAAGTCTGCAGACATTTTTAGTCTCAGTACATAGAATCTTGAGGAAGGAAAACAATAAGCAATTATTTCCTGAGTTAATCAAGTGCGACTGAAAGCGGAATAGCAGAAAGCTATGGCATACATTCCTCCTCTTCCCGTTAGCTCCGGAACTGAACGTCATCGAAGAGCACCTGAAAAGCCCAAGAAGAATGGGTTGGTATGGCATCAATCCGGAGACCCTTGCTCATTCATCCCAGAAAAGGTCGGAATTACGGACGAGTTTGAGGCCATATCCACTGGGTTCAAGTTGAATGAGCGGAAGCAAGAAGGTTTGATGTCGTAGCGAATACTCACACGATATACCCATGGAAATGTGTCAATGGGAATTAAGTCCAAGAATATTTAGCTTCACCGTCGAAGGCGGTGGCAACCCGGTTAACAGGTATAATTAGAGGGCTTAAAATTCCTTTCTGGGTGCTCCGATGCAAATACATCCCTTTTTTTGAGACTATTCTCAACATTTCAGCCCTGCGACACAGATGCGGATGTAAATTGAGATTAATCATTTAGAACCCTCTAGAACCACTCTATCGCCCAGGCGCGGTACTGTGTTGCCTGGACACAGCTGGGCATGAGTTCTCTTATTCGTTAAATCACTTGGCGACTCCCTCTAAGTCCCCCAGGGCTGAGAAATTAACGATCGTTTATCCGGACTGCACACTCCCCTTGTCTCTTCTATGTCGTAAGCCGAAGATCCGGATGCATATCAACATATCCCTCCCATGATCTTTGGAATTACTTTATCCCGTTGGCAGGCCACAAGGGAGTTGTGGACGACCCGCATCCACAAATTTGTAGTTCCACCACTTGCGGCTGGTGGGCCGATGGAGATTTAGTATCATCTGGCATGGTCAACTCTAAGTATACGAGGCCGAACGCCGCGAAGCATTAGGCTAATCCGAGCCTATTTGGATGTCATTCTACTGCGATCACAGGTTTTGATTGAGGAAGTGAGGTCATCAATTGCGATGGAAGATCCTCACTGATGCAGCGGCGGTATCACGCCCAGGGTCCAAATAACCGAGATTTATTAGTCGAACGCAAAATGTGTGCCGATGTGTGCCAGGATCTGCTCTAGCCCGCAAGTCAACTAAATCTCGATATCGGAGATGTTGTGTCATGGACATAATGTAGAACATAAATAACTGATTGTCTCGCGCCGCTCCTAAAATATCTTCATGGTGTGATCGTGGCTACGGCAGCAAACGCAATCCCCCCCTGTCGCGGCACATACGCTTAAGAGTCCGGGTATGCTACGCTGGGTGAAGAGGTGCATTGAATTCCCACACATCATCATATTCATTCGATGTTCTTGTTTCTTCTAATCTCCGATACATCTCTACTTCACGACTTGGGCCAAAGGAAGCGGTCGGCTTGTTCGGGTCTTTGCAAATTGCAGCTCAACGTCTTATTTACCGATGAAACAAGCATACCCGCAGAAGCTGTTCCACAACTTGGAAGAACATGTGGTTTGTCACCCATGTACTCCGGCCTGCTAGGTCAAGAGGAAAACACAGGTTCTTGGTCTACGGACAAAATGATTTCTCCCAAACTCATCTTAAGCCAGATACATTCAGGTAGCTTCAAGATCACCTTCGGAAGTGGAAAACCCCGATAGTCAGGTTCCGGGTATGAGCTCGCATTCTTGCGTGCGATATTGCGAAGGTAACGGATATTGGGGGAGACGGACATATATATATGACTTCTACCTCAAAACAAAATGCGTAATTTCACTCGGTAAAGAGCCATTAATCGCTAGGAGATCTGGTCACAAGCTTGTCCTTGTTGTCCCCGGTCGGCGTCTTCGAAGGTGAGTGATAGGGGAAGCGCACGACAGAGACTGAAGAAGGGTTTGTGGGCCTGTGTCACAACTTTGCCTTTCGAACTTCGACCGCTTAAGATGCGAGACCGAAGCGAAACTTCTGGAGGTCAGGGATTGCATTGAACAACAGTCGGGTACTCACCTGAGTGTTACATTCCTGGAATGACATCCTCCATCTGTAGTTTGTCGGCGCCTGCCTATTTCTTACGTTTATCCAGCGCAATTGTGCGAGAATGGTGAGGAAAGAACAATAACGCCCCCGTACTATTTTTCTCTTGGTGGAGCAAGAGGTAGGGACCGCTACTTCGCTGGGTGCGTGCTTGTTTTGCATCCACCCCCTGGAAAGGCATTACGCATCCCTGCGCTGTCCGGCAGCTGGTTTTTTAATTATTTTTTATTTCAACAATTTATTACGCGGTGCGTGGTGGTAGTCCGCGGCGCTAGCAAATACACTAGGCTAAGGGATTCTTAAGGAGAGGACGCCGAGAGGGGTTTTGCCGCCAGGTGATCGGAGGGCTAGTGGACGATGGGGACGTCCATCGGGGGAGTTTGGTGAGTGCAGAATCCAGTAGGGGGCCACGCACTGGCGATGAGGGCGCGAATTCAGAATTGATTCGGGCTCTCGCAGAAAAGGAAAAGGTGAACGCAAAATTCCTTTCGAGCCACACGTTCGGGATGAATCATGAGTGGCGTGAGTGAGATCAGGCACTCAGGCACTTGGGGGATAAGCATAGAATCCTTCTCCGAGGTCACGTGCCCTGTGTCCGGCAGGTGGTGTAGTCCTCCGGTCTAGCCTTCCCCATCTCTTTCGCGCCTCCGTATATCAACGCACATGATTAGACCTTTGTTATAATCAGCTAACCACGTGCGTTCGAGTGTGCGTCAGATCCTCATTACCACGAAAGTAACGGCGTCTCGTCCCAGGACGGCTGGTAGGAATTTGAAAGCCTAGTGCAGGACGAGGTTAGAACCGACACAATGCAGGATTATTAAGGGATTTACGCGTAGGCCAGGATCATACCGGGCTTCAGTTTGTTAGGGATACGAGATAGAAGACGACCCGTGCAGTGGTGGAAGTATCGCAATGGACGGGAGGTTTCTGCCCATAGTGTATAAGATGTAGTTCGTTAAAACACCGTCCAAAAGGATTGACGGTGCTATCGATAACTTGGACAAAATCTCGGCGTAAGCATGGCAAGCGTCCGTACAGCACTACAGAGGTACAGATATCGTGTGTAACTGTGAGTTCGTCTCAAAATGGCACTGACAAATGAGCCCTAAGTCCATTGAATATCAAGTCCGCCTGCAACCCCATGTTCTCGTACAGTCATCATACAATCATCACTCCAAAAATCGTAGCATCATCAATCCGTTAGTCAAGCACCTCATCAGTCGAGTGTAGCTTAGTTCAGAAAGGGAAGCCGCTCTTGATCGTAATCTGGGGAGAAAAGTTCCCAGAATCACCGAACACTAAAATCCTCGTCAACTTCGAAGTAAAACTAACTACCAAGGTGGAGTACTCACGGACTAAACTGTAATCGCTACCTTCAACTACCAGCGGCACCTTAATCTTGATCTTGCCCAGGAGGATATCGAAGTCAGCAGCCAAGATTACTGTAGCAAGAACGAAAGTATATGATGAGTGATCTAGTCGAATCGACGTCCATCGGCATGGATATCACTCACAAGGTGTGGTGAGATCTCCCTTCCTCAACATAATTCTCCCTTTCCGATTGGTGATCTGGGCCGGAGGGTTGGACACATCCCAGACGACAGTGTGCGCCTCTCCACTCCTCCAGACAGTGCCTTGGCGGGGATAAAGGATGGGTGGGACGAAGACGTCACGCTTGTCGAGCTCAGCAACAGGTGCAGCCTGGACAACGAAGAGGCTGAGAAGGGTAAAGATGGTGAGGAAGAAGGTGTAAAGGTTCAAGCTCCTGGTAGTGGTCGTGAACTTCATTTTCGTGCGCTGGGGTCTTCTGTGATACCCTTGTCTCTTAAAAGTCGGTGGCTTAAGTACTCGCTCGTGCGGTGGGACGAGAGAAAGAGTGAAAGGGGTAGAACTGTCGAAGGATGAGGCGATGAGAGGGGGGACGGAACTCGGATGCCACTGGTCCTGGCGAGGGAGGTCTCGGTAACACCGGGATGCGATATTATCGAGAGGCCACTATATTTATATCTGCATGAGATGCCAAGTTACACGTAGTATTGAGTAATGAATAGCAGAAACGAGTATTGCTACTCACAAATAGTCCCCCCGGTATTATTGACACAAGTACACGCCCAATAAAGCGGGAGCGTCAGTCCGTGTGAGAGTGTCGAGCAGTCAAGATATTGCTGCATCCATGCTCCGTAAGATCCTTGGAGATTCGTGGCCTGTACTTGTCGTCGCAGAACCGGGTTGAAATGGCCTGAAATATGTGGGCAGCAAGACATCGCTGCGTCCACGGGGTACACCGATGTAACAGGGGTGTAACACTGAGTGACCCCTTGTGATACCCTCTGGTGGTCACAAGATGATGTGTGCCTCTCACGAATGCATGCATCGAAGGCTGTTGCGGCATATACTAACCCTCTTTTGGTTGGAGAAGTTTGATGGGATATGAGAGGCAGCAAGGCCAAGGAGCGAGAATAGATCGGCGTGCATGACGCATCGAAAGTTCTAAGATGTTCGAGAGCACAAGAGCTGAGAAAGCTTAATGGGCATAGGTGAGCAAACCGAAGCCTTCTGAGACCCCCGCCGTGGCAGAAATACCAACAGCGAGTCTCGGTCAAGCCTTCGGCCGCGCCATGAGTTTGGGATAAGAGGCTGATATGGGTGTGAAACACTTCGCCAGACAATGCTGAAAGGAGATCGTCCCGAGCACTCTTATTCCCTTGCTGGCGTTTAACACTTAGCGGATGGTCTCATATATCCGTACCGTAGCGTTCTACGCGACTGTGCACAACACAGAGTGTCCTACATCCGGCAAGAGTCAAGTTATACATATAGCGTCAATTCAAATATCGATCGTGAAACGGCACAAATCGGCAATTACCGAAATCTTCGATTCAACGCTCCTCAACACTTTCGGCTTTTCTTTGTTTCATGCCTCCAGTCTACTGTGAATCTCATCCGTGTTCAGCACTATCCTAGGCCGCTTTACACCCGAATAGCCTTCTCCATAGCAATCTCAATCACACCTCGCAGACCCAGCTTCATGGTATTGTACTTGTGACTAACCGCGATATTCAGTACTCGCCGAACTCAACGCACGGTCTCATGTTGCCTTCAGCTAATAACGGACACTCAGTGCCAAGTGCAATCCTTCGTTCTTCGGCTTTTCTATTCTGTCTTCCCTGTACTAGAAGTATAGCGTACTCACTGATGGATAGGTTGAACAGAACCAGTGGTAATTCGCCCCGACACCCCCAATAGATTGCACTGAAGATTTCTGATACCGCCCCTTTCGTCACCTCACAGGAATGTGTTCTTCAAGAAATATCGCTTCTCCAGAGAGCCATTTACAGCTTCCTGGCTCACACGAGCAGCCTCCTGAAACATCGTCCTCAACTCCCATATCTCCAAAGAAAAGTTTTCGGGCCGGCTAATGAACACAAGTTGAAGTAGATTCTCCCGTGATGTCTTTGCACGCTGTTGTTCCTGGCAGGCAGGCTCATTGTACCGGCACAGGATTCCGGACCAGGACAGTGAATATTCGACGGCACCAGCGAAATGCCACCTTGACTGGGCCCGGTGCAGCAGAGTTCAGTTCTCTTGATGGCTTATCGCAGCCTTACTCGGGCTGCTGAGGCCTTGACCGGATTAGTATACGTTGTATTTCTCAAACAACGTACAGCTCAGCCGTCATCCCGTCGATCTGACTAGCCGAAGATCCCGATGCGCTGGGGGAGTCGGCACGACGAAATCCTACGCGATTTTCGCCTTCGTCCAAAACGCCAGTTAAGCTCATGGCTGTCGTTTATGAATGTCCCTTGCAAATCGGCGTCCGGATACGGGCACTCAAAACCTAATACTTTCCTTGACGGGCTGTTCCCTCAGCCGAACATGGACGATGACCTCGTCCATATCTGGTTATGTCCCAAGTAACACTGCACACTGGCAAGTTCATGTATGTCGTCCGGAGGCCAAAGGGACAGGTGTTGAGCCCCTAAACTACACCACCTTTTTGACCACTGGGCTCGAAGCTGGCGTTGCGTTGATCAGGCAGCTCCATGAAGCCAGCGGATCTGATGCCTGAAGTTCCCCTAACAGAGCCTCTCGTCTTTTGCGAACTCTTTTCCTGTTCTCTTTTAAAATGAATGACCCCTATATGTTCCTTAGAGCGGAGAATCGTTTCTCTGGTCTTATTAGGCAGATATGGCCCTTCCCTTCCCTTTCCATTGGCATTATTTACTCCTAGTCCGAGCGGCCCAGTTAGAAACGGTGTTGGCCAATGTGAACTGAGCGTCGACGGTACCGACAGAATCAAGAGGCCGAGCTTTTTCCTGGGTTAGTAGGGGTGCGCCGTCTCCATCTCGAATTGGAGGCGGTTATGACCTGTGATGTGGCGTTAATGCATAAATCAATGTTGACTTGGACAATTGATGTCGTGGTCGAAACGATGATTGTCCTCCAATTTGGAGCTCTAGGGTTTGCCACGCCTCAGGGCGATTCTGACTGGAGCAATCTGCAGAGCAGGAATTGTTTGAGATGATGGCAAAGTGCCAACACGAGCCACCCGCCTTGGACCTGATGGGCGATTGGAGGATTTCTGGTTCTCCACTGTTGACATGCTCTTTCAACCTGTTTCCTTTTGTGCGAGGCGCATTCAACACTGTCATCCCAACACCCAACCATAAACGCAACTTGGAAACAACGCATGTGATCATCTGGTTGGGCTCTTGAAGGGATTGGCACTTGCTACCGAAACAACGGCTTCGAACGATAGCCCTCAGACTCCTTGGAATCGCTTTGAGGCGAGGGTTAGGGGAGTCGGGGTTTTGGGTCTTGCGGCACACCCAGCAGGCGGTGTGACCAGATACTAGATGTGTTCCGAGGGGCCTCGATGACCACCATAGACGCCACAAACACGATCACTTGAAATAAGTAATATGTAATGTTATTAATCGTTCAAAGCAGCCTTGGTAAGCGTCGAAGTGTTCGTACGCTCCAATCAACCCTGTTCCATGGCCTTCCGTGACGCTACCCTACGTGACGCAGTGCACAAGGCAGAATTCCAAGAATATTGGAGAACGTTGAAGAATTATGCGGAGGCACACATGCAGCGGTGTTCACTGCTGATGCTCCCGCACGGACTTGTTCCCCCGTGTGTCATATCTTTACTTGTGCTAGTACCACCGAGCGAACTATTCGTGGGTGATAATACCGGTTCTGCTAATATATTACTCAGTCTTGCCTGCGCATACTTGGTGCTTCATATGATTATAAATACATCAACCTATTGATAATACCGCGTTCTCATGTTACTACAGGCCTTGCCTCGCCGGACGCAGTGACATCCGAGTTCATTCCCCCTCTCAAGACTCACTGCCATGCCGTCCGACAACTCTGGCCCTATTCAGTCCCGGCCTTTGTATCCCTACCTCACCGATACGAACGACTATTTAAGCCACTGTACTTTGAACAGATGAGGGCACCACAACCCACAGAACCCACAGCGAGACAAGCATGAAGTTCACGACCACTTTGAATCTCTACGCTTTCTTCCTCACCGTCTTCACTCTTCTTAACGCTTTCGTCGTTCAGGCTGCACCTACTGCTGAACTCGATAAGCGCGATGTCTTCGTTCCACCCATCCTTTACCCTACTCAAGGGACTGTCTGGAACAGTGGAGAAGAGCAAACTGTGGTCTGGGATGTGTCCAATCCCCCTAAGCAAATTACGAACCCAAAGGGGAGGATCATGTTGAGGAAAGGAGACCGCACAACGCCCTGTGAGTACCATTTATGCCGATGAAGCAACGATTGGACTGGATTGCTCATTGCATCTGTTTTCGTTTCTACTAGTAATTTTGGCAGCGGACTTTGATATCCTCCTTGGCAAGATCACCATCCAGGTTCCGCTGGTGGTTGATGGCGATGATTACAGTTTAGTCTGTGAGTACCTCACCTTGATAATTAATATTGCTTGAGGGCTAACAGGGGTATCAGTATTCGGCGATTCAGGGAACTTCTCTCCCGAGTTTACGATCAAGAGTGGCTTCCCTTTCTGATAGAGGGGGTGCGACCAACGAATTCATGATGATGCGATTTTCGGACCGATGTTTGTACTACAATGACCGTACATGGACTTGATATATGATCTGTACTTCTGTGGCCATGAACACTTGTTGTATTTACCCCAGGATCTAGTTTAGTATTTCTATGATACAATTGGCTCCCTGGGCAAGTACTACAACGCGATCGTCTTTGGCCGGTTTGGAGATCGATTCTACAGCAAGAGAATAAGTAGGGCAGCCCACCTCTTGAGCCCTATAAACAGCCCTAGCGCGGCGTTCTCGTAGATTTTTGCAATCTATACACAGTGATGAGGCACTATGATCAGGGAGACGGCTCTACCTGTGGTATGCTCGAGTATACTCAATAACTAATGAATGGTCAACGATTGCCCCCTCGTATGTCTTCCGGATGTCAAGACGGTCAGGTGCCGAGCTTATGTGCCAGACCTATTTTTACCCTTGTCCTCCAAGTTAATCACGTTATGTTGACTGGACAATTTCATTCAGTCCGTAGAGTTTGTCACTGGAGGTTCTGGATTAGCGTAGCAACTGAACAAACCCAGTCCTTTTTGTCATTGACACGGGTACTCATTTTATCGTCCTCTAAGAACTGAACTGGGTTTAGCGGTTACTCCATATCCATTGAATAGTGGTATACAACATATGCAATGAAGAGACCGAGGATAGGAGGTATTCGTACAGGCACTACACTTCGAATAGCATCATCGTAATCGAAAGAAAAACTTTTCAAAGCACTTGAAATATTTTTACAAACCCTTTTACATGATTAAACACCAGCGTTTGCTTTCTTCGGCTTCGCGCCGACGTGCTTCTTCCTTATCTCTCTTTATAGCTTCCTCCACCAATCTCTCCACACGTATCTGTTCCTGTCGTCTCGCTTCCTCCATGACTCGAAACCTCATTCCCCATATGAATTCCCTCTCTTTCTCCCTGAGCTGCCACTCTGCTTCCTCCGCCTCCTGCTGCCTACGAATCTCCTGCAATTGCTCCTGTCTCTCCGATTCCGCTTGACCTATTCGTGAGTCCGTCGCAATGGATGGAACTGATGTATCAAAGGCTCTATGGTGCGCAGAAACAGCTGGAACCGTGGAAGGAGAGGAATAAAAAGGTGAGAGGGGCGCATGATTCCTACGTCCTCTGTCGCTAATAGGCCACGTGCTCTGCTCTTCAGTGGCCGTCACTCTACTCACAGTTTGTACGGCGTCTGGGACCTGACTCCGAGGCTGTGAGTGATGTTCCTGATTAGCCTTCGGCTCTGGGTTCGTTTGGTGTTCACCCTGGGCTTCAGATGCAGGAACGTCCGCCTCAAAGGCTTCTGTGCAAGCGCGACAAAAGTAGATTCTACATCCACAAGCCATAGTCTTGGGACCTTTGATCTTTTCGCCACACTTATGACAAGAGTCGACGCCGTGATCCGCTGCACAAGCCTCCGACGGACGTTCTTGCTCTCCCGAGTTTTTCTGAGCCTGTTTCCCCGCACAAGTCACTCCAGGGTGAATCTCGCCATGACATGCTGTACAAAATTCGGAGAAGCATGAAGGACACTCGAATTCGTGTGGTAGAGTCGTGACACGGTAAACCTGAGAGCAGTATGGTGTGTTGCAGTACTTGAATGTCCCGGGGTTTTCGTCAATATATGATGTGAGCGCAGCTTTCATCAATTGCTCAAAACGCTGGGGAGGTAGGAACTTCTTGATCAGGGGTATCGAGAGAGGTTCATTGCAGGTGAAATCGTCGCCTATACATTTCAACGGGAAGTCGTGACTGTCGAAATTCGAAAGAATATAACGGCGAAGGCAAGATGAGCAATAGATATGCTCGCAGCTGATCTCTATTGGCTGTGAGGCGACGTTGTAGCAGATTGGGCATAGGGTATCATCGGAGGCGGCGGGCTGTGCAACCTTGCGCTCTGTGTATGCATCTATAAGTTGCTCAAGGTGATGTTCGGCTTCTTCCGGATCCGCTCCATGGAGTACGATTCGGCAGGATTCCACATCAAGAGCGACATTCTTCTCGCCAAGAAGTCCCTTCAACTTCGCCAGCCCTCCTCGGATGAAGAAACCTAACGCCTGGCGCTGGAGTGGAATGGTCCACTGCTCCGCTGAGAGACATTCAACTTCCTCTAGGAGGAGGGATTTGGCAGCTTCGATCGCCTCGATCCCGCCAGATACCGAAACGCAATCATGCCTCCGGTCAATACGAGCGTAAACGCCAGTAGTTTCGTACAGATAGTTGAAGAACTCCTGGCCTCCAGCTGACCTGAGCATAGGGTGCCAGTAGGTACTATCAAGCCTCTGTCCTGCAGCCATACTCTCAACGCGAACCTTCAGCGTACCCACTGCCTTCTTGTTGTGACCAGATAAACTAATGATGACTTTTGGCAGACCGGCTTGATCGACGATCCTCGTCTTGGCAGTAGCCTCCTTATCCTCTCCGCTGCATAGCTCGGTCCATTGGCTCTTTTGTGCATTATATTGTTTTTCGTCAAGAGTGAGAGTAAAATAGTATGGATCAAGGAGAGAGAGTCGCAAAGGCGGGAAATTGTGTTTTAGAACCTTGCCTTCCAAACTGTCATGCGCAGACTTCGCCCCCTCCCAAGAATCAAAAACGGCTTCAGCAGAAGCGCTGTTGGATTGGGAAGAGTTCTTGAGGGAGAACGTATGAAGAGTGGAATTGGGTAAACTGCAGAGATGAGCGGTCAGCTCATTGAAAACGTCATCCGATGTATATGTCGAGTCATCGATATGGGCTTCAACGTTCTGAGTGCCGGTAAAGGTACGGATCTCTGCCACAGTAGTTCCAGGAGGTATTCCCGAAATCTTGACTATCCAATCATCGAGATTATAGCCTCTCTCGTATCGTGCTTTAATCCGCTGACCATTCAAGACACGGCCGTCAAGGCCCCTCGCCCTTTGTGACACCCTCCATTCGCCGAGACGAGGGTAGCGAGCCACCATTGTAAGGGATGGCACAGGCCAGGAGATACTGAGGCAATATGAATTGCGACTTGAAGATACCATCGTGTAGCCTTCAGCAGGCCGCTCGCGGATGACGACTGAGAGGCTTTCACCACCCAATTCCATGCCGTCTAAATCAAGTGCGACAGCCTCCATATCTTCCGCCTTGCCCAAGACAGTTGCCTGTTGGCGGCCGTCTACGCTCTCCATTTCCAGAACAGCGATTTCCTGCTCATCGACTCCTTGTTGGGTAAAGAGTCCAATGACTTCGGGTTCCCTCGCATTCATAGGAAGGTTCTTTATCAGGAGTTCGGAAGCTTCGAATCCACACGTAATGTGTTGGATCGCTAACCCTGCTCCAAACTTGACGATGGAGTTGAGAATGACTTGCTGGATGGTCACGGCGGCCTCCTTGGCCCATTGCTGTTCCTGTTTTCGGCGTTGAGCTGTCCTCTCCTTCTCCTTCGCTTCTTCTCTCTCCTTGATCGATTGCCTCTCGCGACGAGCGATGGAAGCTGCGTACTCTTTGGCTAGGCGTATTGCTTCCTCTTGCTCTTTACGTACAGCCTCTTCCTGTTCTCGTGCCAGGCGAGCTGCTTTCTCCCGTTCTATGCGAGCAACTTCTTGTTTCCTCTCCAGTCGGAGAGCCTCTACGTGTTCCTTCGGATTTGCGACTGTGACAGGAGGGAGGGAAATGGAAGGTGCAGCTTTTCCCCCGTCTTCCTTGCGTTGGCACTTCTCGCCTCCGGTTTGGGTGATTTGAGTAGAGGCGGTGTAGGTCAATGGGGACGCGACGTCGTTCGTCATAGGGCCAGGGTTTAGTCCAAGGTAGGTGGAGGATGTGCTACCTTCGTCTCGGATTGAAGGTGGTATGGCCTGCAGCGTGGCGTCAATGAGCAAGATGATGACTAGACATTGGCAACAGATAATCGAACATACCTTGACTTCATGTCGGAAACGACATCTATCCCCCCATTTGCAGCTCCTGGATTGCCATAGACGACAAGGTTTGATAGATCTCGTGATAACCCTGATGGAAGAGTTGACAGTTTGTGGAGTAGTAACCTTTTGGGATGTTGTCGACCTAGCGCTAAAGGACGAGTTAGTCAAGAGGCTTATTGGTATCCAAAATGACACGCACGACGTAGTAGACGATTGGAGGAATTCGAGTTCTCTGCCACTGCCATTTTCATTCCCCGTTGCATAGAGTGCCTTCAACGCTGTCAACCAACCGCAAATCCAACTTTAGAATAACACGTATGCTCACTTGGTTGGGTTTGACCTCGTGGAGGAATGTACGATCGGCACCAGATTGACAAGCTTCTCCGAAATTGCTCTCGGAGAACCCGAGAACCATCGTTGCTTAAGAGGAGGTCTAAAGTGGGAGGATCACAGCATACCTAACAAATACATGTGACTAAATGGTGGTGTGATAAGACAACCCGTTAGCACTATGTAAACTCCGAACAACAAGGGTCACCACGACATAGCAAGAGACAATAGCTATCAACAACGACCAAAGTAAAACTAGGCGTGACGGGCCTCCAATGGCCCGTTCAAAGGCGGATGGATAGATTACATATTGCACTTGAAGCGAAGTTGTTGTGAGCAACAATGGACTTGTAGTAGAGATTGCTTTTCGTGCAAATCTAAACTACAAGACTGAGAATTGCGCCCGGCGCAAGCCAAGAGACGCGCATGGGTCCAGCCGGCCATATACAGCACTACGTAAATCAACAGCGACGATTGATATGCAAGATTTCTTTTCGCAACTCCTCTTGTATTATGGACAAAGCCTCCCTTAAATTTGCATCCTTTCTCGTCTTCAGTTACATCATTCCCTGCAGGAGGCCCTTATACTCTCATATACCAAGCTGCGACTTTGTTTAACTCATTTCTGTGACACCCGCTGTACCCCCTGCCTTGTACAGAACTACGGACCTCTATGAAACTTCAAGAATAGATGATACAGGTGCAACAAGTATCTACTGTCAACAATTCCACACAGATTTATCCTTCCGCTCTGTCGCACATACACGCCTGTGTCAATAATATGGACCGAACACCTCACGAGCATTAAGACTCGTTCTGCTCCTCATCCACTTAGTACTGGCAACGCATACCTAGCGCTTTATGCAGACAGGAAAACTTTAACATCGCATTCTCGCGTTACGCTACGCCTGTCTCGCCGGACGCAGTCACCCGAGTTTCAGTTCCTCAGTTCCTCATTCTCAGAAACTCTCCCCCTGTCCAGTCTTGGCTCTTGTCTCATTTACCTCACCGGCGCGAGCGACTATTTAAAATGTTATACATTCAAAGGATGGAAGTACCACAACCCGTAAAACCCGCGGCGAGACAAATATGAGGTTCACGGCCGCCACAAAGAATTCGAACCTGTACACCTTCTTCCTCACCATCTTCACTCTTCTCAGTGTCCTCATCGTCCACGCTGCACCTATCGCTGAACCCGACAGACGCGACGTCTTCGTCCCACTCATCCTTTGCCCCACTCAAAGGACTGTCTAAAACGGTGGAGAGGAGCAAACTGTGGTCTGGGATGTGTCCAATCCCCTGCACAGATTACGAACCCAAAGGGGAGGATTATGCTGAGGAAAGGGGACCTCACGACACCTTTTGAGTGGCGTTCATGCCAATGTACTCCGATTGGACTGGATTACTCATCGTCTATTTTCAAATCTATCAGCGATTTTAGCCGCGGACTTCGATATCCTCCTTGGCAAGATCACCGTCAAGGTTCCGCTGGTAGCTGAAGACGCTGATTACTGTTTAGTCTGTGAGTACCACTTCTTAATGGTTAGTATTGCTTGAGAGCTAACGAGGATATCAGTGTTCCGTGATTCAGGGAACTTCTCTCCCTAGTTTACAATCCAGAATGGCTTCTCTTTCTGAAAACGGAGCACTGATTTTCGAATTGATGGTTTCACAGTGATTGTGCATGGATTTAATGCTCCACGAATTTGTGGACTGTTCTGTTAGTGTCATTCCAAGCCGAGGCTTCCAATCGTACGAACAACGTACATCTGTAGCTATAACATTTACCATACTTACGCCAAGACTTCGTTTAAAATTTCGATAATACGATTGACCTCCTGTACAGTGTTGTAGTGAACCAGGGAAATACGGACAACGCCATCGTCTGTATCCAGCTTGGGGCTCAGGTCGTCGACCAGAGTATAAGCGTAGAAATGCCCGTATCGAATACCGATCTATAATCGGTAGCCATCATCAGTGAGTGAACAGGAGCTGGACTTCAGATGAATACTCACACCACCCTTCTGATCGAATATCTTAACGACATCTTTGCTCTTAATTGCTCTGTCACCGACAACGACAAAGCTGATCGTGGGAGCCCTGGAGGGGCCAGGCGATTCATCACCAACAACTCGGACACCCCGAGCCCATTGCTTCGGACCAGTGAGATATTTCAGCAGCGGCTCTACCAATGTCTGTTCATGTTGTGCTATGGCGTCCCAGGTGGCTTGCAGATCTTTAGCGGGCGTGAGCGAGAGGAGGTAAGGTATGACTCCTGTCGTCGCATAGACAAGTTCATAGCCCGGTCCGCCTGGTTGGAGTTTGTATGAAGTGTGATCGACTTTGAGGAAATGATGAACGATAGGAGTGATTGAGTTCTGGAGTACGGAGGAACGGACGTAGAGAGCGGATATGTGTGGTCCATACACCTTCAAAGGATGAGGACGTCAGGTTTTATCCCAATGAAAAAGCGCGAAGGGATAGGAAGAACCTTGTAGTAAGAGAAGACGCAAAAGTCGACGTCCCAGTCTTGTACGTCAATCCGACGATGAGGGGCATATGCAACGCAATCGATGGAGATCTCCACTTTCTTCACACCCTTCGCTCGTGCTCCAGAGCGGATGGATTGAACAACCTGTTTAACTGGTACGATGGTCCCGAGAATATTGGAGCAGGCCGTGAAGGCGACGATGCGAGTTTTGCTAGAGATCAAGGGGAGAAGATCGTCGATTTGTAAACTGACGGAGTAAGGGTTTTCGGGGTTGAGAGGTCTTGGGTTCCAGACTCTGATAACAGCGTTGCGGCGTTTAGCAAGCTTCTTCCAGGGTCCCGCGTTCGCTACACAACATTAACACCCTTGAATGAACCCGCTAAGAAACCAAGGACTGACCTTCGTGCTCGCCAGTAATAATAAATTCATCCCCAGGGTGGATATCGTTTTCCAATCCCCTCGTCAAATTCTCGAGATTCAGAGTCGAGCTACTGCCAAAGACAATCTCGTCCGGAGATTGTGCATTGAACAATTTCACAGCCTCGGTTGGACCCTCAATCATAACACGTCTTGTAGCCTCAACGGAGACAGAGTAGTCTGCACCGAGCTGGACGTTGGTGTTGACGAGATAGTCATAGATCCTGTCTATAACTTCTTTGGCAGCTTGGGAGCCTCCTGCGTTATCGGCGAATATGTATCCCGAGTCGAGAGAAGGAAAATGAGATCGTGCGCTTATCACGTCGAATCCACTGGAAGTCATTCTTGGGGTAAGAGTGAGTAGGAGAGGAAGGACCTAGAGGTCTCCGAGGCTTTGTATGTCATGGGGTGCCTGTTGTGGATGTGTAATACACGATCCTCTGGTACACAAGGGATTTCACAGGATGGGGTTCGTCCACATGCATAAGATCACAGGGTCGTCGCCGTCTGCACACCCCAGGGACACGAATAGTTGGAGTGCACGTGATCTTATGAGAAGATGATCTGGCTCCTCGGACATTGCAAATCTTCAAAGCTTCACCAATGTCATCGATATACTAACCTGAGCATGGGAGATCTCATCAGACGCGAAAAAAAAATTGGATTCACTAATTTTAATCAATAAAATGCAATTTATGCGAGCCATTCTTCTAAATGTTATCATTTAAACATAGTCTAAAGCATTAGGTGACTGATGGAAATAGGATAAAGAGCCTTTGAGTAACATCTCACATCCTCATGACCTACAACGACACCGATTCACAGCAGCCCTCAGCGACCAGATCAACTCCTCTAAATCTTCAATGTCCGGCGCGTCCGGATGATACCGGAATGTGTCGAGTTCCGGGAATAAGATAGTAGATTCTGCGCGAGGATGACCTCCTCTCGGAGGTTAACAGGGAAGTTCTTTGGTATGTAAATTCCGAGCTTGTTCACGGGTGAGCAACTACGTGCCATGGAAATGGATGGGGATAATGGAGTTACGAGAAAATTGAAGTCCCACCCAAGGGCAATTTTTTTTCGAGATGAGCATGTTGGGCAAGGGAGATGAGTAGGGTGGCGTCAAAGACGGGTTGGTCTTTTTCAATCCATAATGTCTCCAGGCGCTGCCATGCCTTGACCAGGGTGAGGATGTCAGTCGTTGTGAAGTTATGCCGAGTCCCCGAAATGTTAAATGTCGTTATAGGCTTGGGGAGGAGCGCAGCAATGTCTTGGAACGATAAAACGGGCCCCTCCTCGGAAGACCAGAACTTGAGTGAAAAACAGCGGATATTGGGGAAGTTCGATGCCGCGCGCTCGCAAATGGTTTTCCACGAAAACTCACCCTCGTCGCGAATGCACAGCGATAGTGACTGGAGTGATGGGGATATAATCCCACTCAGGAGGAAGTCGTGTAATTCTTCAGGTTCTCCAGTTATGGTCAGATTTTGGGGTGAGGAATGGTGGATGGCACGAAGGGGCAAGGGGTCTGTCGAGGGGAAGAACCTCAGATCAAAGTCGAGTGTTCGTAGTGAAGTGAGGGGTTCCGGAGGTTCAGGGAATTTGACAGAACTCTCGCGTCGTACGGCCTCGTCCGGGTGTACTATGTACAAATTGCGCAAGGTCTTGAAGGACTTGATGGTAAAGGGGAGATCAGGTGAGGTGGTCCCACAATAACTGAGTGTCTCTAACTTGCACTCGCGAGATTTGAGAAGATGGAGGATCACAGGAAATGCTCCAATGTTCATCGAGCTGCTTGTTGTTGTGAGGCTATCGAAGGACGGTGAAAGGACGGCTATAAGGTTGGTAACAAACTGGACAGACACACCCATATCTCCCCAGTCTATTACTAAATCCTGAAGATTAGGTAGGAGCGGGAAATGGGGCATAAGCACCCCGTTAATATGGTCCAGAGCGTAGACTCCATTTCGTCTGTACCATCCAGATGAAGACAACGTATGCGGGCTAGATAGTTATGCGCACGGGAACGCGCGTTGTCATCGAGGGGTCTTCGCAGCTCCTATAACACTAACTGGCTGGAGTATAAGAAAGGGAATGAAACTGAAGTAACCCAGTAACCCCCTCCCTCGTGATCCTCAATGAATCCCAGAAAGGCGGAATCTTCTGATGAAGACGCACAAGAGTTAACCACGGGCCGCAAAGAGTCTATGGCATTCCATAGCGCGTTTAAAGCCATATCTGTTAGGGAACTCGAGGTGAGAGCAACGGCGAGAAGGATCTCCCTTTTCTCGTCAACTTCAGTGGCGTCGTCATCCAGGTTGTACTTGAGGTAGTCCAGAATTTCCCGCCAAATGTCGACGAGTGCCTGTGTGAGGGGCATATCTGGGCGGGCCTAGGATTAAGTTAGCAGGGACACATCGCGACCTGAAATTCAGGTACAATTGATAGTCACGTGGAGGTTGCCGGATTTTTGCAATGGAACCAAGCTTGGTCGGAATCCTCGAATCTGCAAGCGCTCCATTCTCTCTTGCTCAAGCTGGCGTTGCTGAAACATCTGTTGTTCTGTTCAGCACGCGTTTGCTCTCGTTTCTCGCGACCATACTCTGCAGGACGACCTCTGCTCAAGGACATGCAAAATTGGTCGACCACCGTCGTCACTCCCCTCTCATATGACACGGAACCCACCATCCTTGTCACCTTTGACAATGCAAAGTACATATTCAACGTTGGCGAAAATACAAATAGGGCGTTCTCTCAAAGTAGAAAAAACTGGAAACGAATGAGGGGTGTTTTCCTCACCCAGGTCACGACTCAAAGAGCAAGCGGGCTCGGAGGCAAGTTACCCTGGCTTTCAACGTTACCTTACTTCATCTAAAATTGTTAGGCATTCTCATGACCTTTGCGGACGGTGCTATCGACAAGCTTGACGTTGTTGGACCTCCTGGATTGTGTCACTATCTTGCATCCATGCGAACGTGCCTCTACAGGTCAAACTTTATTCCCTCTTCACAAAACGGAGTCTAATTAGTAATAGGAAGCAGTTAGATGTCTCAACGACGGAGTGTCTGCCAGACCACCATGCCCCACATCCAGATGTTGCCTATACGGACGCTAACATCACCGTCTACTCATTCTTCATTTCGCAATCCGTACCACTTCCTACTCGGGAGGATTCTGTTAAGTATCCAGTGGAAATGGGTCAGAAACGAAAGAGAATTGATACCCCGGATGAGCCCTCCAAAATACCGAAACTTGAAGCCCAACAGGCCGCTTCAGGACTCAGTCCAAATGAGCATAGAGAGGAAGCGTTACAACATATGTTCAAGCCAAAACAGTCTTCAGAAAGCTCTGTGCGTAAAGCCCATCCCTTAGCCCTCGAGTTATATGCTTATTTGCTTCAGCTAGAACCTTCAAAAGAGGGTGAGCCACCAGTCGTAGACGAATACCAGCGGAAGAAGTTACCTCCTTGGTTTTACAAGCAACTTCCTTCGTTTTCCTTTCCACCCGCTTTTCCACAGCCGTCCACCCTTGCATATGTTGTCGTTGGTCCACGCATCCGTGGGCGAATCGATGGCAAGAAGCTTAACGATCTCAAGGTCCCATTCAATGCTCTACGAGGGAAACTCACGCGTGGCGAGACTATCCAGTTTGAAGTGAATGGCCCTAATGGATCAGAAACGAGAACCGTTCGCCCGGAAGATTGCATGAGCAAAAGTGATCCTCCAGCAGTGGTAATCATACTTGATGTTCCTTTCGTCGATATGATTCCCTCTGTCATCCATTCCTTCAACACGGCCTACAAGTCTTTCCGGTCATCAGATCCTGATGATATGGAAAAACACACTGTCCGGGTGGTATATCATCTCCTTGGTTCTGGAGTTCTGGAGGATGAACGGTATCTGGAATTCATGAGGGGATTCCCTAAAACTGCAGAGGTGCTGTTCAAGTTAATATGCGTGATTTTGGTTTTCTAATGGGAACCCCAGCATGTTGTATCCTCCCTGGAACACAGTCCGAATCCGGTCACTTTTACCAGTCATGGCTTCAATCAGTATCGGCTGTCCCAACTTGACCCTGAGGCATTCCCTCTCCCCAAGTTCAAGACTTCACCAACGAAACCTTTGACAGGTATGTTTTCTCGTGCGTGAGTCCTCAAGAGCAGCACTAATGTGGTTGCAAGACGTCTCTCCCTTAGCCGAAAATACTCATGTCATGTCTGCAAATCTCAGTATCCCCCTCCGGCCTCCTGGTCCGCCAAAGCTGGATCCATCCGTACTAGATGATCGTTTCCATCCTGCTTTCACCCGACCCCAGCCTTTGCCAGATGCTACAGTCGCGGCATTCGAGAAAGCAAAAGAGGCCGTTTCTCGACATCCTGTAACCACAGGACACCGGCCATCAGGGGTCAAGGTGCTGGCATTGGGGACAGGTAGCGCTGTGCCGAATAAGTATCGGAATGGTAAGAATGTCGTTATCTCAATCTCTGTTGGTGGATTTTCTGATTGTAGACTTCCCAGTTTTGTCAACACTGATTCAGACATCGAGTGGGAATATCTTGTTGGATGCTGGAGAGGGTACGATGGGTCAATTGACTCGGCGTTTCGGGAGAGGCTCTGAGGAGGATGTCAACCATGTCTTGGCAAATCTTAAGTGCATATTTATTAGCCATGTGCATGCGGATCATCATATGGGCTTGGCAAAATTGTTGAGACAACGAAGGCTTGTAAGTTTTACGACTCGGAAATGTTCTTCGCTGTCTAAACACCTTTCATCAGCTCCCGGAACCGCCGAAGCATCCGCTATACGTCGTTTCAATACGAACCGTCCACCTGTACCTCAAAGAGTACCATGACCTAGAAGACATCGGTTTGTGTGATGATCCCAAAGAAAACGGCGTCATTCAGATTATGAGTGAAGCCCTGAATTATAAATATGATGAGTATCAGAAGACGGGGATGTGGGGTATTGGTGGAGATGAGCCTTGGTTAGATTTACATCTGTGGGTGGTTTCTTCGGCGTTTTAACATGGGGAATTGAAGGTTATCTTGGTAGGTCGAGAAAGAACGCCAAGGACATGTGTCGCAATCTGGATTTGGAAACATTCAAAACGATCGATGTTAGGCACCGCACGAAGGCCTTTGGTGTGTATTTCAAGCATAAGAATGATTGGAGTATCGCGTACGCTCTTGGTTCAACTTCCGAGGTTGAAAGCACGTCTCAAATTTCTTTCAGGTTTTCTGGAGACACGATGCCGACTCAAAACCTCGTCAGAGCGGCTTCCGGCGCCACGCTTCTCATCCATGAGGCATCGATGGGAGATGACCAGGAAGAGCTCGCTCGAACAAAAGCCCATAGTACAGTCGGACAGGCAATTCAAATCGCCAGAGAGTGCGTCTCCACCTTCAGTGATTTGAACGCCAAAAAGTTTAACGCCGCTCACCGCATACAGCATGAACGCTAAGAACGTCCTCCTCACTCATTTCTCTGCACGTTACCCCAAAATGCCGCCCTCGGTGATCGCCTCACCGGAAGAAAATACGTCTGAGCGAAAGGATCCTCTCGTCACCCTCGCTTTCGACCTTGCAGAAATGGATTTAGATAACATGTGGAAAATGAACTTATACCTCCCCGCCGTTGAGCAATGTTTCAAAGATTCGTCGGAAGAGGGGGATGAAGATCTACACGAGGTGATGGAGGGGTCACTTAATGGATGAAAACCCCTTTCGGTTGCAACGGACGCGTGCATCTAATTAGGTGAGCGACGGATATACAAAGTGGACTGGATGGCTCATCGTAATTATTGCAGCGTACTTATTTTCCTGGTAATTTCCAGTAATATTATACATAGATGGACGGCTGAGAAAAAATCTTGAAATAAACCCGACCTCAAACTCGGTGCTCAGGTGTTGGGCACCAATGGAAACGCTTGGTTGGAGGTTGTTGACCAAATCAAGGAGTAGCTAGAAAGATCCTCTGGTTGTCAGTCCATGGTTCGAGAATTATCCGGGTATTGTGACGTAGAGAAGAGATGATGCGGCGTATTCTTGTCCGCAGCATCACGTCCCAGCATGACCCGTAGGAACCTTGACCAAAGACCCCAACAAGAGGCCAACGTGGCCTTCCCGCAAAAAAAATAGGTACTTCTCTTGGCTTCCTGTCACAATACCTGGTGTTCATACGCGGCCTTCCGGCCGGTACTTCGTTTTTCTCTTTGGACACTGGCCCTCCTCGATTATTAGAGACCCGTGCCACATGTATAATAACAGTCTCCCACTCTCACCAAAAATCCTTGGGAGATACCATTGGAGAACAACCGATATGAGTGTTTCTTCCTAATTTTATGGATTATCTTCAGGACTAGGCTTCAAGCTTCAAGCTTCAAGCTTCAGCGCCCTCCAGACTCTTTCCACGGAGATTGATGGAAGCTCATGTTTCCCAGGCTGCGCGTCTCATCTGCGGTCAGTGAGAACCTGGTGAGAACCCGCAAGTGCTGGCAATTGATGAGTGTCCCGGGTCCAGTATCCACTTATCACTGACTATATAAGCAGGCAGATGACATTCACTTTCGTTATCAGCTTTGCTTACGACCAGCATGCCACCACGCACAGCCCCTAGCAGAGGTACTGGCCCTCCACATCGCGGACGTGGTAGGGGTGGTAGTGACACCAGTAGCAGAGGTGGACGGGGTGGTAGTGAGTCCGGTAGCAGGGGTGGACGAGGTGGCAGTGATTTCGGTAGCAGGGGTGGACGAGGTGGCAGTGATTTCGGTAGCAGAGGGCGGGGCGGCAGTGATTTCGGTAGCAGAGGGCGGGGCGGCAGTGAGTCAGGTAGTAGTAGAGGTGGTGGGCGAGGACGAGGTGGGCGGGGAGGCGGACGTGGAGGGGCAGCCCCTTTTCCACCGTCCGCCCCTGCTCAGGTCTCTACGGCCCCCGCAACTACCGATGGTCGAACTAGCATTGCGAGTAAGTATCGCGTCATAATAGTATCAAGTTCTTGTTTATATGTGCGCTCATTGTGGTTAAGACCACGTTCGTTCGGTGATCGTGAAGCGCCCTGGTTACGGGACGTCGGGGAGGACCTTGACTGTCAGCGTCAATGCGTACCAGATTAACATTCCGGAGGATACTATCAGGCATTACGATGGTATGTCACTTGTTATCAGCTACTGACCACTCCTGATCCTCTTTGTATAGTTAGTGAGTACTGATGGTGAATGCGTCGAACGCCATGTCTCATTGAACATTTTCCCCAATTATAAGCAATTACGCCTGAAAGCGATTCCGTCGCGTTCAATATCAAGGTTATCAACCATCTGCAAACCGTGGTCGATCCAAACACCTTCACGCCTCTTGCCGTCTATGACGGTCGCAAGAACATGTTCGCTGCCCGAGATCTGCCACTAGGTCCATCCAATTCTGCCAGCGTGCGTAGTGGAATCAACATCTTTATTTCTCCTTGTAATCAAGTTCACTCCTGCATCCCAGTATTCTTTCAGTCTGCAGCCGCCGAATCCTAACGCACGTAAACCGCCTAAGGTTTACGACGTCACGATTAACAAGGTAGCTACCCTAAACCCTCAGTAAGGACCTGACACACTCTCAGCCTGTACCGCTTCTCTGATTCATTGTTTCCATGTTTCAAGACTTCTGCATGATTTTTTGGCCGGCCGTCAAAGCGCCGATAATGCTATCATCACCACCATCCAGGTATGACGTCCCTCAGCATGCCAGACGACCGAAAGCTGACGCAAAAGTTTAGTCCCTTAATGTAGCTATACGCATGGACGTTATCTTCCAGTATCCGACGAATTCAAAATCTTTCTTTGTGCCCTCGGAAACAAGGGATATTGGTGGTGGTGTAGAACTTTGGAGAGGTTATTTCCAATCGGTTCGTCCTGCGGCGAACCGGATGCTCATCAATGTCGATATCACGACAGCGATGATGTATAAATCCGGTCCACTGCTAGATGTATGCTTGAGCTTCTTTGAAGCGCGGGATCCACGCCTACTTGCTCCCAGGCATGGATTCACGCCAAGGAAGATCAGAGCGCTTGCTAACTTTCTCCAAAATCTTTCGGTCAAGACTGTCCATAACAACAGGAATCGAACGATCAAGGGTGTAAGCAAGGCCGGCGCTCGCGACTTGACGTTTGACTTCAACGGTCGGACGATGGATGTGGCCACCTATTTCCGCGTTGAAGCCAACAGGACTCTTCAATGGCCTGATGTGGTTTGTGTTGAGGTGAGTTCCCCTCCATCACGTCTTGCCTTGTTCTCAACTTGTTCTTTTGTATTTTTATGCCTTTAGACTGAAACCGGAGCATTAATTCCCTTGGAACTCTGCGTAGTCCCGCCAGGGAAGCTCATGAAGAAGGAACTCTTCCAAGATAAGACTAGGGAAATGGTCGAGTTCTCGAGAATGAGGCCAGCCGACCGATTCCGTGACATACGCAAAGGCCTTGATGTAATTCTTTTCTCTTGACCTTGAACTGGTGTGTTTTACTAAGAATCTCACTTTTCAGCTACTCTCTTTCGACCGGTCTCCGATCGTCCAACAATTCGGTATTGAACTCGTATCGTCCGAACCGCTCGCCATTCCTGCGCGAGTACTCCCAACTCCGCCACTAAACTATCATGCGGAGAGCAGGGAAAAGACCGTGGTTAGTTGTTCATAACACCATCTCGTCCGTTTAGTCTTCTCACTAATGCGATTTGCAGCGCCCCAGTAATGGGAGTTGGAATATGTGAGCCTTGGTGCATATAGGCTGGTTGCCCTTCGCTGACTTTCATTCAGGGTTGACAAGAAGTTTTACCGACCAGCCACGATTCGCAAATGGGCTGTGATCATATATGAGTCTCAGCAACGCTTCAACAATATGGCTGTGGAGCGTGTCGTGAATGATCTAGTCCGCGGGGCACGCGCAAGGGGTACGGTCGGCTTCCCACAGAGAAATGCCTGCTAACGCCTGCATAAGGGATGACGGTCATGATGGAACGACCCACTATCAAGTGGTGCAATGGCCAGGGGAATATCCCCCAGGTTAGTCAACGACGTTCTGGTGTTCATCCAATGACATGAGACTGGTTACAGCAATTCATGCAAGTCGGTCAAGAATGCCTGGCTCAGGCTCCTGAAGCTGGCAAAGAAGGCCCTGGATTATTCGTCGTCATCCTCCCCAACGTTGCTGGCGATGTATACACGGCCACCAAACAGTAAGTTCTTTCTCATCCAGGTGTTTGAATCAACACACTCAAGGATGATACTCTAGCTTTGGTGATATTACGGTTCGTTCATTCTCGTTTTAAGCCGTCATACCTTTACACTTCAGTCATTCGAGTGCAGAAGGGCGTTCCAACGCAATGCATGCAAGCGTCAAAGTGCGTCAGAGCAAACGATCAGTACTGGAACAATATCTTGTTGAAGTTTGTTTCCCCTCGCTCAACTACCTCTCGGCTGCTCAGCACTCATTGATGCTCCTCAGGATCAATCCCAAACTTGGTGGAATTAACTCAATCCTCGATCCTGCTGACCGAGGGGCGGACTTCCTCCGCGAGCCAACTATCATCTTCGGTACGAACTACGGTTTCTTTTCACTTGTCCAATTTCTGTTCACGCTGTAAAGGGGCCGATGTTATGCACCCTCCCCCCCATGCTACGGGGATTCCATCGTATGCTTCTCTTATCGGAAGCGTTGACTCACACGCAGTCAAGTATGTCGCGGAAACCCGCGCACAAGAGGGTAGAAAGGAGGAAATTCTTGACCTCCGCGAGATGTGCCTCGTGAGACTTTGAATCTACTTCGACTTTCTTCAGATCGGCTCAAAGACCAAACGCAGCGCATATTTAACAAATATAAGGGATATCAGGCCGCAGTTGAGAAGAGGGACGCTCGCACGGCTAGTCCGAAGCGCCTACTCTTCTTCCGAGGTGATTTTTACTCTCAGCACCTAGATATTTCTCGCCTGACTGATGTTCTGCCGGCAGATGGCGTTTCTGAGGGGGAGTTTGAGACCGTCCGTGACAACGGTGGGCTTATTTCCTGTCTTTGAGTATCGAAATTTCCTCTAAGCTCTTAATCATTATAGAACTCAAAGCAATTAAAGGTATGCGACTATGGAATAAATATCATCCTATCAGGCTGATTTTTCCCAGATGCATGTCGCGAGGCGAAGTTCAGCCCAAAGATCACGCTTATCGTCGTAGGAAAACGCCATCATTACAGGTCCTTCATGCGCCGCTCCTCCACTCTACGGCCTGACGCGTTTCACGTAGGTTTTGCCCTCAGAACCCCGGTGACAAAAACCAGGCCGATCCCAAGAGTGGGAACTGTCCTGCTGGGATGGTCGTTGACCAGGTCATCACACACCCAGTGGACTTCGACTACTATTTGCTTAGCCACGGAGGCTTGATTGGGACAAGCCGGCCGTCTCACTATTCTGTGCGTGCATTTTACATGATCCCTATTCCGAGTTTGCACTGACAAGCATGCTGGTGCCCGTAGGTCATTTACGATGTGAGCTCTTCGATTCTTCAGCTCGCTCAATATGTATGACATTAAATCGTATCACAGGAGAACAATTTCAAGTATGTCTCCTATTGTGTATTGGCTCGGTTGGTTGAAGTACTGACTTCGTTCGCCAGCGCGGACAGTCTTCAGTCCCTGTCTTTTTCGCTTTGCCATATTTTCGCGCGCGCTACACGTTCGGTTTCTATCCCAGCTCCCGTCTATTGTCCGTCGCCTCTTTCTCTCTTTACTCTGAAACACAGTTCATTCACTTACCGACCTCCAACAGATGCCCACCTCGTTTGCAAACGGGCGAAGAATCATTACGATCCTCGTATGAGTTCAGACACCGCCTCGTCCACTACGGGTGGTACTCAGAGTCTAGCGGAGCGGTTCAGGCCTTTGCACGAGAACCAGGCTGGACATATGTACTTCATGGTGAGATACATTTAGGGTATGACATACGCGTGTGGCTGACTCTTTGGATCGAAGTGAAATGCACATGAAAACGCTCATTGCAAGTTTGTAATATCAATCCGAATGATCGTGTTGTTGCTTGTACTTGTATCTCCTCGTCATGTCTTTGTCGTGTCTCGTCGTCCTCAGTGCTATCGCAATGCTTTCGTAATGCTCTCGCTCGCAGTTGAATTAGTCGAATAAACAATTGCACATACACGTTGGCAATTAACATCTTCTGCGTCTAACTTGCCAGAGGCCACCATTGACACGAATGTAACATTCATCTTTCAACTGCTCGAACATCTCAACGACCTCGTTCGCACCTTTCTCCCTTTCACCACCACCACCAGAAGTCGCTCGAACACCGCAACGGCTACACAAGCTCACAGCAGAAAGAATCACCGCCTGATCAGAAGGCGAATTCTGTATGAGCAAACCAGAGACAGTCGCTAATGTACCCCGGACGAGCGAATCGTCCGCTTCGGCACGCTTGTAAACCAGTTGTCGATGTGGGTAGAGGCGGTGGTGGTGGTGGTGGAAATGAAAGATTAGGTTAGGATTCGAATTTCGATTTGTGCCAGTAATTGTAGTGCTGTTGTGGATGGGTGGTGTTCGGAGATAGTTTGACCACACTTTGACGAGGGCTCGGAGAGAGTTTATTGAATTAGAGCATTGCGTTTTATACATAAGGTGTTCTTGAGTTTACGTGTCGGTGGGACTTCTGTAGGAGAGTATATGAGAGATGAGGTGTAGGGACAGGGAGGTTTAGGTTACCCATTCATCGTAGCGTGTTCCTGATCTCGGGTGCACTTTATACGAGGTTCGCGGGTAATCCAAGACCGAGGCACAATATATCCTGTACGCGAGCGAAGTAGAACGTTTCCGAGTCGTTGTGGTTTCGCTGTCATCCTCTTCATCCTCTACTTTGGGCTTGACGTCTAGCATTTTCTCATTGCCGAGGCGCGAGGACTGGTGAGCGGAAACATCGAGTAACTGGACTATAAAAGCGACCGTGAATTCGTTGTTGACGACTTTCCTAGACCAGGTTTCATCGCCATGTGTGGGGCTTACAAGAATGCGGAGGATATCGAGGCACTCGAATACTATAAGTTATTGTTAGCACGGACACAATGACGAGAAAATTTGGAATGTATAAGTACTGCGTCAGCACACACAGCAGCTGCAATGAGTCCACCAGCGGGCCAGCTATCCCTCGCAACGTTAACTCCCTCCAGAGTTTACAATCTGGTCGTCCCGTTCTCCTCATCGTGAGAGGAGGGAGGGGATTGGATCCATTGGCTAAGGAGGTGCATGTCGAGCAGATGTAAGGGTTGTGGGTTACATTCACATTGGGGCCCGGTTTGTGGGTCTTCGGGGTGGCTGCCTTAGAAGGGATTGTCAGTGGGAGAAGAACGTGGCGAAGAGTGTCCGGAGTGAGAAAAAGAGGTCAGATGTATCCGCGAGCAGTGTGAGTGAGGATAGATGTTTCGGAGGATCCGGGATGCTTGGGGGGGGGGGCGGCGGTGGAGATGTTTTGAGGTGGTCAAATTCGGTATTGTGAGCAGCTGAAGGTGGAGGCGCACCAATGTTTCTTCTGGGAGAAGTGGGATTTATTGGATGTTGTAATGTATCGATTGCATGACTAGTAAGGATAAACTAAGTGCGGATGTGCGTAGTTGAAGCTTGAGCTTCGCACTCTGATCTTGTCCCTCTTGCTCAACCCATCCGCTTATACTCCAAGTCCGTTGGAGAGAATAGTGGTGAAGCCATTGCCAACCGGTTGGCATCTGCCGAATTATTGAGGATGAAGAACGAGATCTCGACAAGGGCGTCGAGGTATGGTTATCCATTCCTCCCTCTATGCGCGTAGATTTCAGATCCACCTGTATTGGTAGAGATACTGCGAGGGGCATTTAGATCACCAAATTCAAGTAAATGATAAGTCTCACACACCTCGATCTCTTCAATTGGACGAATCCATATCTTTAAAGTACCCCGCTTCATTCGAAAATCTTCTCGACTTCTTTTATCCGTAATAATCTTCAAAGGGTTCATCGTGTTAGGAGACAAGACTACTAGAGCGTTTCCCTTGCCCTTACGCGAGGTATGTCATTGTTAGAGTTCGACTTGGACCCGGAGGCAGGGGTGGCAATATAGGATTGTCCTCTGCATAGCCGGCTCAACGGGCACGGAGAGAAGAATGTGATTCGCATTCAAAGAACTTGTCTTCTTGACTTTCAACCGCCCAAATTGTATCAGGGGTTGGAGAATCCACCGGGTAAGCAAGATTGGCTGGCGTATACCCGCTTGACTCTTGGCGTAGACGCGGATATGCCCGATTGGCGGTCTACGCTTACGCAACTAAGTATCCCTCTGGAGGGACGGAGTCATTGAGGTCTTTCTGGCAGCCAGCGAGGGCTATCTTTCGGTTGTCAGCTCTGTACGGAGAGAGCGCGTAGTCAGCTTGGTAGGTGTGGCAGGGGTAGGTGCTTTGTAGATTGGCAGGCGAAATTGTGGTAGGGTCACCTCGTACGGGACCTTGTTGCGGGCGTCAGCTGAGGGGGTTGCGAGAGCGAGTCTCATACACCTGTCTACCGTGTGACTCTACGTCAATCTTTCGATTTGTTCCGTCATTCTTGTCATCGCTGGGGAAGACTGGGAGGCCTTGCATTATTGTGGAGAAGTACTGAGCAGGTGAACGCGACCATCGGATGTAACCCAGACACGTGACCGATGCGACTGACCAACGCGGTTTAGAAGTGTCACGCTATTCGTGTCCAACCCTCTTATTCAAGATCAGTGCCTAGAATGCCTAGCGGCCATACTCTCGATAACTGTAAGTGTATAGACAGCAACTGCGCACTTGTCAAATCGAAGCCACCGGAGACCGTCTTTTGGGGTAAGAGTGGACACGAGGGAAAGAGCCCAGAGGCTATTGTTACTTTGTAGGTCATGAGATACCTGTACGGTCGGCCGGACGTTGTCGTGGATGCGTAATATACGCATTTATACGCATCTACTGGTCTGGCTTATAATAACAATATTGGCGAGTTCACGAGATGGTGGTCATACTTCCTTTGACGGAAAAAGGGGCTGGTGCCGAAGTTGGAGAAGAAGCTAGAAAGATCCTATGGTCGTCATTCCATGCTTCGGGGATTAGAATTGTGACGGTCCACAGCACCATGTATCGGTACCCCCGCAGGAACCTTATCCAAAGTTCGAAGGAGGGGTTGGCGCGGACCTCTCGGAAGGTGGGCACTTCTTTTGAATTGGTGTCGCAATACCTATTACTCAGTACTCAGTACTCATGCGTACCTTTTGGCCAGCACCCCATTTTCTCTTTAGACACCATTTTGGAGACCACCGCCACATGCGTGGCAACGGCCCCTCATTTTCAACATTTTTAACCAAAGTCCTTGGGAGGTGTCGGTGTTGGGCAAGACGAAATGAATACGAACACCTCTCGTATTCGTTATGGATCGCTTTCAGAATTCGGCTTCAGCATCCAGACCCTTTGCACAGAGCCCTTACGAGAGAAGAAGACTTTCATCTTTCCCAGTTCCCTGGCCGCATGCCATCTGCGATCAGCGAGAAACCACAAGGACCGTTAATTCATGGGTGTCCCGGGTCCGGTACTCACTTATCACTGACCGTATAATGCAGGAAGATGACACTCGCTTCTTGCTATCCGCTTTGCCAACGATCGATATGCCACCACTCATAGCTTCTAGTAGAGGTACTGGCCCTCCACATCGCGGGCGTGGTAGGGGTGGTGGTAGTGACGCCAGTAGCAGAGATGGCTGGCGTGGTAGTGAGTCAGGTGGTAGTAGAGGTGGGCAAGGTGGGCGAAATGGACGGGGAGGAAGGGGAAGACGGGGAGGTGGTGCGGCTGCCACCCCTGTTGCCCTTGCTCAAACCCTCGCCAACCTCACAGTTACCGATGGCCGTACCAGTATTTCGAGTAAGTATCATGCCGCGATTATCAAGTTTTCGTCCATATATGCACTCATTGTGGTTGAGACCATGTTCGGCCAGTAATCGTGAGGAGGCCTAATTATGGATCGTTGGGGAGAGCCTTGACTGTGAACGCTAACGCGTACGAGATTAGTATTCCAGAGCGTATCATCAGGCATTATGACGGTACGTCACCTGTTATCAGCTGCTGGCCACTACTGATCTTCTTCGTTTTCTCTAAATAGTTAGTGAGTGATGGTGAATACGTTGAATGCCATGTCTCACTGAATCCCCAACATCTTTCCCAACTATAAGAAATTCTGCCTGAAATCAGAGCAGCTGCCAAGTTCAATATCAGGATTATCGAGCATCTTCAAACCGTGGTCGATCCAAATACCTTCACCCCTCTTGCCGTTTACGACGGTCGCAGTAACATGTTCGCCACCCGAGATCTGCCATTAGGTCCATCCGATTCTGCTAGTGTTCGTGCCAGCATTGCCACAGTACCTCTATTTTTCTCACAATTACATTCAACCCTACATTCCAGTACTCTTTCAGTCTTCAGCCGCAAAACCCCGATGCACTGCGGCCGCCGAGGGTCTATCAAGTAACAATCAAAAAAGTAGCTACCATTAACCCCCAGTACGGGATTGATGTTCCCTCGCTCCAGATCACTTTTCTGATTCATCGCCTCTGTGTTTCAAGGATTCTCCGTGATTTTGTGGCTGGCCGTCAAAGCGCTGATAATGCTCATATCACCGCTATCCAGGTATGTCTTCCCTCGATACGACAGACAACCAAACCTGACGCAAAAGTGTATAGCCCCTTAATGTTACTGTACGCATGGACGTCATCTTCCAGTATCCGAAGAATTCAAAATCGTTCTTTGTGCCCTCGGAGACAAGGGATATTGGTGGTGGTGTAGAGCTCTGGAGGGGCTATTTCCAATCGGTTCGTCCCGCGGTGAACCGGATGCTCATCAATGTCGATATCGCGGCAGCGATGATGTATAGATCCGGTCCACTGCTGGATGTATGCTTGAGCTTCTTTGAAACACAGGATCCAAACCTACTTGCCCCTAGGCATGGACTCACGCCGTCAAGACACAGAGCGCTTGCTAGATTCCTCTTAAACCTTCCAGTCAGGACTGTCCATAACAACAGGAATCGAATGATCAGAGGCGTGAGCGAGGCTGGCGCTCAGGACTCGACCTTTGACTTCAACGGCCGGACGATAAATGTGGCCACCTATTTTCGGGTTCAAGCCAACACGACTCTTCAATGGCCTGATGTCGTCTGCGTCAAGGTGAGTCCTCGTTCATCATGTCTTGCCTTGTTTTCAGCTTGTTCCCTTGTGTTCTTATGTCTTCAGGTTGGAACCGGAGCATTAGTCCCCTTGGAACTCTGCATAGTGTCGTCGGGAAATTTCATGAGGAACGAATTATCCCAAGAAAAAGCCAGGGAAATGGTCGAGTTCTCGAGAATAAGGCCGGCAGACCGACTCCATGGCATATGTAACGGCTTCAATGTGATCTTCTCCTCCAGATCGTGAAGTGACAGGTCTTGCTAAGACACTTTTGCCTTCCAGCTACTCTCTTTTGGCCAATCCCCGATCGTCCAACACTTTGGTATCAACCCGGTATCGTCTGAACCGCTCGCCATTCCTGCACGAGTGCTCCCAGCACCCCCATTAAATTATCACGCGGGAAATAAGGGAAAGACCACTGTTAGTTGTTCAAGTACTATTTCCTCCGTGTTACCCTCTCGCTGATGATGGTTTGTAGTATCCTAAGAATGGGAGTTGGAATATGTGAGTTTCGGCACGCATAAACTGATTGTCCTTTCGCTCACATGATTGCAGGATTGACAAGAAATTCTATCTTCCTGCCACGATCCGCAAATGGGCTGTGATCATATATGAATCTCAGGAACTTTTCGATAGCACAGCCGCGGAGCGTGTCGTGAATGATCTGATCCGTGTGGCACGCGCAAGGGGTACGTTCGGCTTCCTGAAGGGAAATATTTTCTAAAGCTTTCAGAAGGAATGACTGTTGTGATGGAACGACCTACTATTAGATGGTGCAATGACGAAGGGAATATCCCCAAGGTTAGTCAATGTATCCCTCTTGTACCCGCTGATGATGCAAGTTTTGTTACAGCAATTCATGGAAGTTGGTCGAGAGTGTCTGGCTCAGGCTCCTGAAGCTGGCAGAGAAGGCCCCGGGTTGTTCATCGTCATCTTGCCGAATATTGCTCGTGGCATATATGCAGCCGTTAAGCGGTGGGTTCTTGTTCGTCCAGTTTTGGATTAATGCTCTCAAGCATGATACCCTAGATTTGGTGATATCACGGTTCGTTCACTGTCGTTCAGAGTTTCATTCTTTGTCATTTCAGTCGTCCGAGTACAGAAAGGCGTTCCGACTCAATGCATGCAAGCATCGAATTTTGTTAGGACAAATGATCAACACTTGAACAACATATTACTAAAGTTTGTTTCGTCCCGTTCGACCAAACCTCGAACACTCATTATCGCTCTTCAGAATCAATGTCAAACTCGGCGGAACTAACACAATCCTGGATCCTACTGACCGAGGGGCGGACTTCCTCCGTGAGCCAGCTATCATCTTTGGTACGAACCACGGTTTCTTTTCACTTGTCCAGTTCCTGTTCACACCATAAAGGCGCCAAAGTTATACACCCTCCCCCTAATTCTGTGGGAACGCCATCGCATGCATCTCTGGTGGGAAGTATCGACTCATACGCGGTCAAGTACGTCGCGGAAACACGTGCACAAGAGGGAAGAAAGGAAGAAATTAGTGACCTCCGTGAGATGTGCCTCGTAAGACTTTGAATCTCCTTTGATGTTCTTCAGATTGGCTCAAGGGTATAACGCAGCGTGTATTTAACAAATATAAGGGATATCAGGCCACAGTTGAGAAGAGGGACGCTCGCACGGCTAGTCCGAAACGCCTGCTCTTCTTCCGAGGTAAGTTGTATTCTTGGTCTCTTCACCATCCGTCGTTGGGCCGACTTTTGGCTCGTAGCTGGTATTTCTGAGGGACAATTTGAGTGTCTTTGTCATAATGGTGGGCTTACTTCCAGTCTTCGGATATTAGTTTGTCTGAGATCTTAGTCGTTGCAGAACTCGCTGCAATCAGAGGTATGCTACCGTCAAAACGAATATCATCTTATAAATGGCCAATTGCCCCTAGCCGCTTGCCGTGACGCGAATTTCAATCCAAAGATCACGCTTATTGTAGTCGGAAAGCGCCATCACTATAAGTACTCCCTTCCTCACTATACCTCTATTTCAAACCTGGACTTGCTCCTATCACACAGATTTTTCCCTCAGGACGCCAATGACAGGAACCAAGCCGACCCAAGGAGCGGGAACTGTCCCGTCGGGTTGGTCGTCGACCAGACCATTACACACCCTGTGGACCTCGACTACTATTTGCTCAGCCACGGAAGCTCAAGTGGTACGAGTAGACCCTCCCATTATTCTGTACGGGTGTGTCTGTGCTTTAGCCAGGGCTTTATGCTGACCACCATGTTATACCCATAGGTCGTCCATGATGTGAGTTCTTCGATTCACCTTGCTGTCGGTTCGCTCTATGTGTGTACGACACTGAATGTGTCTCAGGAGAACGATTTCAAGTATGTCTCTTATGGTGTATTTTCTCGGTTGCTTCAAGTACTGATTTTGTTCACCAGTGCGGACAGTCTTCAATCCCTGTCTTATTCGCTTTGCCATATTGTCGCGCGTGCCACGCGCTCAGTTTCTATCCCAGCTCCCGTCTATTGTCGGTCGCCCCTTTGTTCCTTTGGTTTGAAGCATACTTCATTCACTTAACGACCTCTAACAGATGCCAACCTCGTTTGCAAACGGGCCGGGAATCACTACGATCCTCGTATGGATTCGGACGCCGCCTCGTCCACTACAGGTGATACTCGGAGTCCAGTTGAGTGGTTCTGGCCTTTGCATGAGAACCAAGCTGGGCGTATGTACTTCATGGTGAGATACATTTGGGGTATGGCACACACGTGCGGCTGACTCTTTGGATCGAAGTGAAATGCGAATGAAAACACTCATCGAAAGTTTGTGATATCAATCTAAATGATCGTGTTGTCCCTTGTACTTGTATCTCCTCGTAGTGTCTTTGTCGTGTCTTGTCCTCAGCGCTGTTGCAATGCTTTCATAATGCTTTCGCTCGCCTTTCAACTAGTCCAATAAACAATTGCATATACACGTTGGCAATTAGCGTCTTCTGCGTCTAACCTGCCAGAGGCCTCCACTGTTGACACGAATTCAACATTCATCCCTCAACTGCTCCAAAACCCCAACCACCTGGTTCGCACTCCTTTCTTCCACATCTTTCTCCCTTTCACCACCACCTCTACCAGAACTCATAGCGTTATAAATCGTAACGAATTCTTTCGCCTGCTCAACCAACTTGTCAAGTTTTGCTCGATTACCACCACCGCTACGAGAGCTCATAGCAGAAAGAATCATCGCCTGATTAGAGGGCGAATCCTGCATGAGCAGGCCAAAGAGAATCGCTAATGTACCTTGGACGAGCGAGGCGTCTGCTTCAGCTATCGTTAACGCTTGTAAATCAGATGTGGGTGGTGGTGGTGGTGGCGGTGAAGGCTCGGGCTCGGATTTGATTTCCGATTTTGTCTTGATAGTGGCAGTGTCGTCCTGGACGGGTGGCGTCGGAGATTGTTTCTCGTATACTTTGACGAGGATTTGAAGGGCGTTGATTGAATCGGGGCATTTACATTCCCTTGTACATGAGGTGTCCTTGAGTGTACATGTCGGTGAGGCTTCTGTAGGGGAGTGGGTGAGGGGTGGGTTGTGGTGACAAGGAGTTTGCCTTACTCGTCCGTCGTAACGTGTTTTTAAACTCGGGTATACTTTGTACGAGGTTCGTGAGTAATCCAAGACCGAGGCACAGTTTATCCAGTGCGCGAGTCGACGCAGACCGTTTCCGAGTCGTTGTGGTTTCGCTACTATTTTCCTCATCTTCTACTTTAGGTTTGATGTCTGGCATTTTCTCGTCACCGAGGTGCGAGGGCTGGAGAGCGGAAACAGCAAGTAACCGTATAATAAAAGTCACCGCGAAATCATTGTTGATGACTTTCCTAGACCAGGCTTCGTCGCCATGTGTGAGGTTTACGAGGACGCGCAGGAGGATTTCGAGACACTCGAATACTATAAAACTCATTGTCAGCACAAATACAACGATGGGAAAGGTTAGGATATATGTGTACCTGAATCGGCACCATTATCTTCCTGCAACTTCATCTCAGCGCATACAGCAGCTGCAATGAGCCCATCAATGAGCCATCTATCTCTCGCAGCGTTAAATTCCTCCAGAATCTGTCTTCTGGTCAGCCCATCCTCATCATCGTGAAAAGAGGGAGATGGCGGTCTCCACTGGCCGAGGAGGTACATGTCGAGTAGGTGTAGATGATTGCGGATACACTCGTATTGGGGTTCGATTTCTAGGTCGTCGGGGCAGCTGCCATCGAATGGGTTATCTGTGGGAAAGGATGTGTCGAGGAGAGTTCGGAAGGAGTAAAGGAGATCGGAGATATGCGCTGGTGGTATGAGTGAGGATGGGAGATTTCGAAGGATGTGGGATGTTAAGAGAGGGGTGGAGATCTTCTCAGGGTGGTTAGATTCGGTACTGCGGGCAGATAAAGGTGGAGACGTACTGGTGTACCTTCAGGGAATAATCGAGATTTATTGGATATTGTGGTATATAAATTGGATAACTAGCGAAGATGAGTTGGGCACGGGTGCGCATGATTGAAGCATCGCACCATAATCTTATCCTTCTTACTCAGACCTATCTGCTTGAATTCAAAGTCCGCGGTAGAATGCGATGGCGAAGCCATTGCCAGAGGATCCGTGTCTGCTGAACTCTTGAGGATGAAGAACAAGATGCCAACAAGGGTATCGGGGTGTGGTGGTGTGTCCTTTCCTTTCCCTTTACGGGTGATAGATGATTCGGCTTCGCTGGTATATGCAGAGTTGTCTGAAATGTCTTGGCGAGCTAGTTCGAGTAGGGTATCCAAGTTCCGGGCGATCAACGCAACCAAGAAGACCAGTAGGACATCCAGAATCTGCAAATATGTGTTAGCAGGGCGGGAAAAATTGAAGTGTTATCGTACTTTGTCTTCGCCTCTTCCTGCACCAGCCTTCAAGAAGACATCCCATGTCCTATGGTAGAAGTCGGCAGCTTTCGCCTTTCGAGCAAACTCTTCATCACAGAGTTTGGTGGTTATCTCTGAGGCACTACGGACATTTAGACCGTCGAACTCGAGCAGATGATTACTCTCTTACACACCTCGATCTCTTCAAGCCCGCACTATTGGACGGGTCCATTCCTTCGAATAGATACCCCACTTCATCCATGAATCTCCTGGACTCGCCCTTACTCCTGAGTTCTGTGATGCTCTTCAAAGGATTCATCATGTTAGGCGGCAGATAGACTGCTGGAGCCTTGCCCTTGCCCTTGCCTTTGCGCGAAGGTGTACTATTGTTGGAATTCGACTTTGATCTGGAGGGAGATTGGGGTGGCACCATGGGATCGTCTTCTGCGTAGTCAACCCCCCATCTCGCGCGGAGAGAAGAATACGATTCGCGTTCAAAGAGCTCGTCCTCTTGACTTTCAATTCCCTGAGTCACATCAGGGTTGAAGTCTCCAACGGGAAGAGAGATGAGGAATGAGCGGGATTGGCCAGCATATGTCCGCTTGACTCTTGTCGTAGATACAGATGTAGTGATGAGTGGCCTGTGTTCATGTGACTGGTCCTCTTTGGAGATGCTCTGGGAGGGCGAAGAGGGGATGACTGGCATTGAGATCGTTCTGGAGGCCATGGTGGTTGCTGAGGACATACTCTCGATCGACGATTCCGTCTTTGACCGGCCGAGCATGCGTTTAGTGAGCTTCGTGGGCGTTGAGGATGCAGCATGGTTTGTGGATTTGGCGGGTGAGATTGCGGTGGATGGAGGAGAGTGTAGCTTTGCATAAGTGCCACTACCGCCTTTGCCTGAGAGTTGAGGGAGCGAGTCTCCCACGTTCGTGGATACCTCTGGCTGGCTCTGCGTCAGCTTGCGACGCTTCGGACCGCCGTTCTCGTCGTCGTTTGGGGAAGTCTTGCGCTTTGTTTGTGGCTTCTTGCCGTATGTCCTGGGGATCGTGGAGGGCATATGATGAATAGGAATAGAACAGAACAGGCAACCTGCGTAATACGACCAGCCCCGGACGCGTGACCGACGCGACTGGAAGTGTGACATCCTGATCTTTGTCTTGTTGACTGTCTATTCAGGGTCTACCCGCCCATGGAGTGCCTTCAGAACCGTCTTGACTCCTTTTCAAAGCCCGTCCGCGTCCAAAACTCTTCCAAGACAGGTGCATCTAAGAGCATTAAATGGCCGCACCCAGACACCTTTGTCGCAAATCCCACTAGTCTCGCAGAGGCAGGCTTTTATTTCAACCCCAGCTATGAAGATCGCGACAGTGTTAGTTGCTTTATTTGTGACAAGCAGCTCAGCGACTGGGAGGCCGAGGACGATCCTTTCGATATTCACTGGACGAAATGTGCAAAGACGTGTTGCTGGGCCGTTGTACGGTGTGGACTAAGATATGACTTGGACAGTAATGGACGGTGCGTTATACTTGTATACTTAAAGAAACCGATCTGACGACCTTCCGACAGATTTACATTTCCGGACAAGAGTCGTCTACCTATGTCGAAAGCTATGGAGAAAGCAAGACTACAAACATACGCTGCCGGAAATGGATGGATCCACGACAAAGTTAGAAACCATGGTGCCAGCTCGAAGAAGGTTTGTACTACCCAGGAGCATTCTACAACAAGCTTATAATCCATAAGATGGCTAAAGCGGGTTTCGTCTTCACACCACAACATGCAGAAGACGACCTTGCAACCTGTCTTTACTGTGGAATCTGTCTAAGCTCCTGGGATTCCGGTGACGATCCTCTGTATGTCTCCTCGCTCTCGCCATAATCCACCACCACCACTAACATGCCTACAGAGAAGAACACCGAAAACGTAAAGGCGATGAATGTCCTTTCTTCTTCGACGCCTCTCCTCCCGCAAGCACCGCAACCGCAGCAACGAACCCCAAAACCCGCTCCGTATCCAGCTCCTCGCGAACAAGCACACAAGCGTCTATCGCCGCCACCCGAACACAACACACCAGAGGACGTAGCCGCTCAGGCATGCAAGATATCATTGAAGATACAACAGAACCCCTTGCTCCCCCAGCAAAAACTACTGGTTCGAGGAAAGCCTCACGCACGACAAAGAAACTAGTTGCTACAGTGGAGGAGGAAGATGAAGAGGAGGCTGAATCTTCTCAAACGAAAGCCGAAAAGCCTCGGTCGGCCAATAGGTCGGTATCAAGAAGATCCTTGAGGGCGCGTAAGACGGTGGCACCGGTCGTAGAAGAAGAGGAGGAAGAGGAAAAAGAGGCACTACCTGAACCTGAAGAAGTCCCGATCACGGCCAAGTCGACAACTTCGAAGAAGGGCTCACGGTCGCGCAAGACAACTGTAGCAGCAGTTCCCGCAGAGGAAGTAGAAGCTGAAGACGAAGAACGGGTCGCTCTAGGCAGATCAACGCTTTCGAAGAAACCTTCGCGGTCAAAGAAGGTCGCTGCACCTCCACCAGAGGAAGAACCAGAGGAAGAAGAGGAAGAAGAGCGAGTCGTACCACGGAAATCGACGCTATCGAAAAAGTCTTCCCGGTCAAAGAAGATAGCGGCGCCTTCGGTTGAAACAGACGAACCTGTAGTCGAAGAGGAGCAAGTCGCACTTGGGAAATCCACCTTATCAAAGAAACCTTCGCGGTCAAAGAAAGTAGCTCCACCGCCTCCTCCAGCGGAAGATGGTGAAGATGAACAACCTTCACAACCTACGCGCAAGACAAAGCCTCGTTCGAAATCCGTCGCGCGAAAGACTCAACCTGCGCCTTCCCCGCCTTCTCCTACTATAGATTCTACGTCACAACTAGACGAAGATGAAGAGGTAGAACAACTAGTTCTACCGAAGAAGACTGCCAAGTCGAAAAAAGCGACTGCGAAACAACCAGAACGCGTGAAGGAAGAAGAGATGGAGGACTTGGTGGTGCCAAAGAAGAATTCTAAGGCCAAGAACGTAAAGGCGGCCGCTAAAGTAGTGGAAGAGTCGGACAGTATCGCGGAAGAAGAAGAGGAAGAGGTCAAACCTAAGAGGAAGACTGGAAAGGGGAAAGCTAAAGCAGTCGAGAAAGCCGAGTCGAGTGCGGAGGAAGAACCCACACCAGTGCCTCCACCATCGAAAAAACCGCCGAACCAGCCAAAAGCTACCAAGCCACCGGCGGCGGACTCTGACGTCGAGATGGAGGAGACACCCGTGCCAAAGACGAAGAAGCCCGCCAAACCGATCGAAGAAGTCCCCAAACCGTTAACAGAGCCAGAACTAGAATCGGAGCAAGAGCCAGAGACTCCAGCAGGCCTGGAACCTCCTGCACAATCCGATATCGAGATTGACGAACCAGAACCAGAGCCGGAACCGATATCTTTCGCTCCGAGACTTGTGACGAAAGCAGCTCCTTCGCAGGCTCAGCAACGTGAACGAACGCCTGATTTGGTACCGATACTTACACCAGCTACGCCTCCTCGTGTTCAGCCCGAACCCGAACCAGAACTAGAACCAGAACCAGAAGGATCTCAGCAGCGCCCAGAAGATCCAAAGACACCCGCACGAAAGACAATTCCCGAAGCTACGAATATTCCTTCGACTACCAACTCCAATTCGCCTAACACCACCGACGCTAATATAAACGCAGAATCTCAAGAGACTTCAACTCAGCCACCAAATCCACAGCAGGAAGAGGAACAACTACCAGAATTCACACCGTTCTTGTCGAAATTGCCATTTGCGCCTCTACATTCGCTCTCTGAGGCAGAGTTGGATATGACGGTGGAAGAGTGGATAAGGTATCAGATGGAGGTTGAGTTTGATAAGTTTAAGAGGGATGGGGAGAGGGAGTTGGTTAGGTTCAGGAAGAGGGCGGAGGAGGTTAGGAAGGTTATTGAGGGGTTGTGAGTTGCTGCGAAAATGTGGTGAGGTGTTTGCTGGTTTTACCTGTTCGCTTGCTTGTTTTACTTGACGTTTGGGTTATAAATTACAATATGGGACAATGATAATTTATAAGATAAAGTTGCGTGTAGTAGTTTGATTTGGCAGGAACAAGTTCATGATTTGATTCATCTCAATCCCAAGTTTTGCGTATTGGAATCTCTCGCGCAGGTGAGGTAGATACATTACAGATCATCCGATGTCAGGTGCTAAAATTCTTTTAGAAGGTGTAGGACACGTATCCAAATGTTTTCATTTCCGCGGCCTGAAGGTTGAACCATCTCCGAAATCCTTTTTATGAACCCTTGGGAAAAGTTTTGGTTGAATCCGGATGTAAACATTTCTTGAGTGGATAACACGGGTTTTTCAGTGCCCGTGATCTATACATGTGGTCTGTCCGAGAAGTCGCATCCTCTGCAAACGATGACAGAACCTGGAAGTTAATCAATTGCATGCTAATCAGATCACTGTCAGATTGCGTTTGAAGGGCGTCTTGGGGCGGAAGTTGTGAGTCCCAGCGTCCAGCCGAGCAGCCGACGTAACGACTCTTCTCTTCTCTTGCGACTAGATACCTAACCATCGAGGCCTCTCACCGCAGTTTTTCGTTATGCTCCCGCCTTCTCCGTTGAATACATACACTTGTCAAAATTCGTCGCCCCATCGTTCATTTCATTTCATCACATCGCATCATATTCCGCGATTCCGAACCACAAGTACCTTAAGACAAGTTGATTCTATCCAAAGGCAAGCAGCCTTATCCTGAGTGCCGGACATTCCTTTCCTCAGTTCCTATTTTTTGCGAGAGTTGCACGACCTGGTGGAAAATCCCAGAACGATGCGTTGCTATCACTCACAATACTTGTTCACCAAGTATGTGTGCATTTCTTTCCAGATCTCGGGATCTGCCGTTCTCAGCCACGGTTGGACCTATGGATCCAAGACTCCAAGGACCTGGTACCGACTGTCCAGCTATTTCGGTTATAGAAACATATCCGTCGTCCATTTCCGTGAGAAGGTCAATCAGGTGACTTGACCATCGAGGTCCGCTGATCGTCTTTTCAATTTGGAGTATTCTGCCCTGCAATCCCGGTATTCAACGTTCAATAGCGGTTCTGTTGTCTCCAAGATCTAAGCGGGTTGTACTAACACTTACAGCAGGCCGAAACTCGACGGCTTTTTTCAACTTCAAATAACGTGTTTCTACTGTTTGACCTGACGCCTATTTTCGTCCATCGCGCAGCACTTGGTGGATGAACTGAACCGAATTGATTGGCTCTGCCAGGTTTGGCGCCCGTACTACTTATAAGTAGTTGTACCCTTCGAATATTGGACATCGACATATCGGGTCCAACCTATCGCAACAAGGCAATTTGCAGCGATCTCGACCACTTCTCGACCTTGTGTCGACCCCTCGGGACGATCAATTGGGCTCATGTGGACGGTATTTATCGGGGTATCCCCATAGGACGCTTCCCGGTTGGATTTAGTAGATTCGGGCCCGCGCTTTGATCGCATGTTTTGTGACCGCTAGGTTTGGTCATTTAAAAGGAATCAATTGTGGGTCAGGAGATTGCAAGTACCGGAGTTGCTTGCGACGAGGTTTCATTGATTTGGGAGTACGTGTACTGGTTGCTTACTACTGGGGTATGACTGGATCTTATACATGAACGCCGCTCATTGCCGTGGACCCGTCAAGACTGGTACACAGTGGTATGGGTCGATGAATGTCGGTGTTACACAATACATGGGAGTTGCGAAGAAACCGCGTCCTACATGCTGATTAAGCTTCCCCGCATGTCTTCTCGAAGGTATCTCCACGGTTCTTCTATTCATCCTGTGTACGAAAGTATTCACTAGACGACCTTCGAGATTTGGAGCGACTGCATTTGATTTCATAGGTTAGATAAGATATGATGTGCGTTCCTGACGGTTTCAGTTGAAGGGTCGTCGGCGACTGCAAACCGCTGTTCTCGGTTACACGTCTCGGCCTGTGTGACCAGAATGAGGGCCGCGCGCTACCCTTCCTACATACACACACCGCCTTCCAGAGTCCTCGGACATTTCCTATGAACAAAGGGTTTGATTCAAACCGCACCAATGATTTACTCTGCAAGGGGTCAATGGAACTATAAGTCGGCATACACCGGCGGTAATGAAAGGTGCGATTTCTTCGAAAGATTTAGTCTTGACAAGAATGGATCGATCTGGATGATCTGGCAGGCCAATTCAGGTCAATTCAACGCGAGTTCCGTTGATTTCGTGCTTTATATTTTGCGGTTCGGGATGATAGGCGATGGAAATGGGAAGTTTTATTGAGTTCGGAGGTACTACACCATGGTCAAATCCAGATTCCTGATGCCTGGGCCTGAACGTTGAACCTCTGCTTCAGTGCGAATTAAGTCACCTGTTTTGGACCTATCTTGACGATGCGGTTAGACGAGGGACTCGGAGATCAAACCGTCTGGTTCGTGTGCTTGGCTACTTGCGAAACTGGCTATCTGGATACCATCGTGGTAATCGTGAGCCCCTTAGACTTGTGTGTTGCAGATCGCAATTCAGCCAGGCTCTCGCTTTGAATGCGAGAACCGGAAAGGACCCCGTGGTAAGGATGATCGACGTTGGTGTAGAATTGCCTCATAATGCCATAACCGTGGAATATATAACAGTCCGCTCCCCGACTGCAGAAACGACGCTGTTTGAACACCTGGATTTTTCTGCTTCTTGCGTTCGGCTGGCCACCGGTTGAGCGGATGGCTTCTCCCTTACCGCTCGATGTTTTGCCCATTATACTCTCCCACTTGGCGATATCCGACATATTCCAAGTCAGACTGGTGAGAGTGGAAAACGATGTCGAAACGTGACATTTCACTTATGGACTATCCTGTCATAGGTTTGCAGAGATTATTTCCATGTCACAAAATCCCATAATCTTTGGTTCTCCTACATCCAACAGCATTTTCTACGGCATAACGTCCCGCTTCCTGGACTAAATGGTCGATCTCTCGAGTCTCTCAATGCCGGGGAGCTGGAGCATCTCACCTGCAAGGCAGAGAAATACAGACGAAACTGGACGTCAAAGGAACCTACGCCGACTAACCGAGCGGAATTCACCGCCGTTCCAGAGTCCCGCATAATCGCATTGAACTTCTTTTCTCGGAATGGCGAAAACTGGCTTTTATCCCTGGCTATGACACGGAACGCTGGCCTACGGGCGTTCACCTTCCAATGCTGGGACCTCAAGGTTAATCCCCCTGTTTGTATTGCACGGCGCATTCTCCACCATTTTGCTGGAATGGCGTTCAACAAACTCACGACGGGCCGGGCGGTCGTTGCAGTAAAAACTCCAGAGTGCGTTGGATTTTTTCCATCGTGTTGCCTTGGGGCTTTGACGTGCCGTGGTGTGCTTCTCAGGGTCTGCTTAATCGATATTGACCCGACGCCTGGAGGAGGGGTTCCTGGTCTGGCAAGGAGTCCGCCTCAGGCTTGTGTTAATGTTGTGAATCTGGAGGATAGAGCTTCTGGGAATTTGATTCTTGTTGGGGATTTGATGTTGACACAGGATGATATGGGACGGACTTTCTTGTATCACTTTGAAAGGCCGCAAGTGCGGGTGCAGTTGGTTGATCCTGAAGGAAGCGTCCAGGTAATTGAGTCCCCCCCCGCGTTCTTTTGTTTTGAATCGCTTATCCTGTCTTCCCGATAGCCCGAAAAGATATTGGACGTCCTCACGGACGGAGATTGGATCATCGTGGCTAGAAGCACAACTGTGGAAATGTATCCACTTCCTGCTTTGATGGATCGCAACGTGCAGATAGAACCTGTCGGGCGATATAAATGGCAATGGAAGGTGGATTCGATATCGATAGTCCGTCTGGCAGATGACTCCTCCAATCCCGTCAAACCTGTGCATTTGTCACTGCGGTACGGGAGTATCCATCCTTGGGTAAGTGTATGATTTTTTTTCAGGAACTCCATGGAGTAATCTAAACTAACAAAGAAATGGCAGCCTATTAACTTCATACACCGTTACGTACTCAACCCAAACGATTCCTTTGACCCATCTCTACCGGCAAGTAGAGAAAACTTACCATATATTTTCCCTCCACTCGCTACCCAGATGATTGGCTCGCCTGTCCGAATGATGGCGATGTATGACATAGCGCTGGGTTCTCATGGAACAATCATCTACATTGACAGTCATACCGAAAGCTACTTCAGGCACAGTGATTTTGGGCAACGGTTAGCGGGGACTCGGATGGATGAGCGGTCGAACAGCGGAGGAGGGGAGGAAAGTATAATGGTTAGAGAGTCCTCCGTTTACACTACCAGTGAGCGGGACCAATGGTCGAAGATCGCGTTGCAGGAGGAAGAAGGGAAAATTGCAATTGGACACGTGGATGGTCGGATAACGGTCCTCGATTACGCTTAGAATATTTCTTCATGGTGGGTTTTATTACTGCTACAAGTACGTATGGATGATTATTTATCGCCCTTTCCACCACCGATAATTCAGGGCGTTGCGATGAGGACCTATATATGTATTTTGGATCGGATTGATAAATTATCGGGGAATATTACGACAAGTTGTGGGATAACTTACAGCGGAGGGGGTTAAACCCAAGTCTCGGAGTGACTTCGAGAAATCGGCACGTGTAAAGGTTTTCCTGCCGGTGCACACGTTTATGGATGTTGAGGACGAGGAAGCGAGGACGGGAGCGTACCTAGGGAAATGCTGGGCTAGTGTGACTGTTTCTACGTCTACATCAGGGTTTTGACTCGCAAGGTATTCTGCGACCTCTCGAAGGGCTACAGGAATTGGGTAATTAATCAGGGGCGGATGGTTTACAGTTTGGAAATGACTTGCGAGCGTCACTGGGCAGGGTTGTTGTGTGTGGTTGCCCACCGGTGGACAGACGGATTTGCAGCCGGGTGTCCTTGAAGTCACGCCCTGCTGTACCGGCGGTGGCCGCGGCCGCAGCAGCAGGTTTGGGTACATTCACTGGAGTGGTGGCGCCAGGAGGGGCACGACCCTCGCGGAGCGCCTTTTCCATCGCGGTCTTCTCAGCTCGTGCCTTCCTGTCTGCTTCAATTTGGGCCTTAACGGCCGCCCTTGCACGTGCATCTTCTAGTTTTTCTGTATGACGAAATTAACGGAATCAGACAAAGCAAGGTTGTAGTTTCCGAACCTCGTTTCTTCGCTTCTGCCTCCTTGTGCGCTTCTTTGAGCTTGAGCTCTTCTCTAATTTGATTCATGTCCTGTTAAAAGATCTGTAGGTAGCGGGCCAAGGCGCATAAATTAATGAAGAAGACTTGCCTTGCCAGCTTTCCGTCGAATGGCCTCGTTCGCTTTGGCTTCCTTGGCTTCCTGTTCTGCCTTGAGAGCGCGCTTCGCAGCCATCTTTTCTTTGAGCTCGGCCAACTTTTGTTTCTTCTCCTCTTCTGTCAATGGTTTGATCTGAAGCGGCTAGGGGTGAGCATGACGAAAGATTCGGGAACTTTGGGCTGACCTCTTCTGTGGATTCTTCGAATTGATCATGGCCACTCTTCTCTGCGTGGTAATTTGCTAGAGCGGTGTTCTTGAAGATCTTACCGCATTCCGAGCATTTAATACTCTATAAAGTTAATGGCGGATATTAGTTACTTGCGTCAACGCTACTGTGCGTACGATATGAGGACACGTACCTTTGCTTCGGCTTCCGTAGCACTGGCGGCTGCGGCCGCAGCTGCCCCCTTCACACCCAGACTTCGGAGGGCCTCGAGATCTTCCTCGTCTTCATCCATCGGTTCCCGGCGAGGTGCCGTACTGCCGGTGTCGGCCACGGCGTTCAAGTCTGGAACAGGTTTGCCTTCATTCTCCAAGATATGGTCCATTGCAGGTTGCAAGCCTCTCCCTCCAGTAGCTTTAAGAGCCCCTAAATGGATGCAGCGTAGAGGTGGTGTTTGGTCAGTGAGCGATTAAAGGGGCAGGGAGGAAGAGAGCAAACATTCGACTCTTGCTGGGTCAAAGCCCATGCTGAGGAGGGATTCTCTGTCGGATGGCATTGTGTAGCTAACCAATGTGCGACAACGCTTTTGTAACTGGAAGAAAGAGGAGGCCCTGCGTCGATGTTAGCGAGAGTGATATGCGTCGGTGATGATCTTCCATAGTACGTCACGTTATCGCATTTACCTCGTGCTGCCTTTTCTGGTAGGATCGTTTTGGATGTTCTCACCCACTGTGCGCTCAACAGGTTGAAGATCATCTTGTTACATTGCAGTCCGGCCAAATATATACGAAACGTTCACTGAATGATGAGCGATCACTAACTGTTTGATAGATGGGGCCGTGATAGTGAAGGAATGATGTATGGGAGGACGGGATGCTGTACTTTGCTGCACCTTGATGTGGGCATAGGTCAGTCAGCATGAGCTAGGGGTGCAGCGGAGATGGGACAAATGTTCTTGCGACTAAGCCAGAGAATACGAGGTGGCCTGTGGTGGAGAAACGAGCCTTTCGGGTTACAGGCTCAGTCTAAACCGAGCGGTGGGAGCAAATTATTTTGTTAGCAACAGGAATTTTTCTTTAGTTCTGGCCATGGTTGGAGTTCCAAATGAGTGCCAGAGCGCTGGTGTTTCCAATTCTGGAAGGAGGCCACTGGCAGCAGGGCTGCATATGATCTCTTTCCACTGCTGACTACAGGCTGACTATCACACTCGACTCACCTCCGTCCTCTCCGTCTCCTCCATTGCGCACGCCAGTCTTCCTGATATCACTGCTTCAATACACACTGATTTTATCATCTCGAACCAATCTCGCCACACATATACCTGTTACAAGCTGAGACTGGTCTTGGCCTGCTACAGACCAAATCATGCCGCCAGCCCCTTCCGGAACACGTTCGCGTTCGCCCATAGACGCAGACCTCCAGCAACTTTACAACGATGTTCTCGCTGGCTTTGACGCAGAAGTCCCATCACTCGCCCTGAAGGAAAGTTCTGACATCGACCAAATTTATCGCGTATATGGCGATGCCCCTAGTAATGGGAGCGGAGACGTGGACGCGAACGTCGATAACTCACCTGTTACGCCAACCAGGTTTACGCCTACATCGCCCACGGGCTCACAAAGTTGTATGTCGTCCTTTTTCTCGCAGATCGAACCGTCAACTTAATACCATCGCAGACCCTTCTCCAACCAGCAGTCACTACCCTTCTCGCTCTTCCGGCGTCAGGAGGCTCCCTCCTACTCCCGGAAGCTCTTCAGCGACTACTTCACCAACCACACCTTACTCAATGCCGGAACCAGAGCCGTATTCCTACCCCTCGGCGCGCCCAGGCCATTTTAGCACCGACTCATATACTTCGACGGCATCTACAAGCTCCAACGAATTACTCAAAAAAGCGACCACCTCTTCAACGCCTGGACGCCGTCTCCCAACCACACCCGGCCAACTTCCCGGAACCTCTTCGCATGGTCGTCCGCCTTTACCGGGTTTGCCCTCCGATCCACGGCCATCGGCATCTCACCACATCCTTCCGAGCTACCCAAGCTCATCCAGCATCAACAGCTCCTACCCTCCTGAAAAAGTCCCCTACGACACTGAAGACGGCGGGTATTCTTCAGGTTATTCTCCTGCCGCCTCGCGAGTGCCTCAAGATTCGGGCGCCGGTGTTCAGTCTCCTCAAGTCAATGTCTACAACGTCGACGAGGGGCGGGTCGTCAACAATGGCCACTACTATAGCCAATCTCAACCAAACGTTCCACAGCAGTACTCAGCATACAATCATGCCTCCTCGTATTCGCTCGGGGTTTCTCAATCTCTGCATAAATCCCCTAGCAGAGAATACATGATGCCTCAGCCCGAGATTCCTCGAGCTTCAACGCCTGGCAGGACAGACTCACTCAGCCCATGTAGGACATCGTTGATCATGTTGTGTTTTATCGCTTACCCTTACGCTAGATGGTGACTCGCGTTTGGCTCGAAGTACCTCTAGCTCATCTCAGCTTGGGTATTTCAACAATGCTCCGGCTGCTAGTGCAAGTAATAACAACTTGAGCGTTGGGGGCTCCTCTGTGTACGCGGCCTCGGGTGCGAACATTCCAACATACGCGCTAGACGGGGAGGGCTTCGTTGCATCCCCAATCCAAGAGCGAATCGTCGATGAGACTGAGGTGGATCGGTCTGGAGACGTTCTGCGCCACCCCACCGAGGTGTTGCGCACTCTTGCGGAATTTGGGAACCACGAGAACTTGGAAGTTCAGGACGGAGTAGAGGAGGAATATTGGGAGGGAGAAGAAGACGATGAGAGCCGGTTCATCAACTATTTCCTGCTCTCTCATATCGCTGTCCAACTTCGTGATAAAGTACCGAGGGGTACTCATGTGAAGGGCAGTATCCCCTACAGTCGTGCTTTCACAGGAAAAGATATTGTGGTGAGTGATGACCATTGGTTAAATTCCTCTCTGTAGTGCTGACGTTTTCTTTGTGCAGTCCACCATCCAAAGTTTGATCCAACGCGACTTGGCAATCAACTACAACATGTCTACTAACGATCGACGTGTTGCATTGCAAGTGGCCCGCAGTCTTCAAAATCAACTCTTCTTTTTCGAAGTTGAGTGGGGTGGACGTATTCTCCAGGACGGAGTTGAAGATGTGTTCATGTTCTATGATGAACAAGAGGGTGGATCTGACGCTATTTTCGAGAGAGAAGAATTGCCAACCGGTGTTGTGACGATGTTGACGCGGTGTTACTCGCCGAGTTGTGCGGATATTGGATCTGAAGGTCCACCATGCTACGCGTATTCATGCCCCAAGCGGGTGGGTGGCCAATCTGGTTCGCATGCGGTTTTAATGTCTAATTATGTTTCCTTCTAGAAAACGAAACCTGCTCTCAGTACTTTGACGCTCACGGTGGAAACACCTGCGGAGGAGAAGAAAGACTCCTGGACGAAAGGTATTGATGAAGCCGTGCTTAATGCCTTGCCGAAGAGAGAGGTCGAGAGACAATCGTAAGACCCCCCAATCCACCAACAAAATGCTCGTTATTAACTGAAACGTGTCACAGAATTATCCACCAACTCATAAGCAAAGAGGAACAATACATTCAAGACCTTGATACTATCGAGTCTGTATTTATCAAAGCCTTACGCAGCGCGGATCCTCCCGTCTTGCCTCCAGAACAGTTGGAGGAATTCATTGACGATGTATTTGGGAATGTCTTGGATCTGCGAGAATGCAATCGCCGGCTCTTGGAGGTCTTGTATGTCCGCCAGAGAGAGCAGGGACCTATCATTCAAAAGATTGGAGATATCTTCTTGAATGCGGCGGTGGAGTTTAGGCTGGCATATCCGACGTATATTGGGCATTATTTGATCGCGGAGAAGAGGTTGAAGGATGAGATCGAGAGTAATGGGGGTTTCAAATTTTTCCTTGAGGTGTGTTTCGTGCCATGGAAGGGATGAAAATACTTACGGGCTCCGCAGGATCAGACAAGGAAAGCAGGACGACAAGGGGATTCTGTCCGCTTGGATCTCAAGCACCTCTTGAATCGGCCTTCTGACCATTTGCAAAAGTACCCTGTATTGCTTGAGGCGGTACTCGAGAAGACCGAACTGGAAAATCCTGATGCCGAGTTCCTTAGGGAAGCGATCGAGACTATCAAGAGTTTGCACAGTTTCGCGCAGTTGAGGACGTTCCAGACTGCGATGGGAAGGGGTGCGCCTGGGAAGTGGGAGTGGCATGATTTGGTGTCGCCAGAGTATATGAAGACGTTGCCGAAGAAGGAAGTCAAGCGGCAGGCGTAAGTGGTTTCATCGTTTGTAGTCGTGTAACAGCGTCGTTGATTTGGCTCCTTTTTCGTTTAGTGTCATCTTTGAGTTGATCAAGGGAGAAATGGCGTATGTAAAGGATCTTGAGAACATCAAAATCGTACGTGGTTTTTGAGGCTTCCGGTTCTCTGGTCCGTTCCTAATTGCATGTGCAGATGTATGTTGACCCGCTGCGGGCTGCAAATCCTTCTATCATTCCGAAGCACCGTCTGGAACAATTCATTGACGATGTGTTCCACAATTACTATGAGCTATATGAACATCATCGTCGTCTTATGGAAAAGTTCCACGAGATTCAGCGCGAAGAACATCCCCTTGTGTCTAGCATCACTGCTGCGATGTTTGATGCCGCTTTGAACTTCCGGGATGCTTATCTGGAGTATATTCCAAATTATCCAATTGCTGCGTATAGGATTGATGACGAGATGGCGAACAACCCGGCATTCAAAGGTTTTGTTGAGGTATGTCACGTTGGGTTCCTGAAATTCAATAGAGACCGTTTTAATCATGTCGCGGATCTTGTAGGCGTGTACTCGTCATCCTGACGCCCACCGTCTGGACATGAAGAACTTTATCAATCGGCCGATTCCTCGTCTTTTACGTTACGAGTTGCTCCTAAAAGATATCATGCACAATGCGGCCGAGGGGCATGACGATCACACTGATATCCCGAATGTCATTGAGGCTATCAAGTCTCTTGGAAAGGAGACAGAGCCTGGTGTGCAGGATGCCAAGACGAAGGTTGAGCTATGGAGGTACAATGCCAATTTGGTGTTCAAGCATGGAGAGACATTTGTGAGTATCGTATCTTGTTCGGATGTGTATTTTGATGGGGATACTGAAGCGGATTGAAAGGATATGGATCTTCTTGACGAGAAACGGCAACTAGTGCATTCTGGGAAGCTTCTACGGCAACCGGATGGCGGTCTCGAGTGGAGTGGATGGAGTGAATTGTTTGTATTGCTGTTTGACAATTATTGTGAGCTTTCTTCTACAATTGTCGCTGATCGCCGGTTTGACATTCAGTAGTGGTGATGACGAAACCCAAGGAGAAGGATGGCGTTGTGAAGTACATCGTCTACAAGAGACCTGTGCCACTCGATCTCCTCACCCTCGTCAACTTTACCGATCCACCCACGCAGAGAAGCGCGGGCCTTTTGCGCGGTCTCCGTGGAGGCGAGCGAAACGAGACACCGATCTCAGGTGCTTCTCCCGAAAGCGCGACGGACTCGAGGTACGTCTATCCTATGACGCTCCATCATAATGGACGTGCAGGAGGGCCGTACATTCTCTACGCCGAGTCTTCTCAGTCTCGCACGGAATGGCAGGGGAAGCTTGCCCATGCGCTGGCTATGCACAAGGCCGTACAAGAGAGCAACAAGGTGTTTGAGATTGAGACACTGAGCGCGGATACGTTCCTGGTGCCTTCGATGACTACCGCTGCTTCTGGACCTGCATGGAATCAGGACAACGCATTCACGGGCAAGGTTACCTGCTCTGTGCCCTTCAGTAAGCGCCGATTCAAGGTTTGACCGAATGCAGGTATTGATCGAATTGCAGATACACCTGATGGTCGTAGGCTTGTCGCTGTTGGTTGTGCCGAGGGAGTGTGGATTGGGTTCCGCCACGATCCTAGATGTAAGTTTTGATGTGTTATCGGTTGGTTTTACTCTAATTCACTCGTGTATCAGCCTTGCGCCGTGTCCTGCACCTCAAACAAGTCACACAATGCGCTATGCTAGAAGAATTCGGCATCTTTTTGGTCCTTGCGGACAAGGTGAGTCTAAGGGGTCTCAGTTTGATCGAGATGCTGACCCTACACCCAGTCATTGTTTGCGTACCATATCGAGGCCCTAGTGCCTTCATCACCGCATTTAGCCCACCAGAACGTGCCCCAGAAACTCAATGGAAACAAAGACGTCCATTTCTTCAGCGTCGGGACGCTTCATGGTCGAACTTTGATCGTATACATGAAGAAGAAGAATGTAAGATGAATGCCCCTCACTTGAAGGTCCCGATACTCAACCTATGTTACCAGATGGACAGTATCTTCCGTGTGCTGGAACCCGTAGGCGACAAGATTAATGAGAGGGTGAAGGCCCCTGTTGGTCTAGGGTCCCGTCTTGGGTTCCGTTCCACAAAATCGGAGTGGTTCAGGGTCTACCGGGACTTCTTCTTGCCTTCGGAGTCTTACGACCTTATCTTCTTGAAAGCAAGGATTGCTATCTTGTGTGCCAAGGGATTTGAGATCATGGATCTCAATGAGTAAGTCATAATTAATATCGCTCACGTATAACGGCTGACTCCGAATTCAGTTTCAATAGTGTCACGATCCCTCAGCGCGAAGATCCACGGTTGAGCCACCTTGCCAAGAGGTGTGAGTCATGCAGGCCTATGGGAATGTTCCGTTCATCGGACGACGAGTTTTTATTGTGTTATGACGGTAAGTTAATTCGCCACTTATATCATGCGAAGCACGTTGTACTGACGGATCTCACCTGTAGAATTTGGAGTTTATGTCGATAAACACGGCGATCCGAGCCGCTCTGCCGGGACTATCGAGTGGGAAGGAACTGCAGAGCGTGTTGCCCTTCATCATCCCTACATCCTGCTCTTCGACTCGCGGTTCATCGAGGTGCGACATATTGAGACAGGACGACTTGCTCAAATCATACCTGGGAACGATATCCGTTGTATATGGGACGGAAGAGGCGTTGGTACGAACTTCTCAGTGCCTGCGCACGTCAATGGAGACATGGGACAAGAAGCTCAGGTGCATGGCGTGATGACCAATCCCGACCAGGGTCCAATGGGTGGACCCAGAGGGGCAAAAGCTATTGCACAATGTGTTTTCGAGCTCATTCCCACTGTCCCCTTGTACCCGCCCGTGCCCCCTTCAAAGATTGAACAACACCCGCCTGTCAATTCCAATGGTGGCTACCACCCAACTGCACCCCCTGCGCCCACGAGCACTCATCTTTCACATTACGCTCGCTCATCCAACTCCTGGAGGTCATGATATAGTTTCGTTGCGATTGACGACTTTATGATTCCTTCGTTTTCTCTCGTCGAGTTTAATATGTGTATGATACTAATCATCTCTCCTGTTTGCACTTGAAGTGCATGGTAATCTGTCGGCATTGGATGCATTGTGGTTTGATAGATATGTCGCTCCTTTTGGTTATTCAATTTCAGTCTCTTTCCTTCCACTCATTTGTGAGAGAGATCCAGCTTGGCGTCTTGTCATGGTTCAGTTTGTTCGGTCTGCTTCTGGTTTCTCGATCGATATTTGGGTCCCCGGGGTTTCAACTGCTCGAACTTGCAAGTCCCTGGATTATATCTCGGCTTTTACTGTCATTAAAAGCCCCCGTTAACGGCACATACACCAGGCACCGAACGTGTTGTCTCATCCATGACCTTCCCTCTTTGTACTGTGGGTAGATTGGTATGAAAATCGAAGTGAGCAGCTCAACTGTGCGTCCGTAACCGCTTTCGACATGCCATACACGCATGGTACGGGTCAATGCTCGCTAGTGGACTACTAATGAGTAGCATGGCCAAAAATTGCCTGGTAAAGTAGACCCAAGCACCCAGTACGAGAAGAGGTGCAGCAGGGATTAAAGGGATCCCCGCCAATCCGCCCATTTTTAACAATCCGCCAGGGATCGATTCTATGCAAAAAACATACATACCTGCACTGCAGTTTACAAACCAAACAGAAAACAATTAAGGAAAATCAAGAGCGGGCATAAGGCTACGCCCAGACTCAATTGGCTACGGTTACGTCTCGTCCCAAACCCCACGCTTCGCTGTGAACATCTCAAATGCCTGAAACATGTTCTTCACACAGATGAAAGGCCATCATGTGTTATGCACCGACCTCACCAGTGAGAGAGAGAGAGAGATCTAAGTGGGGGGAACAAATACTGCAATGGACTTGAAGTAGTATTCGAGATCGTAGTAAGGTCATATCTCATCTATTCCAACTTGCTTTAATACTCTTTCCCAATTTGAATCTGCGCAGAACGGGCGTCTTCTGTGTAAGCTCCCTGCTTACAGCAGATTCGGTATAAGGAATCACGAGGTACACAACTTCCCGTCCTACAATAGAGGGAAAGTGCGTGTCCAACGGCCCGACAATTGCGCAGTACTCGGATGGCATCCTTCCCATAATTGTTACCCGAGCGGGGTGTTCAAATTCTGTGTCCACTGGATCCTGTTCCTTTTCCCTCAACAGATCCCCAAGGACCCTCCAGTTTACCCGTGAAGAACGTTTCCAAGACGGCTCTCCTTCTGCGCTCAGGGCACACCGCTTGACTTGCTTCCATTCGGAAGCATCGATGCCCTAAAAAGAGAAGCGATGGCTTTAGACAAGGTGTTTAGGGCGCGTGTACTCGTCCCAACTTACTGTCAAATCGAGATCTACCAGGTGTGGTGAACCTGGAATTACATAGCGGCCCCAGCCTCTCGAAGAAAGACCTTCGAACATGTTGTCGACGTCATGCTCCGTGAGCTGACCCAAACGGAACTCCTTGAACAACATTCTTTGACGGAGGGGACTTGGTGCCTATGGATAAAATGAGGATTGGACACTCCAGCGGAAGTAAGTAACGTATTACGTACATGCCCTTCCGAAAACCAGTCACGGAGGATCTCAATAAAGCCAGGCTCACGAGAATCGAACAAGATTGGGCCGAATTCATCAAAAATGTTGATCAACTCGGAAGTATCCAGTGAAAGGTTGTTTTCCGGTTTTTTTCGACACGAAGTGCACTCATGACAACGATGGACCAGGATTTCTAGCCATTTTGTTCGAGCTGTGAGGTGTAAATTCGTCCGAAGAGCATCAGCGTCGGTTGACTCCTCGGGTTCCCAAGACAGCGTGATATGCTCTATGTAAGGTGAATCACTACGAGCATGAAATGAAAGGGAAGGCTTACTGTACGAAGTCATGGACTGTCTGACAATCCTAACGTAACATCGCCATATGTTCTCGAGCTCTTTGTCAAAGTCAATATAGTAGATTTGGGAACGAGATTTATCTTTGAGGAAATCGGAGAATGAGGCGTGAAGGAAGCGAACACTGCTCCGGTGCGCTTCTTCATGCGAAGGGACTGCAAGAACTGAATGCAATTTTCGTAAAGCGGCATAAACCACATTTTGATTGAACCCCAAGACATTGCACACACCAAGAAGGTTGATGCGCGCCACAGGAATGAAAGTTACGACACCCGGGAGATAAGCACTGAGGATTGCCTTCGCGACGCGAAGGGAATTGGGCGACAGGGTTGACATGATGTGACGATACAGGATGTCGAGGGCTTCAAATGGGTTCTCTGGCTCCAGGCCTAGGCTATTAAAACCAGTCCTGGACCAATCGATGGAAGATATAACATATTGGAGGCGAGTCATAGGATCTTCCTCAGAAATATAACCAATGAGGGTTGAGGAAAAGACAAAGAGTCCGGAAGAGGAGGTGATGAGTTTGAGAAAGTCGGCTTCCGAGGGCCAACGGGGAGGGATGAAATCTGCGTATTTTTGTTGAATTTTTGCTAACTCAGCGCGAAGGTAGATCTCTACGCTTCGCGAGGCATCGTCGGAGTCTATGGGTACTTCGAGCTTCCAGAAACCTTGGGCCTGTGCCTCAACTTGGGCAAAGGAAGCCGTCAAATGTGCTTCTGGTCGGCTCGCAATTATCCAGATGAAAGGAATAGATGCAGCATGGCGAACGATGGAGTCGCGAATGAGATTAAGTATCCGGCATTGTTTCTCCTCGCCGTCACATTCATCCAAGCCATCCAGGAGCACCACCCAGCGCTGGGATTTGGTGTCAACGCGATTGTTGATGAAGGGGGTTACGAAGAGTCGTTCAAACTGTTCTTCGAGGGATTTAGACAGGAAAGTAGGATCAACAGCCAAATTCTCTTCCAGATAACCACGATATTGAGAGTTGACCACAACGAGGCGATATGCCAGAGTTGTAAAAACCTTCTTAGCGTCGTCTCGTCTGTTGGGTCGAGAAAAGAATAGTGTTGTACATGTGGAACGAGGGGATTCGATTTCCGCTAGAGTCTGCATAATCGCGGACTTGCCAACACCAGCAGGACCATGCAGCCAGATGATTCGCGTTCCGAGAGCATTGTCATGAATACGTGTTTGGAGCTGCTCGAGAAAGCGTACTCGCGTGCCCGGGTGACATCGAGGGGGGTCATCGCGATCGCAGGAGTCAAATTCTGCCCCTGGAATGATGTGTTGGAGCATTCTTTCTAGTACTGGAAGACATTCCGCAAGCTTCAGTCGTTTACACCAATTAGAGTCAAGCAGTTCGTGGATTACCCACCATTTAGGGCGTTATTGATGGTTATGTGTTCTCCTATTATTGGTCGATTGATGGAAAAATTTTGGGAGTGCGCGAAAGGTCCACTGGTAGAATCTGGCAAAGAAGTTGCTGATGAACCTGCTACTTGTGGTTTGCCAATGCTCCCGGGGGTTGCATTTCGGTTAATATCGTTAGTGGAAAAGTGAGCCCGAATACCGTCCACGCTGCTGTAGGCCAAACCGCGAGTTGACTGGGAAGGCATCTGGGATTGAATCAGGACTAGCGAGTGGTCCATCGTAATTTTTAGAGTCGATCCCATTATCGAGATATGTGGACACATAAATACCTGGACCATGGGCATCACGCGAGCCGTCGATGCCAACGACAAGAGTAGGTGTGATTGTATGACGGGACGGCTTCTTCTGGAGCAGCGTCGCTGGTTCAGTCACCACGATAGTAGGGGCGGATGGAGTGGATCCTGAAGAGCTAGAAGTGAGCTCACATGTTCCTATCTCCTCGTTGGAATTCTGCTAGAGCAGGACGAACCAGTGTTGGGGATGGCCTCGGGTTGGGCATCAGCTCTGGGCGACCATCGGAACACCTTGTCTAAGAAGCGTCGGAATCCTCCCATGCCTAGACGGTAGAGCAGAAGTAGGAGGTAGGACGCAAGCACCGGTGGGAGCAGGGCGTGGAAGTGAGAAAAGATAACAGCTTTATACAGGCCAGGAAGCGCCTCAGAGACGCCCGTGATGCACAGACAAAAGAGCATAACGACCGTGGTTCCATCAATCTATAAATCCGCTGAGTATGGATTGTGCCCTCGACCGAGTTGACCTGGTGGAATATCCAAGCATGCAGGACGAAGAGATTGCAGTTGAGGAAGCATCATCGAGGAGAGCTTCTGCTGCTGCAAGTTGAGCATGAAGGACTTAGGGCGCATAACGCCGGTCATTTCAAGCAATAACCCATCGATCCCACAACAGCACGCGAAATGGACAGACGAACTCTGGTTGTTTGTACCATCTCCCTCATCAACCTCGGAATCGCAAGTGATAGAGTTTCATGGACGGATTAGCGCCCGTGGTTGATCAACTTTTACTTAAATGGGGAGCGTCTTGGTGAGTGCCTATTCCCAGTTTCGGCTTGCTATACATGCATGACATGGGTGGGTGTCCAACACAGGACTACTAATTAATAGCATGGCCAAAGTAGACAGAATAGATCCGAGGCACCAGTGCGAGAATAAGCGCAGGGAAGATTATGTGCAGACTGGTACCAGCAATTCTATTGGCATAGTGACTAAAGAGATGCTCACCAATCTGTCCATGTTCAGCAATTTACTGAGGATTGATTTCCATGCAAAACATACACATCTCCACCGCAGATTACAAAACCCTCAGACCTCACCCTTCATTGGGGTCGTCTGGGTCACGTTCCTTCGTAGGTTCAGTATAAGGGACCACGAGATACACGATCGGCTTCTTAGGGATGGAGCGAGAACATCCCCCCGACGGCCCGATAATCGCACAATACTCGGATGGCCTCATTCCCATTGTTACCCGAGCGGCCTTCAAGGTGTCAAATGTCTCCTTTTCCCTCAACAGTTCCCCCAAGGACCCTCCAGTTTATCCGCGGATCAGATTCCCAATACAGCACTCCATCCATGGTCACGACACACTGTTTGATTTGTTTCCATTCGGAAGCGTTGATGCCCTGAAAGAGAAGCAGTGGCCTTAGATAAGGTATTTAAAGCGCAGGTGCTCATCCTAGCTTACTGTCAAATCAATATCTGCTAGGTGCCGTGTACCTGGAACAACATAACGACCCCAACCCCTCGAAGAAAGACCTCTAAACATGTTGTCGACGTCATGTTCCTTGAGCTGATGCAAACTAAGCTTCTTGAACAACATTCTTTGACGGAGTGGACTCGGTGCCTATAGATGTAATGAGAACTGGACACTCTGGCGGGAGTGGGCCTACAGAATTTGCCGCACCCGCGTACCGCTGACACCCGCATGGGCAAGGACCCAGTACCGCTAGGTGCCGCGAAGTGCCGCAGGGTCCTGCCAAGGCCAATCTTTTTTTTTTTTTTTTTTTTTAAATCAACATTTATTGCAATAGACTAGCTACTACAAACGGGTGCGCGATAGCAGTCCCAAGAGCTGAAACCTACAGACATGAGAAAGAAAAAGAAAGAGGGAAAAGAGAAAAAGAAAAGAGGAGGGGAGTGAGGGAGCTAGCGAGAGACAACCAACACAATGTAATGGGTACAATTACTCAAACAGAGAGAGAAAAAGACGAAGTTGAAGTGGGAGGGGAAAGATGGAGCTAGCGAAAGGCAAGCGTACATAGGAGAGGAAGAGAAAAGAAAGAGAAAGAACCCCTTTAGTGAACATCCGGAGCGCCATGTAGAGCCAGCCTCTCTCGTCGAGTAAGCCGTCGAGTGTTGTAGTCCTCAAATGTAATGGGTCCTTGAATCTGGTCAGCGAAGGAGAAGGCCGCTGGGTTTTCACGTAGGAATGAGATGAGCCAATGGATATTCGTACGAATACCATAGGGACGATGGTAGAGGGGACAGTGGTGGATGATGTGGTCCCGTGTCTCGAGTTCCTCGCCGCAGGGGCAGGAAGTGATGTAGCGCCCTGGGAAGAAACGCTGTCTGAATGAGCCGATAGGCGCGTGGTCGGTTACACAGCGGGTAAAGCGTGCGCATAGATTGGGGTCAGCACCAAGTCCTGAAGAGAGCCAGGTGCCGCCGTTGACGTATTTAGGTTCCAGGGGTTGATCCGCGGGATTGGTGAGGGGAAGCCAATTGTGGCCTCGGTATTTGGGTACGTTCATCTTTTGCCTCCACATGGAAAGGCATTTGACAGTGTAATGGTTGCGAACGTAACCTAGAGAAGTGCGGATGGGGAACCGTGGGTTATTAGGAATGCGCAACGACTTGGCGAGGTTGTGCGCTTGGAAGTGTACCGACCATTTTTCGGAGGATGGGACTGACCAGAAGTGGACGTTGTTGAGGGGGGAGGATGACAACCACTCTTGAAGAAGAGGGATGACCGCTAGGGCGTCTTTGTGAGCACTATGGGGTCCGTAATTGAACAAATATTTAGCGGAAGAAATTGAATCGGTAAAGAAAACGATAGAGGAGCAGCCGCGAGAGATAGCGAGAGAGATGGAAGAGAAGAGGCCGAGACGGATAGCATATGATTCGGAGTCAGAAGAGAGTACTTCCCCACAGGGGCGAACGGAAGAGGAGAGAATATCAGAAGCAGAGGAGCCAAAAACTAGATAAGCGGAAGTGGCGGAGAGCCGCGGATTGAGGGGGACCGAGCCGTCAGAGGATACTACTAACGAAACTGGAGAGGAAAAGGAATAATCCCTAGCTACATTAAGAGATTGAATATATCTAGCCTTGACATTATTATCGACAGGGGTAGGACATTGGTGGAAGTGGATTTGGGAATCGAAATGATCAACAAGACACTGACCAGGCTTGGCGCCGGGGTGAAGACGGTTGAAGCGGTCCGAGATTAATTGGGCGTCAGACACGAAGTCTAACGCCGTAGACCGCATTTTGGTAGAGCGCGCGTCAAGGGGATCAACGTCACGTGTGAGGGTTTTAATTGGATGTGAGGGAGGGAGAGTCTGGAAGCGGAAAGAACATCGTTTGGCAAGTTTGAAGAGGTGTAGTTGGATGGGGATGAGACCGGCAATGGCCTCAACCCCACCTGTAGGGGATGTTCGGAATGCACCAGTGATCCACAGGGCTGCAGACCGTTGCATTTGTTGAAGTTGTTTAATGAGGCCTTTATAACGGCCATTGCGGTTAAACCATAGACGGAATCCGTATATGGCTATAGGAACTACACAAGACCTGTAGAGAAGGCGTTTGTGTAATGGGGAAAGGCCTCGTATTGAGTTTCCGAGAAGGCGCATACATTTGACTGTGGAGAGCGCCTTTGTAGAATAGTAGCAGACGTGTTCTTTGAAAGAGAGCGCCCGATCGAAGTAGAATCCCAAGTATCTGAGATGACGCTTGGGGATGAAGGTAAGGCAACCGTCGGTGGGATGGTCAATGATGATGTGTGGGTCGGGTTCTGCCCAAGGGCGGTTGGAGAAATGGAAGGCCTCTGTCTTGTCGTGTTCAAGAGCGAGACCCATGGAGGTTAGTAATTGTTCGCAACTAAGGTATACAGAAGCGAGTAGTTTACAATTTGTATGAAATGAATCAGATTGAACAATAATGAGACCATCGTCTACGAAAGAGAGTAGTTTACACCTAGCATCGTTGGAGAATTTATGAATGAAAGGTGAGAGATATAGGGCGGTTAAGATGGGGGAGAGAGCGGAGCCTTGTCCTACACCTACGGAAGCAGGGAATGGAGGAGATGATACATTGTTCCACGAATACATAGTGAAGCGATTGACTAAATAATCAGAAAAGAAGGAGACAACGGATGAATGAAAACCATGTCTTTTAAGGATCTCGATCAAAAGAGAATGATTAATGGAAGGGAAGAATTGAGCGACATCGAAAGCGAGGACACTCGTTTTCAAGTTTCTTTTCCAACCAGAACGGACCATGTGTGTGACAAAGACTCCTGCGTCTTCTGTTGAGCGATGGATGATGCCCCCGAATTGGAGGGGGTGGACTAAATCAAACTGTGTAGACTCAAATTGGAGACGATTGGATATCATCTTCTCAATCAGTTTGCCTAGGGTGTTAAGGAGGACGATGGGCTGAAACATTTTAGGCGTAGAATAGTGTGGTTTGTTCGGTTTAGGGATAATAACCGAGGTGGACGTCTTAAAATATTCCGGCCATGTGTGAAATTGAATACACGCAGAGGCGAAAGAAGCAAAGTTCGACTTGATGACATCATCGGACATGAAGAATTTGATGTGAGCCCACGTAAGGTGGTCTGGGCCCGGGGCGGAAGAATTGGCGCATGGAGTGAGGGCGTCTGTTAATTCCCTAGGTGAGAATGGGGGCCAAGAACGCTCTTCTTGTTTAGGAGCGAAATTGGCTGTGTTAAGATCGACAGGTCGACTAGACGCCGCATTGTAAGTTTCGTCCAGCGCTTTCCATAGGCTCTCTGGCTCGTCGCATGGTTGTCCTTTATGGAGGATGGATTGGGATGGAGGTAGGTTGCGTTTCTTTACCCATGACATAAGGTCCCAAGGGCGTCGTTTCTCCCTAGAGATCTCAAGTATCTTGGCATCGAAGAAGGCTCTTTTAGCTTTCTTGGTGGTCCTTCTGAAGTTGCTCCAGTTATGTTTAGTGCGGTGGGAGTTAAAGGCGTATAGGGCATCGGAACATTGGCGGTTCCACCAGGGTTTCGAGCGACGACATATCTTGACTTCTATTGCGTTTGCATTCCATTCTTCGGAGACGATGTCAAAGATGGAAGATGCGTATTTGTTGACATCGTTGGAAGAGTCAAAATTTGGGGGGAGTGCCTTGATGCGTAAGGAGCAATTGTATAAGAAAAGAGCTTCTTCTTCGGAATCTTTGGGTATGGTACGCTTGGTGATGATGGGAGTGGCTGAGGATGACAGCGGGATGTGTGTGAGAAGCGGAACATGATCGGATCGAGATCTCCAATCATGTTGATAGGAATGAGTAGGGGCAGGAAGGTCCGGTGGAGATATGGCGAAGATGAGATCAATTACCGTGGCCGATTTGTTGGGATCGTCTGGGAAATGAGTTGGGGAATATTGGATCGGAGTAGATCTGATGAGTCCAATCGTGTCCATGATGTCGCACAGCAGATCGGCACGTGCTGAATTGTGAGGAGCATTAAGATCCCAATCGGGAGACCTCGTGTTAAAATCCCCCCCGGCGTAGCGGACGTTATTAGGGAAAGAGTGAATACATGATTCTAAATAGTCTATAGAAGAAGAATCATTTGTTTCGAAGTAACAATTTAGGAAGTATTGTTTACTGGGAATTGAAAGTGAAAAGATTTGGAAGTCGGATGATGAGATAATGTTCGGATGGATGATGGGATTGAATGAACAGAGGGAATTGCGAACATATGTAATGACGCGAGGTTTTGAGATGGCTTTATCATGGAGTAGCAACCAATCTCTATGAATAGGTGGTCCTTCCATCGGATCTCCTTCAGAGGTCGATGTGGACGGGACATTGCGAATGAACCTGAAGGCGGGTTCTTGAATACATAGGATGTGAACGTCTTTTAACAAAGGAGAGTTTAATAAGAATTCTACAGTAGACCAATTCTTTTGAACATTAAAGGAACAAATGGATATACTAGATAAGGAAGCATTGTTGTTAATGGATCGTTCAGACATTAACGGCTCGTGCGTTGAAATCAGATTTCGCTTTCTCTGTCTTCATCTCCTTAAGGCGGTTCATAATCCATTCTTTGTCATACCGATGATGGAAGAACGGGCATTTGTCACTATTCACGTGGTGGTCTTTTGAGCCACATGTCAGGCAGTTGAATGAGGTCACGTGAGGGCACTCAGTGACATTGGCGGGGGTGGGAGGATGAGGGTTTGGGCCTGGCTTGCCGCGACAGCAGTACCCATCGCGGCGGTGATTATTGGTATGGTGTGGGTCACCACAAATGGCACACCTAGGATTGCGTGCTTTGCATAAGTGAGTGGGGTGACCCCACCTCCAACAACGGTTGCAGAGGGGACTAGCGACCCTCATACTAGCTCCACGGAAAGTGCACACTCTATTCTCGAAGAGAATGGTGTGGTTGATATATAGCTTTGCCCTTGAGGCTGATTGGGAGTCCCAAAGGTCAAAGAAAAGGATGGCCGAGTCTGAGTGAGGTGACACTCGGCAAAACCTGGGTTTGCCAACAAGGTGGTTAGCGATGTCGGCATAGGGGGAAGCGTCAATGGCTGGTTTGAGGTCATCTGCTGTGAAGGGGGTACCGTCCTCCTTGAAATAAGGGAGGTTGGTGAGCTTAATGAACGATTTGGACATCGGGAGTGATGGGTTTACAGCATTCCTGATTTCCGGGGTAGCGAAGGATGACCGATTAGAATCGGAGATACCTTTCTTAATAGCGTTGAGTTCAGCCTCGGTAGCGACAGAACTCGTGTTAAGCCAGAGAGTACGCTCGTTCTTTCTGGCGGATTTGACTCGAAGGGGAAGGCCTTTTTGGTGTAGCTCATTGTTACAGCACCGTACGACAAGGTCGAGGGATGTAATCATAAGATGGGTGAACAAGTCGTTAAAAGGAACGACTACGTTTTTGCGGGAAGGGCCTTGGGTTGCTTTTGGTTGAGTAGGGCGGGGGGAGGAAGAGGGAGATTTGGGAGGAGGAGATTTGATGTCTCCAGCGTTGCGTAGAAAGTTAATGATGTCGACCGGCGACATATTGGGGAATTGATTCTGGAGAGCTGCATATTTCTGGAGCTCATCCACTTTAAGAGGAGATTGGGAAGCCGCCTTGGAATAAGACGTCTTCTGAGTGGAAGGAGAGGGTGCACCAGACCTGTACTGAGGTTTGGTGGCCTCATTAACAGGGGGAGGGGTAGAGGACGGGGTGGATACGCGGAGCGGGCCGGGGGGGCGGGACCCACAATAGGCTTACGCTGAGCAGGAGTGGCTATTGTTTTGCGAGGCGCCCGGCGACGGTTAACCGTAGACCATGTGCTAGGGTTAGGGTTAGCCTTTTCCTGGCTGGATGGACCAGGGGCGGCGGGGACAGTGGGTAGAGTGGGGGAGGGAGGAGACATATCAGCATCGATATTAGAACCCGAAGACTCACCTGGTTTAGTAGGATCGCCGGGTGGGAGACGCGAGAGGGCGATTGCACGAGCAGTATCCCTATCGAGTTGCGAGTCTGAGTCCTGGAGTATCCCAGAGACGTCAGGAGGGGAAGAGGGGGAAGAGCCCTGGAGTATCCCAGAGGCGTCTTTGGGGGAAGGGGAGGATACTGCTGGTGCCTTTTCAGCCCGACGTTCTTGGCGGTGTCCGGTTGACATTGGCGTGGGAGTAGGAGATGAGATATGGGAGGGGGGGAATTGCATTGAGATAGTGTCATAGAGACGCACTGAGTGACCGTTGTAGGGGACGGGTTTGTTGCGAATTTGCTCATTGTGAGCAATAGTCTGTAATATGTGAATGAGGGATGAGGTTCCCTCGAAGGTAGAGAAGTCACCTCCATTATTAGCCCATGAAGAGAACCAACTGGAAGTATAGGAGATGAGCGCCGTCATAAGGCCGAGCGCTTTCAGATCAGATGTGGATGTGACATCAATGTTACTGAAAATGTCACAGAGGGAGGAGCGGATTGCTGACCAATCCGTTCCGCGGGACGAAGGGTCCTCGCCTTGAGGCTGAGGGAGGGCGGAGGGGGAGACTGGAGTGAAAGTGGGAAGAGAGGGAAGGGGGTCAGATGGCTGGGATTCATCCCAAGCAGCTCCGGGGGTTGGAGGGATAAAGCCGTGAGAGGCGGCGATGGCTTGTGCTGGGGATAGCATCCTATGAGAAGAAGGAGCTATTTCTGGGGATAGGTTAATTTCATCCCGAGCCGGCGGGAGGGATGGAGCGATGGATTTGGGAGTGGAAGTCCCTTGAGAGGCCTCTTGGTTATCATTGTCATCGTATTCCTCAGCAGAGGAAACGGAGGCGGCGTCGTCGTCTTCTCGTAATTTCATGCTCTTCTCCAAATGGTTAGAGAGAGAATGGTCAGTAGAATAGGAGCGTTTCGCTCCAATGGAGGGAGATGGCGAAGGAGGCTTTCGAATGAAGTCTTCTGTCACTTGGAAATCGTTGAAGAGAGGGACAGAGGCCTCTCGAGGGAGGGTTGGGTTGGGCGCTACGCTGGCGCTAGAACGACGGCGACGAACGATACCGGAACGAATTGAGCTGGCGGTTTTCTTGACACCTCCAAAGAAGCCGCTAGATTCTTTGGAGTCTTTCATACTGAGTTAGAACGAGTTTGTTTATTCCTTGTGCTACGAGCAACTGAACCACTGAGACGATGGTGGTAGTTACTGAGAAAGGAAGGTGTATCTGCCAAGGCCAATCCTGCGGCACCTCCCGCGGTACCACTCAGTACCGCTATGTTCACACTGGGTCCTGCCAAATGTTGATTCTGCAGTACCGCCAGATGCCGCTACGTGTAAAAAAAATACCTTGTTTGATGTTGCTGTAGCAAGGTATCTACGCCCCCTGGTGGGGTGGTATCTATGTGTAATACCTGAACTACGGATCAATGACACCTTAGACTAAACTTGTAAGGACTTTAGTGTCAGACGAGGGTGTGTTTGTCTTTGGTCATCCCCGGGGTCCTCTCTTCCCAAGGTGTTCAGTGGTATGTCCTCAATGATTGGCATCTTCCATTTTGCTGGCCCTTTCCCAGTTAAGGTGAAGGTATTAGACCTCTCTAGGAGTGCAGTTAGGGCAGTGATCCCTGTTTGATGTAATGTAAATGTACTCTCCTGATATCATCAAGTGGGACTGGCAAACAAACATCAGGAACAATCATCATATGGTTTTGACTTAAGTCGACGAACCTGTGATAAATGCAATCAACCATATTCAACAATACATATCCATCACTAAGTCTACAAAATGCACATATCATCTTGATGAATCACAGGGTTCTCCAAGCATTCACTAGCACTGTCCGTGATCCTCCATCCATGATCCTGCCTGTTGCATATTTCAATCTGGCATTAGCAGGCATGAAATGATGACAAATGAGGTACCTACCAATGATACTTTGTAATCAAGCCCCTCGCCATGCCTTCCCAAGTCCTCCATCTGGGGACCTGCCCCACTTAATCACTTGGTACCACACCCAGTACCACTACCCTACCACATCCAGTACTGCAGGGTGCCACTACCCTACTGCATCCAGTACCACTTGCTACCACTACCCTACCACATCCAGTACCACAGGGTGCCACTACCCTACTGCATCCAGTACCACAGGGGGCTGCTACTGTACCACATCCAGCACCACTGACTACTGCTACCCTACTGCATCCACTACTGCGGGTACCACAATGGTGCAGTTTATTGCCACAACCTACCACTCTGTTGGCAGGCATTTGCTGTTGGATACACAGGTCCTGGGCTTTTACTACATACCAAATTCTATGTCTTGATACACCTCAGTATTCATATCAGCCACAAGAATAATTTTGATTCTCCCCACATTTCAGTACAGAAAAAAATGCCTCAAAACTACTAATTAAACACAACCCACATGCTCATCCAAGAATTCCCTCAACCACTTCTCCAATCATTTAATTGCCTGTCTAGTGTCAGCAAATCCTCACAACTTGTCCCACCATTTCATCACATTGATCGGCTCTCTCAGATTATTGGTGACATTTTTGTTCAGGATGGAAGTGTTATGTTTGTCCCACAGGAACTTATTATGGTGTGTCCAACACCCAAAGTCTTCCCCACTTCTTTTGAATGACCACACAAGGGGATACCATGAAAGCTTCATGACTTGTAGTCCAACCCCTACCTGAAACATATAATTAAATTATTCTGCTAAACTGTCATGAGCTTGTACTCACCTGAAAAAGTTCGATAAACCCCACAAAGTACTTCCACCTCTTCCTCAGTCAGATCATCATCCACATAAACCACCCCATCACTGTCTTTGGCTGTGAACATATAGTCAGGGCAGTAGTGGACACCTCAAGGCCCCTAAGCTGCTTCAGATAGACTCAGGTGGTCCACAGCAATTCACCAAACATAGCTGCCCCTCAGTAATGCCATATGAGACTGTCACAGAGACAGAATAGACTGGCACTGTTTCTGATAGAATTTGTGGTCCCTTTTGTTGAAAACATGACCTGAAAGTCTCATGGGGATGAGTGTTGCAGCTGGCTTTTCCTCTGGTGCTGGTTAAAGGGAGTCATGACATTGGAGGGTGCAGAAAGCCACTCCATTCTGCACCAGTTCCAGTACAATATCCTCTTCTGTCATCCTTTCATCTAGGTGGCAGATATACAAAGCTGTCAACAGAGAAGTCACAGCAATTTTCCAGGGAATGGTACTTGAAACACCAAAGCCAAACATATACAGGAGCCTCTCCCCACTCCTGACAAACTTAATAGCACTCACACATTTAGTGAAATGCAAGGTGTGCCTGTTGTCAGGAGAGACATCCCACAGGTCTGGGTCTGGAGTTTTTTTGTCTCTTGCTGTGAAATACCTCAGGAATGCCAGGCATAGTTTACCAAGTGGAGTCCCAAAGAAAGGATTTGAGACTCCAATCCCATATATACCCAGAACGGCCAGCAGGGACTTCTTATTGGACTCAGATGTGAACTTGTTCAAAGATAACAGAATTGGGACTGGTGGCATGAATCCAAAATGCTGGGTTAGAATGTCCAGCACTTTCTTTCTTGCCTGCAAACCACCTTGATCCTCATAGACTTCAGGGAATTTGAAGGGACAGAGGAGTTCACTGATCTGAGGCTGCTCACTGACAGACTGCAACACAGTTCTGATGACTAACTCAGTCTCCACCCCAGGCACTGCCTTGTTTTCATTACCATGAGGCTGCTCACTGATGGACTGCATTACAGGTCAGACAGCCAACTCAGTCTCCACTTTGGGTGCCACCTTGTTTTCATCACCATTGCAATTCACAGGGTCTCCATCTGGTCTGTCCTCTCAGTCCTTGCCCCACTCACAACAGCAATTCCACTCATTGAAAATCAGGTCATAGCATTTTTGAGATGGACTGAATTCATTTAAGGTCTCCTCTCTTTTGTCTTTGTGCACTCATTCACACACAAATTTGGTGGGGTCATTGAAATCCCAGTCCCACACAAACATGGGTGCAGATACTGTTGGTGGGTTCTTTTCATGACTTTCCCTCCTTTGCTGCTCAACAGGGGTCTCTTGCTGGATCCTGCATTCATGAGCTTGTTTCTGCTTCTCAAAGAAGGGCTCCCAAAAGGCACAGCCCAATTTGAATGGCACTATTGTGTCTATATGAACCATCACCAGCTCATCAGAGATGTTCACTGGAGGAACTGTAGTACTTGATGGCTGCTGGTCATGCTGAGGACTTAGAGGGCTGGGAAGTTCTGCATTGTTCATGTCAGGACTAAACCCAGACCAGTCGAATGAGGTACTGTCAACAACAGGAATCTCTGGTATAGAAGGAAATGGTGAGATCCAAGTGGTGGCATTTTGCAGGTGCTCTGGAGAAGGAGTGATTAAGTTGAAGTCCCAGTGTCAGGACCCTGCTCTCTCTCTAGCACCCCATCAGTACCAAACAGGCACTGTCTGGTTGATGAACCACTTGGCAGGAGGTTGATCTGGAACATCATTGGGGTTCTGAAGCCAGAGGCCCACCCATCTGATTCTCCAGAAGTTTTGGAGCAGAGGTGCAGTGCAGATGCTATCCAGTGCAGCCTGGTCCTTCTTAACTTTAACAACCTGCACAAACTACTGAGGTGGAGTCAATCCTTCAACAAATTCAATGCCCTCTGGTGTCTTTCTTGTCATCCAGTACAGCAGCCCAATCCAGATTGCGAACCAATCCCTGCCAGCCTCTATGTGATGTAAGGCTGCTTCCATAGCTAGGTGGACCTCATTGTATTTCCAAGTATGAGGAAAAAAAGGACATGTATACACCAGTCCATTCTCCTTTCCCAAGACTTCAGCAATATCCCATATCAACCTGTCTACTGCAAGCCACTGAGACACCAAGCTACCTTGCATCTGAAAGCTGCCTTCCTGAACATGAGGAATACACAACAGGATGTTGCTGAGGGGCTCGAACCAAATGCCACTGTATGGGACTGGTTGGCATGGCACAAGTCCTAACCATTCCGTCTCCTTCCTCCATAACTGTGGCTCCTGGAAGTCCTCAGCCCTTGAAGCACAGCAAATAAATGTTACTGGTCCATCTTCTGTCAGAGGCATATTGACCTTCCTATTACAATTTGGCAAGAAGTAGATATCTCCATTAACTATCCACACACAACCTTCCATCATATATGCAAAGTCACAGGTTACAAAAATCCTAGATGAAGTGATAGTCCCGGTGATGCCCAGTAACTACAAAAGTGAAGTTCTCTGGGGATGCCCAGTAGAAATGTGTGAAAAAGGATAAGGTGGCACAGCAGATTGTGAAGTGGTGTCGGTGAGTGTAGTAGTAGCTCTCAATAAGTTAGATGTTTTTTATCTCAATTGATTGAAAGGATGCTCTTACCTGTCTTCATTGTCTTCAACAGGGTGCTCAAGTATTTGATGTGAGAGTCAGAAATAGCTGGGCATCAATGACTCATGCCATGACTGTATCAACCAGGTTATTTGGCCCTGTGTAGTTCTGACATGGTGGCTTCTTACCATGCTTCAACATCTTCCTCCTTCACAGTCTTCTTCCTCCATCACACTTTCCTTCCACCTACACCTGATATAGCCACTCGCATCATAATGTCACATTTATCACTTTCCAAAGTAAGTCATGGCTTTCATCACAGTCTGACATCCTTCATATAGGCAACTCATCATTGGGTATCACCAAGACAACACACAAGACTGTGGCCACTGGGCATCACCAGGGCTTCAAACCTTCTCTATGTTTCTCTTGCTGTCAAGACTCAAGACTTCAACTTCCAAGGTCTCATGAATGGGCTCTTTTTTTTTTTTTTTTTTTTTTAAATTGATGTTTATTGCAATAGAATTAGCTACTACAAAAGGGGGCACAATAGCAGTCCCAATACCGAAACAAGAGAGAGAGAGAGAGAAAGGAAACAAAAGAGGAAAAGCAGAGTGATAGAAGTGAGAGAGTCATGCTAGAGGAAGGTGAAATGAAAAGAAAGTAGAAACTAACTTAACAAGACATGAGAGGAAGAGAAATGGATCTGAAAATGAAGAGAGGTAGGAGCAGGGAGCTAGCTACAAGGCAAGGGAAAGGGGAAAGGGGGCCTTCAATGTACATCCAGGACTCCATTTCTTGCAAGTCGCTCTCTGCAGTTGAGGCAGTGGGTGGTGAACTCCTCCTGAGTGATGGGTCCTTGTATCTGGTCAGCAAAGGAAAATGCTGTGGGATTCTGGTCTAGGAATTGAATGACCCAATGGAAGCCATCACAGGCTCCATATGGGTATTGGAAGTGGGGGCAGGCATCGAGGATGTGATTGTGCATTTCGAGCAGCTTGCCACAGGGGCAGGAGGTGATGTAGTGCCCAGGAAAGAATCGCTGTTGAAAGGTGCCAATGGGTGCATGATTGGTGATGCAACGCATGAAGCGCATGCATAAGTTGGGGTCCTTCCCAAGGGGTGAGTTGAGCCAGGTCCTGCCTTTGGCATATTTGGGCTGGAGGGGCTTCTCTGTGCCATCGACTAGGGGAAGCCATGAGTGGCCACGATAGGTGGGGTCGTTCATTAATTGATGCCATAGTGATAGGCATTTCTGGGTGTAATGGTTTCAAACGAACCCCAGGGAAGTGCAGAAGGGCTGGCAACATGGGTTAGGAAGGCAGAGGGACTTGGCTAGGGTATGTGCTTTGTGGTGAATAGACCAGTTGGCAGAGGAAGGGACTGACCAGAAGTGGACGTGATTAAGAGGGGAGGAGGAGAGCTAGGAATGGAGGAGGGGGGCAACTGCAATGGAGTCCAGGTGAGTGCTGTGGGGCTTGTAAGAGAACAGAAGCTTAGTGGAGGAAATTGAGTCTGTAAAAACTACAATTGAAGAAGTATCGAGAGATTGAGAGAAAGAGATAGAGGAAAAGAGTCCAAGGCAGAGAGCATAGGATTCAGAGTCAGAAGAAGTTACTTCCCCACAGGGGTGAACAGCAGAGGAGAGAATGTCTGTTTTGGAAGAATTGAAAACAAGGAAAGCAGAGGTGGTGGAAAGAGAAGGGTCAGAAGGGACTGAGCCATCCGTAGCTATGAGGAGGGAGATGGAAGAAGAGAAAGCGAGGTTGCAGGTGTGGGAGGTGTTGGTGATGTGGAGGGCCATGGCTCCTTCTTTCGAAGGGTCAGGGCACTCGATGAATTTAATTTGGTCGCTGAACAGGTCCAGCAGGTGCTGGCCAGGTTTAGTGCTAGGGTGGAGATGCTGGAACTGGTCTGTGACTAGTTGAGCATCTGAGATGAAGTCAAGTGCTGATGAGCACTGTTTCGATTGACGTGTATCTATGGGGTCGACATCACACATGAGGAGTTTTAGGGGATGGGAGGGGGGAAGGGTATGGAAGCAGAGGGAGCATCTTTTGGTGAGTTTGAAGAGGTGGAGTTGGATGGGGATAAGGCCTGTGATGGCCTCTGCCCCACTGGAGGGGGAAGTGTGGAATGCACCGGTAATCCACAAAGCTGCCTGGCATTGCATGCACTGGAGGGACTTGATGAGTCTGTGGTATCAAGCATTATGATTGAACCATAGGTGGAAGCCATAGGTGGCAATGGGGACTATGCAAGATCAATATAGGAGTCACTTATAGAGGGGGGATAAGCCTTGGATGGAGTTGCTGAGCATGTGCATGCATTGGACAGTGGAAAGGGCCTTGGTGGAGTAGTACCTGACATGTTCCTTGAACAAGAGGCCTCTGTCGAACCAGAAGCTGAGGTAGTGGAGGAAGGGTTTGGGGTGGATGGTGAGGGAGTCGCCGATGATGACTGGAGGGTTGGGTTCATGGGAGGGGCAGTTGGAAAAATGGAAGACCTCAGTTTTGTCTCTTTTGAGAACAAACCCAAGGTGGCAGAGGTAGTCTTCACAGTTCTTGTAGACCTGGGAAAGAAGATGGCAGTTAGTAGCAAATGAGTCCAATTGAACAATGATAAGTCCATCATCAATGAAAGAAACTATTTTACAACGAGGGTCATTGGAAAATTTGTATATAAAAGGGGAGAGGGAGAGCACAGTGAGAATGGAGGAGAGGGCTGAGCCTTGGCCAATGCCAACAGAAGCAGAGAATTTGGGGGAAAGTTGATTGTTCCATGAGTATGTAGTGAATCGATCTTTTAAATAATCAGAGAAAAAGGAAATGAGATGGGAATTGAAGCCTTGGTGGCAGAGGGTAGAGATGAGGAGGGAATGGTTGGTGGAGGGGAAGAACTGTGCCACATCGAAAGCAATGATGCTAGTCTTGAGTTTGCATCACCATCCTGTACAGACAAGGTGAGTGATGTATATACCAGTGTCTTCAGTAGAGCACTGGATGATCCCTCCGAATTGGAGAGGGTGGACAAGGCTGAATTGGGATGCTTCAAATTGCATCTGGGTGGAGATCATCTTCTCAATCAGTTTTCCAAGTGTGTTGAGGAGGACTATAGGACAGAACATTTTTGGGGTAGAGTAATGCAGTTTGTTGGGTTTAGGAATGATGATGGAAGTGGAATTCTTGAAGTGTTCCAGCCATGTAGAGAATTTGATGCATTTGGAAGCAAAGGAGAGGAAGTTGGATCAGAGGGTGTCATTGAACATTAGATGTTTGATGTGAGCCCATGAGAGGTGATCCAGTCCAGGGGCAGAAGAGTTGGTGCAGGGGTTGAGGGTGTCAAAAAGCTCAGTGCTAGAGAAGGGGAGCCAAGGGCATTCAGGATGGGTGTTAAGAGACTCAATAGCGCTCAAGTCCACATGGTGGTCAGAAGTGGAGTTGTAGGAAGAGTTGAGTGCGTGCCAGAGATCGTCTAGCTTGTCACAGCTCTTTCCATTGAATGAGATGGATTGGGAAGGGGGGAGGTTACACTTGCCAATCCAGGACATGAGGTCCCAGGGGTGACGGTCTTCTTCAGCTATGTCCTTAATCTTCTTGTCAAAGAATGCATGTTTGGCCTGGTGAGTAGTGCATCAGAATTTGGCCCAGTTGGATTTGGACTTGTGAGACTGGAATGCTTTGAGGGCAGTGGAGCACTGGGGGTTCCACCATGGCTTGGATTTGGTGCAGATATGGACAAGTTTGGCATTGTTTTGCCATTCTTGGGTGATGATTTGGGACATGGAGTTGGCATAGGAGAGAATGTCATCGCTTGAGTTGAATTGAGCTGGGATGGCTTGGAGTTGGATGCCCAACAAGTAGAGAAAGGCAGCTTCTTCTTCAGAATTGCACAGGATGGTGAGCTTTTCAATGAAGGGTTGAAATGGGACGGGGGTGGGGATAGAGGTGAGGAGGGGGAGGTGGTCAGAGTTGATTTGCCAGTTGTCACGAATGGAGTGGACTGGGCTTGGCTTAAGGGGGTCATCAGTGGCGAAAATGAGGTCGATGACAGAAGGGTATTTGGATCTGTCAAAGGGAATGTGAGTATATTTAACCTCTATTGGTGTAGAGAGTGTTAGTCTGATGGAGTTCATAATGTCGACTACCAGGTCCGCATGGGCAGAGTGGTGGGTGATGTGGGGGTCCCATTTGGGAGAATGAGAGTTAAAATCCCCTCCTGTGCAGACAATGTCTTTGGGGAAGAGGTGGATGCACGATTCTAAATAGGTTAGTGAAGAATCATCAGAAGGGTCAAGGTAACAGTTAAGGAAGTACATCTTCTTCAGGAAGGATAAAGAGATGAGTTGAAAGTCTGGGGAGGAGATGATACTAGGATGTGAGGTCAGAAGAAGGACTTTGCATGATTTGCGGATGAAAGTAGCTGTGTGTGGGCATTCTTCATCCAAGATGAAAAGGCGCCAATTGGGGTTGTATGGCATGCCTTTATAGGGGACTCCTTCAGAGTCGTCAGTAGATGAGACATTACAAATGACACTAAAGGGGGGTTCTTGGATGCATAAAATAAGAATGTCTTTGAAAAGGGGTTTGTTTAACAACACCTCAACTGTGTCCTTGGAATGATAGACATTGAAAAAAAGGATAGGAATGTCGTTAAAGAGAGTTGGTGCTTTAAGAGGTCCTTTAGACATTAATAGCACCAGAGTTGAAATCGTGGCAGTTCTTCTCCACCTTAGCCTCTTGAAGCTTGTTTTGGATCCACTCCTGATCAAAACAGTGATGGAAGAATGGACATTTCTCTGAGTTTACATGATGTTCTTTCAAGTCACATGAGAGACAGTTAAAGGAGGTCACATGAGGACACTCCATGATGTTAGTGGGGGTGGGGGGACATGGGTTAGGACTGGTTTTACCATGGCAGCAGAATCCGTTGTGGCAGTGGTTGTCAGTGTGATGAGGATCACCACAAATTGAACACCTGGGGTTGTGTGCTCTGCACAGATGAGAAGGGTGGCCCCACCTCCAACATCTGTTGCAGAGAGGGGAAGTGGTTTGCATGGATGCACCATGGAAGGTGCAGACTCTGTTCTCAAAGAGAAGAGTGTGATTGATGAGAGCTTTGGCTCTCATTGTGGATTGGGAGTCCCAAAGGTCAAAGAAGAGGATAGCAGAGTCAGAGTGGGGGGAAACGTGGTGGAAGTGGGGTTTACCAATGAGATGTTGGATCATCTCGTGGTAGGGTGACATTTTGATGACTTCCTTGAAGTCATTGGAAGTGTGTGGGGAGCCATCTGAGTGGAAGTAGGGGAGGTTTGTCAGCTTGACGAAGGACTTGGACATTGGAAGAGAAGGGATGATGGCATCCCTAATCTCTGAGGTGGCAAAGGCTGATCAGTTCAAGTCAGCAATGCCTTTTTTGATGATGAGGAGTTCCTCATTGGTGGCAACTTGATTGGTTGAGAGCCAGAGAGTCTGATCGTTGGACTTAGCTGACTCAACTTTAAGTAAGAAGCCCTTCTGGTAAAGGGCGTTGTTGCAGTTCCTCACCACGAGGTCGAGAGAAGTGATGAGGATAGGTTTGAAGACATCATTGTAGGGGATGACAACATTCTTGTGGGAGGGGCCTTGAGTGGCTTTAGGAGAGTTGGAAGGTTGAGGTGAAGGTTTGGGTGCTGTTGGGGAGGGAGATTTGATGTCCCCAGATGAGTGGAGGAAGTTGATGATGTCAACCAGTGACATCTGAGGGAATTGGTTTTGAAGAGCAGCATACTTTTGCAGCTCTTCGGACTTGAGAGGGGTGTTGGAGGTGGCCCTGGCATAGGACGACCTTTGAGTGGACGGGGAGGGGGCATTAGACCTGG